>PVIW01000250.1:169862-646991 GCA_004026585.1 Noctilio leporinus
TCCAATCATCCACTGATGGGCACTTAGGCTGTTTCCAGCACTTGGCTATTGTAAATAGTGCCGCTATGAACATAGGTGTGCATAGGTTCTTATGAATTGGTGTCTCAGGATTCTTTGGGTATAGTCCAAGTAGTGGAATTGCTGGATCAAAAGGCAGTTCCATTTTTAGTTTTTTAAGGAAACCCCATACTGTTTTCCAGTGGCTGCACCAGCCTGCATTCCCACCAACAGTGTATGAGAGGGTTCCCTTCACTCTTAAACTGTTTAAAGTCGCGTCTGTTAGGGTCATTTATCAGTTATAAAGGTGGGTGGGGATGCACTATTCCTCAGTAAATTATTATTTAAGCCAGGGGCTGGTGAACTTCTGTGAAGGGCCAGCGAGTAGGTGTTTAGGCTCTACAGGCCGGCCTCCATTGCAACCACGCGGTCCTACTAATGCCGCCCCAAAACACCACAGATGATGACCTGTAAGTGAATCAGCCCCAGCTGACCGACCATACCAACCAGGTATGGCCCAACGTGCCCACAGGATACAGTCTGCTAACTCCTCTGACAGACGAAGATTCTGAAATAGCTCTTAGTCAATTTAACAGTATTCCTAATACAGCATCATTCCCGAGAGCGTGGACGCTGTCCTGCCTTCATCAAGAGCATATTGGTTAGTTAAAAATGTACATTCCTGGGCCCCACCTTGGCCTACTAGGGCAAGATAATCACCTACCTGTGCAAATCCGTCTCTCTCTCCCGCCCTGCTAAGGCCCCTCTGCTGTCCAGTACTAGGGAGCTCTGACCCCAAGTCAAGGTCAGTCTAAGCCAGCTGGTTCAAGTTGAAAAAGTAATTGCTAACACTTGATTACAGGCAGGTCGAACCTATCTGACTCAGTGGGTTTGAGGTGAGGGTCAAAGAGTCGGAATGTCTCCCAGGTTCCCAGGAGAGGCTGATCCTGCTGTCTGGGGACCACAGCTGAGGATGGAAGCACTAGGTGAAGCTGATTATTGCAACCCCAGGACTCCCGTTTGCTGGGTGCCAGGTTAGGCACAAGCCCTGGACACAGTTCCAACCAATACAAACTAAGGGGAAAAGCTCTGATCGCATGTGGGCCAGTTTCCCTTCATTTTTAATGGAGTCACAAAACACCCAACTATATGCTCCTTATAATATATATACTTTAAATATAAACACATTGGTTTAAAGTTAAAGGATAAAAAATGACTTTTATTTTTTTAATTAAAAAAATTTTTTTAAAGATTTTTGTATTTATTATTTTTAGAGAGAGGGGAAAGCAGAGAGGGAGGGAGACATCAATCAATGTATGGTTGCCTTTCACCTGCCTCCAGCTATGGACTTAGCTTGCAACCTGGTTATGTACCCTGGCTGCGACCTTTGGGTTCACAGGCCAGCACCTTATCCACTGTGCCACCAGCCAGGATGAAAATTTTTTTAAAAACTACCTACAAGAAAAACCCAGACCCAGGAGGTTTCACCACTGATTTCTACCAAATATTGAAAAAATATCAATTCTTCACAAACTTTTCCAGAAAACCAGAAAAGGAAGAAACCCATCCTATGACACCAGTCTTATGGATACAAAAACCAGGCACAGGCATTACAAGGGAAGACATTAAAAGATCAATATCCCTCATGCACATAGACTCAAAAAGTCTATTTTTAGCAAATGGAGTCCAACCTGATATAAAAAGTATAATCATTATCAAGTGGAGTTTATCCCAGGAATAAAGGTTGGCTTTCCATTAAAATATCAGTGTAACTTATTGTATATATACTAAAATGGAGGAACCATGTAATAATCTCAGTAGACCAAGAATAAAGCATATTACATCAGTTGGTCATAAAAACTCAGCAAATTAGGAATAGAAGGAAACATCCTCCATCTCAATAAAACACATCCACAAACCCAGGATCTGTAACAGTGAAAGACTATGAATGCTTTTCCCCTGATCATCAGGAATGAGACAAGGACTAGAGGGTCCAGCCAGTGCAATCAGGCAATAAGTAAAAAGTTACATTGGAAAGAAAGAAGTCAATCTGTCCCTATTCAAAAAGGACATGGTTATCTATGTAAGAAATCTGAAGGAATTAAAAAGATCCCGGAATAAGGCAGTTTCCTAGCAAGATTATAAGACACCAGATCATTGTATAAAAGCTGTATTTCTATACATTAGCAAGAGTGAGTGTTTTTGAAATTTCACTTTCCACAATAGCATTAAAAAAATAAAATAAGAGGAGAGCAAAAAGGGGATGGATGTAATACAACAACAATAAAATTTTAAAAAATCATAATAAAATAAAATAAAATGCCTAAGGATAAATCTGACAAAAGATGTCAAGATCTATACACTGAAAACTACAAAATATTCTGAGAAAAATTAAAGAAGATCGAAATAGAAAAACAATATTCATGGGGCAGAAGATTAAATATTGTTAAGATGTCAATTATTCCTAAATTCATCTATTTAACAAAATCCCAATCAGAATCTCAATAGGTTTTTTCTTTTTGTAGAAATGTAAAAGCTGATTCTAAATTTAAAGTGGAAATACAAATATCTAAAACAACCTTTTTAGGCCCTGGCTGGTAGCACAGTGGATAAGGTGCCGGCCTGCGAACCCAAAGGTCGCATGTTCAATTCCCCAGCCAGGGCACATAACCAGGTTGCAAACCAGGTCTCCAGTCAGGCCTGTGGCTGGAGGCAGGTGAAAAGCAACCATGCATTGATGTCACCCTTCCCCTCTTTCTAAAAATAATGAAATAAAATATTTAAAAAATAAAAAATAAAAATAAATAAATAAAACAACCTTTTTAAAACCATGAAATGGGAGAGCTACTACTGACTAAGACCCATCACAAAGCTGTAGTAACAGATTCATGTGGCGTAATGTTAAACAGATCAAGGGGCAAAAAGAGATGGTCCAGAAACATAACTACACATGTATGCAATACTGATTCTTGGCAAATTACAAAGACAATTCAATGAAGAAAAGATAGTCTTTTGGACAGATGGTGCTAGAATAAATGGATATCCATATGCAAAACATCAACTTTGATCTATATTTCCCACAATATTTAAAGTTAACACAAAACAGATGACAAAGATGTAAAACCTGAAACTACAAAATTTTTAGAAGGTAAAAGAAAGTCTTTGTATTCCTGGGTTGGTAAATATTTCTTAGATATAATTTCTTATACTGAAAGCATAACTCATAAAAGAAAAAAATTATCAATTACATTTCATCAAAGTTAAAACTTTGCTGTTTGAAAACCACTGTTCAGAGAATGAATGATAAATCACAGATTGGAAGAAAATATTTGCAAATCATATTATCTTATAAAAGAACTTGTATGTATTGTAGAATAATAAGCAACTCCATTTTTTAAAATGACAGAAGATTTGAGCAAACATTTCACCAAAGAAAAAACCTGATGGCAAACAAAATCTGCTCATCATTAATCATTACAGAGATGCAAACTAAAACAACAATGAGGAACTTTCACACATCTCTTACAGTGGCTACAGTGAAAAAGACTGGCTACAGCAAGTTTTGCTGATGATGTGGAGCCAATGAAACTTAAACACTGCTGGTAGAAATATAAAATGGCACACCCACTTTAGAAAAGATTATGGCTATGGCAGCTTCTTCAAATTAACATACACCTACTCTCTGTTCCAGCCATTCAAAAATCATGAAATATTTAGCATAAAAGCATGAATGTGTGTGTCCGTAACAAAGACTTACTTGTAATAGCCAAGAATTGAAAACAACCCAAATGTTCATTAGAAGATAAATAAATAAATTTTTACAGTCATACAATCGAATAGCTCTCACAATGAAAAGGAATGAACTATTGATTCATGTAACAACACAGATGAATTTCAAAATAATTACAACTGTAAGAAGCCAGACCAAAACAAATAAATGGAAAAGTGTATATATATATATACTGTATGACTTCATTGCTCTAAAAGTATAGAAGGTGCAAACTAATCCAGATGGAAAGAAAACAGATCACAGATTGCCTGGTATGGAAGTAAGCAGGGCGTGGAGAGAGGAAATACAAAGGAACACAGAGAACTTGGAGTACCGGAATATATACAGCCCCTTACCCTGACTGGGGTGTCGGTTTTATGGGTGGGTACACACATCAAAACCTATCAAATAGTAACTTGAAATATATGCAGTTTATATTTCACTTACACCGTAACACATTGTTGACCAGACATGTAAAAACCTCAGGTCTTCACGCCCAAACACTGCTGACCAACAAGTTAACTCACGCTTGCACTTGCATTAGCTTTTGCTAGAAAACTGTCAATCAATAAGGTTGCAATGAACAGATGGATGTCATTTGAGACAGGACTTTTGTACTTGCACTTGCATTAGCTTTTGTATAAAACTGCTAACCAACAATGTGTTAATACACTTTAAAACAAAAGGTACAAGACAGGAACTTCCCCTCTAAGTTCTTAAGACTTGAGACTCAAGCTGCCATCTACCTCACAGGTGAGCGGAGACATAGATCCGTGACAGAAATGAGCTGCTCAATTGGCCAGGTGAGAAACTTCCTTACCTTGAGACTTTGTGAGTAAGTTTCCTCACCGTTTAACACACGCATTAATGCACCTCCTGTCACCGGCTGAGCCTATGCTTCCTCTCCAGTTGTTCCCAGATGCCACGGAAAGCCTCCATTTGAGGCATGGTTGTGCCCATTCCCCCTCGCTCCGTCAGGGCCAGCTGCTTCTAGGAAGCTCCCACCAACCTGGTTGCCTCAGGACTTCTGCAGCTCACTCCGATGATGCACGGTTTACTGCTTTTTCGCTTGTAGGGGTACTCCACAGGAAGATTTCCTCCATTTCTTCGAGTCTATGTAACATCGTTCTGTCACTGACCACACAGCCTCACAGCATATTCAAAAGCAATGCTCACTTCCCACGGGCACATTTGATTGCTAAGTACTCACTGTGCCCTACTAATTTAAGGGGATTTCTCTTTCAGCCTCCGCATCCACCCATGCTGGTTGGTGCAAAACCGAGCCTCACCCCACCCTGAAGTTCACAGAGCACGAGGATGTGACCGAAAGCAGGACATGCCGGTGAAAGGATGCATAAGGAACAACAGAAACCCGAGTCCCTCGTCTACCCTGCAACCAACCCCACCACCCCTTCTCCATCACAACCGAGAGCAGAGGGTTAAAATGTGGACAGGCTGACCCTGAAAAGCTCCGACTTCAGACACACCAACTTAGTTCAAGGGGGGATAAAGAGCCTTACTGAACCACAGACATCAAATAAAAGTCTACCTGCTGACTGGTTGGAACCCTACCCATCTCACCCCTGACATTCCTAGAACCACTTGACTCATATGTTCTGGGAGTACGGAAGTTCAAGAGAAGACCCTGAGATACTGAAACTTGAGCTACTGTCCACTCAATGACCTAGTCAAGTGCACCAGTCAAAAAACTCCATGCATGCAGAATCTTAAATCAACTTCAACTCTTCCTTTGGGTATGAACAGACAACCAATGATACCACATATGAAGAATAGTCTTTTTACATAAAACGCTGAAACTAAGAGCAGAGGGGAAAAAACTAACTGAGGATAAAAATCATGCAGACAAGTGAAAAATCCAAGACAACTGTAAAATATCACCTGAGGATAACTTGCATTCATGAAACAAAAACAGGATATTGAAAAGAAACAGCTTTTTCATTATTGGAGAATGAAACTATTACAGCAGAAATAAAATATTCAATAAGTGAGTTTAGAACATCAAACTGAATAAGTCTCCCAGAAGCAAAACACAGATGTAGATTTACAATGTGAGATAAGAAAATTAAATGTCTGAACCAGGTGGGCCTATACCTCATTACAAGTTCTAAAAGATACACACAGAGAGAAAAGGTTTTGTAAAGAAGAAAAAAACAAGCAGGACATTTCTGAGAGTTAAAGGCAGTCCACTGAGCTCTACAGTAAGAGCGCTAACAAATGTCCAATACAATAAGTGAATAGGGAGGCCCATGCTAAGCCACAATGTGGCATTGTAGAACACTAGGGATAAAGACAGAAAGCTAAAGGAAGAATTAACTATCCAAACCACAGTGTACTTCAATATCCAGAAAATAATAAAAATTAAAATAAAATGGAACAATGCCTTCATACAGGAGGGGAAATGACTGATAGTCTTTTATACCCAACCCAACTATGAATCCTGTATAAAGACAATAAAGACACTTTCAAATATGCAGGATTTAAAAGTGAACCTCTAATACATGTATCCTTACACAGAAAGCTAATAGAGGCTGTATTCCACCTATAAGAATAAATAAAATAAGATGACAAAGAATGTAAGAAATAGGACATCCCACATAGACAAAGAACCTAAGGAGGTCCTGTGACAATGGCACTGGGCATCCAGCCAAAGGAGCAAACAGTAAGACTAGAGCAATGGGTATAGGAATTCCAGAAGGAATGGCACTACAAAATACATTTTTAAAGGCAGGCTTAAGAGATGACCAAATGTGTTTGGCCTTATTGAGGAATTTTATGGTTCAAGTAGTGTTTGGATAAATATTTAGTAATAAAAGATTAAAGAAAGTGGAGAGGGGAAAAAGAGAGACCATCATTAACTCTTGGAAGAGCAAAGGGATTAGAGAAAGTAAATGTAACATGCAATTAACAGAGCCCAGCTAATAATAGTTACAATCATAATGCAGGCATTAGAATCATTTAATACAAAAATTATGAAAAACATAAGAAGGAAAAGGAGATATGATGGTTTGGGAGAGGAAGAGCGCTCAGTCTTCACTTTTTAAAACAAGTCTTCAGCTGTCTAACTTATTATGGTAAAAAGACTACATTGAGAAATAACAGAAGAACAGCTAGAGAAGCATAAAGCGATGTCTACCTACAAGATTCAAAGGCAGGAAAGGGTAGAAGACTGCTACTTTCTGTAACAGCCTTGCTATAGATGAGGTTTTGAACTACAGCATCCTGTTCATTGCATTACTTCACTAGAACTTTTGAGGCACTAATGCAAACATATGATATGAAGATAAGTGATTATTTTCCAAGTCAGTCTCTAAACAATGTACCTTAGGCAGCCTCTAGCTTACTACTTCTATGGCTAAGGCCTGGAAAAAAAAAAGTAGTTAGATCATGTAGCTACAAACTCCTTAAGTAGAACATATCTCTAAAATTGTATAAGCAAAGAAAAACAACCTGTCATTCTCCTAAATGGTTCTACTCTTCTAAAAAAGCATTAAAAAGCACAATATGCATCATTTGTCATTACAATGCCAGCAGTATTTACAATATTCTATTTTGCCAGCATTAATACAACTATTATACTTCCTAGTGACTTAGAAACCACTCTTTCAACTTCTATATTTTAATTGATAGTGTTAGAATCTGGCAAGAAGATGCAAAATGTTACACTCTGATTTTCTTCAACTTTTCTTCAATAACTTCCAAAGGCACATGACTAGAAATCCGTTTCATAGAATATCCTTTTCCATATATTTCATATTCTGGACCCCTTTAGAATGTGCTAACAATGGAAGGTCAGAAATAATACAAAGCCCACCATAATTACCCTGAGTATTTCAAATGAAGTTTTACAGCTGTGTAGGAAAAAGAAACATCAATTATTCGCAAGTTTGGTTCTAAAGTCATCCTTCTGCAGGTAATACAAAAACCCTGGCTGGTGTGGCTCAGTGGATTAAGTGCTGACCTACAAACCAGAGGATCGCTGGTTGGATTCCCATTTGGGGCACATGGCCTGGGTTGCAGGCCAGGTTACCTCACACATTGATGTTTCTCTCCCTCTCTTCCTCTCCCCCTTCCTCTCTCTTAAAAAACTCTATATTATACAATATCTATATTATACATACACACACCTGTTACTATAAAGTAATAAGTAGCAATTTTCAAGTAATTTTAAGAGACTTCAACCACAAGTTTTATTTCAAGAAAGCTAAAACAGCAGCACTAATAAGCAAAATCAGTCAATCTCTAGTTAAATTAAAGTGTTCAATTAACTAGCAGCTGGCTGGGGTCACACTGGTCAGCCATTGCAAGCAGCTTAGCATCACTAAGCTACTAAAAGGATATATGAAGTCCAGATTTTACTTATTGAACTGTCCTATCGCAGACGCTCACGCTCCCCTCTCCATAGTTAGATCTAAACTTGTTTCAGGGTCTCCCTGCGGTGCTTCAAAGTTACTGCTTCTGAAGGCACATCAGCACATACTTGAGTCAATTCCTTTGGCACCTAGAAAACACTGCTGTTTTCAATTAGCATTGTCAGAGAGTGAAGCACCCTCTGGCCTTTTCCCTGAAAATCAATTATGCAAAAAAACAGTTTAGGTGGTCTAATTCAGCTGCACCATATGTATAGTACAAGGTGTTCAACAGCTTTGATGAAGAATTGGCAAGGATTTCAGCCAGCTGTCCAAGGTCTTAGTGTTACACATGGAAGATGAATATTCATTCATTAAATGTTCTTTAATTTGTGCAACATCACAATTTTCTTCTTATGTAATTATGAACTTTCCTCCTGTTCTTTCCAGTTGGACAAGTTTAAAAGCCCTGCCACATCCTTTTACACAAGTCTCAATATTCTGCTGCTTGCCACTCCACTAAAATAAAGGTGTCCTTATGTAACTATTTTATATATTAGCTGGGATGTTTTCATCTTGGCATCTTCTGAATATAGGCTTGTCTCCCTGGTTAAGGTGAGCAAGACCTGACTTTCCCCAGTGTTACACTATTATGAGAGCTTTCCCACCTGTTTTCTACAAGCCAAGTTTGTTTTCAAACAATACAAATTGGAGCTTTTCTTAACTTTGACCATAACACAAAAATGCATTTACTATCTTAACCAGGATCACACACATGTGAAACTAAGTTTACCCAAGACAAGTCTGTACTAGAAGATAAGACTTTAAATTCTGCATTTCATTTTTAACTTTTTTTTTCCTGCACTTCATTTTTTAAAAGAAAATGTTGATCTATCCACTAAACTAATTTTATAGCCCACCAATGGGTCACATCAAAGACAATGAAAAATATCAATGGTGTAAACACTTCTGAATTTGTGTAACAATCTGGATTTTGGTCTTAATTCTTTCAGTAAACAACTGAGGGGCCTGGATAAATCACTTCACCCGGAAACTCCAGTTCCTAACAGTGAAATAAGGGAGAAGGACTACCAATACCCTGGGATTTTAATAACTGTACTTAAGAATAAGGTCCTGGAGCCCTGGCTGGTAGCACAGTGGGTAAGGTGCTGGCCTGCGAACCCAAAGGTCGCAGGTTCAATTCCCCAGCCAGGGCACATAACCAGGTTGCAAGCCAGGTCTCCAGTCAGCTCTGTGGCTGGAGGGAGGTGAAAGGCAACCATACATTGATGTCTGTCTCCCTCTCTGCCTCTCTCCCTTCCCCTCTTTCTAAAAGTAATGAAATAAAATCTTTTAAAAAAAATAAATAAATAAGGTCCTGGAACCACAATCAACTTTAATTTTTGGAGACAATTGATTCTAGCAGCACTGTGCTAAGATAATCAGGTTATGTTTTGGCAAAATTAAATACCTTAAATTTAATTGAGATAACTATTTGAAGAAATAAGATGAAGTTTTTCAAAATAAAAAGGCAAAACATCACTCCTTTACCATCAAATTTGTTTTGTTTTGTTACAGATAGAAGATACTTACAGGTTAAATAATTGTTTGGAAAAAAGACTTAGAGCCCTTATAGATCATTCACTAACCAATCAATTATCATCAAGAAAATACTGCCTCTACAAATTCAGTTTTTCTTCTACACATCATTGTTAAACCGAGTGTGTCCAGGTTGTTAATAAGAGGTGAATACTTATCCTCTTAAGATTTTATTAGAAAAAAGACATGATAGAACTTCTAAAATGTTCAATGATTAATATACATTTGTGAACTTTTTTCCTGAAGACAGGACATTTTAGCAGGAAGTACTATTCTACATAAATTATCAAATATCAATTTTGTTTAACTCAGGATAAAATCATGACAAAAATACATAAAATGTTGTAGGAAGCAGTTAACAGTAACTTGGTCCTTAATACCTTTAACAAAAATTAATTCTTACAAGGGGACAAAGCTATCCAAGATAGTTCAATAAAAGTATTTTTAAAAACTGATGTGCGTATATTTGCATATTTACTTGTATAATTATGTTTTTGTTTTAAAGGATCTACAGAATGTTAACAGGGTTAACTCTGAATCATATACTCAGGTAGTATAGACTGAGGATAAATGGGAAAATACTACTTTATACCCCTGTGTTTTATCTTTTCTTTTTAAGATTTTGTTTATTCTCAAAGAGAGGGGAAGGAAGGGAGAAAGAAGGAAAGAAACATCCACATGTGATTGCCTCTCTGGTGCCCCCCACTGGGGACATGGCCAGCAATCTAGGCACTTGTCCTGACTGGGAATTGAACCATGGAAAAGGATCTTAGGCAGATGCTCCATCCACTGAGCCACACCAGCCAGGACACTATGGGTTTTTTTTTTGTTGGTGGTGGTGGTGGGGCTTTTTTAGCAGTAAAAATAAAAATCTTATTTTTAAGCCCTCCCTATTTTTCCACCTGTGACTTATTTCTAGGTTTGTTTTAAGAAAGATTCAGTACTCTATAAATACTATGCCACTTGTCTGAAGGAACATTTGTAAAGTGTCAAGGCAATGATTCATTTATTCACCTGTATACTTGCTGAGTAAAATTAGCCGAACCTGTTACAATTTAGATTTGCTTCAAACCTAGTCAAGTGCTAAAAGGCTAATCCAACTAAGTAGGTGACTTTTAAAAGTTACCTCAATGCTATTTTGCTTTAAAAATTAACTACAAAAGCAAACTCTAGATATCAAATACTAGCAATAGTTGGATAAATGTTATAGAAGTCCATTCAAAAATGAAAATATTAAAACTGTAGCAGCTATGTATGTACTATCACCAATCTAATATACTTATAAAATGGTGTCACAATGTTTAAATACTAATACAGCATCGAATTTATTCCCATAAAAACACAAACAAGTTTTCTTCCATTGTTTAAGTAAATATCTTCTGAAAAGGTAGGGGGGGTCAAAATCACTCTAAAATAATAGGAGTGATGTAAGGGCTTATGATTAGTGATACCCTAAGAACTCCATGAGAGCATTTTCCAATACCATATTCAACCTGAACCTGAGATTAGCCTACAGCCTGGATTCCACAAAAATAAAGGTGCAGCCTCTAAAAAGAATGGCTTAATGTTCCAGAAAGTGGTGAACTGTTTCAGTTTTCACAACTTGAGCTAACTTGGAAAAGGTAAAGCATTTACTGACAAGGAGGATGAATGTCTAGGAGGTGAATGTGCTCCATACATTTTTATTCTCAGAACCATCGAACCAATTAGTTAATATACTTCATAGTCAGTGTTCTACAGCATAGGAAACCACTAGGGCTCTCCATTTCCCATTCCCTCCTGTGCAATCCTGCAATAGGAGCACACAACGAAGTAAGGAAAACCCAGCTTGCAAAAACAGGAAGGGTCCAAAATAAACGAACCCACGTTAAAAGAGGGACTCCACCTATTCTTCCTGTCACTGGTAAGAGCTGAATGCTGTTCATTCCCCCACCTCCAGGAACCTAAATTCCTTCCTATCCGAAGCTTCTACTCACCTGACCATATCCCACTACTTCTAGTGACCGAGGAAAACATATTGTTACTCCATGATCAAGTTAGAATTAAATCCCTTCCCGAGTTACTCACTGATGGAAATTAGGAAGAACTAACCAGATTTCAACTGAACAAATGCTGCCAGTCTCCATTTTCTGATAAGTTAGAAGTTTCTGAAAAATAAAAAAGTTCCTCTTATCTCACTTTTTTTTTTTTTTCCAATCACCAGTTTAATGTTAAGATGGTTCCTAGGCAACAGTAAGAGTGGCTTCACGCTGCCCACTCCATTCCCTGAAAAGCCCGCATTTTTGCTAACATCACAGACAGGAGACTCAGCGAGTGAGGTCGGCACATTAAAAAAATAATAACGATAGTAAGCCAGTCTCTGAAATGAGAAGCTGGCGATGAAAACGCAGGGCATGAGGGCGCAGAACTGCACAACTCAAAGCGCAGGAGCGAACCTCGAAGGAGAGATCCATCACTAGGCAGCGTGGTCAACACGCAAACCCCGTCCCGCGCTCGTTAGCGAGGACAGAACAGAAACTGTCGCAGACTGAGGCCCCCCCTATCCCTCCTCCGTCTTTTCCCAGAAAAGACTGGGGGGGGGGGGCGCACTGTGTTACAAAAAGACAAGCTAGCACGGATTGATAACGAGAAGCCTGGGACCCAATAATGAACGGAGAGCAGAACACAGGAGATGGAGGAGACAAGTTCCTCCCCAATCGGATCAGCCTGCGCTACGAGAAGCCGGTTTCCGCCCTCGGATAAGCCTCCGCTCAGCGCCCTGCTCTGCACCTGCCAAAGGCCACCATGTCCGGGGACACTAGCGACGCCCCCTTCCTGCCCACGCCTCCCCCCCCCCCGCCCGCCCCGCCGCCCCCGGGACCTAGAGCGGGGAGCGGAGCCCGACAATACCAGGTGCAGTCGTCCTCGTCCCGCCAGGCGGCCAGGTTCTCCAGGTCCAGCGGCTCCACCTCGTCCAGCAGCGTGGGGGGCGGCGAGGGCGACGCCGGGGACCCCCCGGGAGGCGTTCCCGCGCCCACCGGCTCCGGCCCGCCGCCGCCCGCGCCGAAGAAGCCGGCGGCCGGCTTGAAGTAGACGAAGGGCGCCTCGGGGGGCTGCGCCAGGCTGCAGAGCAGCGAGGGCGCCGGGCCGGGCAGGCAGTAGGTCCCCGGGAACGCGGGGCTGGTGCCGGCGCTGCCACCGCCGCCGCCGCCGCCGCCCCCCGCGCCCAGCGCCAGCCCGAGCCCCAGGCCCCCGGCAGCGGCAGCGGCGGCCGGGGGGCTCCGCGGACCCAGCGGGCTGCAGGCCCCGGCGGGGGGCGACGCGACGGGCTGCGGCGGCGGCGGCAGCAGCAGCAGGTGCGGCGCGGCGGCCGCGCTGGCCGCCCGGCTCCGCAGCTGCTCGTTCTGCTTCTCCAGCTTGCGCACCAGCTCCTGCAGCTTCTTCACCTCCAGCTCGGCGTTCACCACCGGCCCGGAGCCCGCTCCGGAGCCGCCCCCCGCCGAGGCGCATTTCACCTGCTCCGCCATCATCGTGGGCCCTGCGGGCTCCGCGGCCGCCCGGGGCTGCGCACGGTCGCGCCCGCTGCTCCGGCCGCGGGGAGGCTACAGCTCCTTCCCTGCTTCCCCGGCCCGGAGGGCGGACCACGCTGGGGCTGGGGCCGGGTGGGATGCTCGCATCAGCACCGGGGCCGGGCCTCCGGCCGAGGCAGCGGCTGCCGAGCTGCTCTGCACATGCTCAGAGCGCCTCTCCGGTCCCCTGGGCGCCACCGCGGCTCCGGGTTTTAGCCGCGGCCCCAGGGCGGGGCGGGGCGCGGGAGCCGGGGGCGGGGCTTGGGCGGGGGGCCGGCTAGGGGTGGGGCAGAGCCCCGCCCACGCCACCTAGGCCCAGGTGCCGCATTGGACCTGGCGCGAGCTTTCCCGCCAAGGGCGCGTCCGCCGGCTCTCGCGGAGGGGGCGGGCCGCGCGCACCTCCCAGCCCGGAGTGGGGTTTCCGAAACGCCGCGGCTGCAGGTGCCCCAGCCTTGGGGAAGCGCACCTCGCGCCTGCGGTTGGGTCCTGGCCCGGCGCGCTCCTAAGCCAAACGCATGATCCGATAGCTACTAACTAGCCTCATGAACCCCGCAGAAAACCAAAAGGCAAGGGAACTAGCGTTATCCTCAGAACCGAAAAGTGCGTACAGGGAACAGCAAGACTTTGAAACAAAGCCATCAATCCACTCATTGGTGATCCAGAAACAAAATGGTGGGAGAGGAGGCGGAGGGGAATGAAGAAAGCCCCCCCACTAAGAGAGAGGGCAAGTGGCCAAAGACTCAAGAGCCAAAAGTTCACTCTTGTTTATTCAAAAATAGTCTAATTTGTACTATTTTATGCCACCAATGTTTGCCCCAATAAAACGATTACTTTTCCATATTTTGTGACCACCCGTATATTTATTAAACAAAAGGCTCTAAGCGCGGAACTTTGCACCTGACCCCCTTCCTAGGACTTGGATGTGCACGCAGTGAATAAAATAAAAGGCATTGTGGGAGACACGTGAGTAAAACTCTGGAGGGCACCACCTGTTAAATCATGTATAAACTATGGTAAAGTCAGACTTGCTGGGGCCAAAAGAAAACCAGAAATCCTCGGAACTCTACCCTCAAACCCCTCATTTCATCTGCGAAGATGTTCGTTACCCCTTGTGGAAAACAGCAAACCTGCTCTAAGATGGGGCCGGAGGGGCTTTGGAGCAGCAGAGTTAAATCAGAGTTTGTTAATTACTGTTATTATTGACTCAGCAGTTTGAATGTGAACACGATCAGGAGGAAAGGTTCGAGTATTATCCTAAGAAAAGTCCACACAACTGCTTCTCACCCTAAGATGATACACGATCTAGCGAAGGGCCTGCGACTTGACACACCAGTCCGGAACCGCTAGGCCATTGTATCCGTTGGTTTCAGACATGGCTCAGTGCCTACCTGCTCAGAAACACTGTGTCTTCTCAGTTAGTCTCTATCGCTAGCTGCTGGGGGAAGTGGGTGTTCTGTGTTTAAACTGCTTGGTGACAGCTTCAGCAAATCGGGTGAGTGTGTCTGGTAACCACCCTGACGTGCGCCCCCAGCTTCCTGGGCCACCACTGAACCACCTGTGACACCCACCACCTTTCCAAGTTTCGGTGTCGCTTCTGGATGTTCTGGTTATTACTAAAACCTGGAGAAGTGGAATAATACTACCGAAAAGTCCTAAGTAAAGAATCTATGGAAGGGTTTTTCCGCATGCTCAGTGGCAGATGCGGGTAGCAGTATCCCTGCAACACAAAGAAAGGGAGAGGACAGACACTGAGAACAAAGAGCTTCTCCCTTCCACGTTACCAAAAGAAATTGGGAATAGGCACAGGCTGGTGAAGACGAGAATTAAGATGAAAGGAAAGCACTAACTTTACTGCAAAATGTATACATGCTAAAGAAGGAGAGAAATAAACAGCCTGTTCTTCCCCCCACTCACCCAATATGGTCTATAGAATTCACACCAGCAACCAGTAGTCAAGCCTCCAAGTGTGTTTTGAAAGTAACACTTACTATTAAAAGTCTTTGCTGCTTAAAAAGAAAGCATTTGTTGAAATTTAGACATAAAAGAGCGATGAAATAGTCTGGCCTAAATTTTTGTTCTGTATTCATTTCTGAAAGGTCAAATTTGCCTTCTTCTGAACTGTTTTAAAAGTGTGAGATGAGTCATGTCCTGAGAAATTTTAAATCATTTCTTTTCTTTCCATCAAACCACCTCTTTTTTTACCCCTTGTGTGAATGACACTTGCACACACACCAAAGATACTAAAAATGCACACTGATTTTAAGTTGGTATCCCCAGGATGCCAGCCTCTTTTACATATAATTAGAAGTTGATGGTGTCAAGGTTTTAATTAAGCAGTCTTCATTTTTTATTTTGATGCAAATTTGTAGGCTTTGTGCTTTGAAAGAAACTCCGTGAGTATTTGCTCAATTTTAATTTTTTGTTTTAAATGCACAAGGTGATTTCAGAGGTCTGCAAAGCAGAAATGAAAAATGAAAGTGCATGTCTGATTAAAAACTTCATTCTTTACAGATACAGATACGTATACTGATAAGCCAATGAGAAATATCCCTATACCACACATTCTTTTAAGAGAGAAAGTAAACTTATTTTGCTTTATAATTTTTACATATCCTTCCAATGGATCTATGGACATCAAATTAATTCAGTCGCAGAATTGCAAAGCAGCATAGTTTCTTCTTGAATTTGTAAACCTAATTCTCCGAGGAAACCTAGGACCAGGCTGTTATTATCCCAGTTTTATAGATAACCTAACCAGGTTAGGTTACTTGTCCATGTTCAGTCATGAAAATGACAGTCCTTAGAGTTTCTAGTGGTCCGAACACCTTTATTGTGGAGTAAAATTCCTCCAAGAGGAAGGCCCATATGTTTGAAAAGTAAGTTTTCAATCAATGCAGTGGGCATATCTTAATATGAGTACTATAGTCATTCAAATTGATAGTAGATCCAATTACTGCAAGAGAAAATGACCTAATGTGTTGAACTAAGATCAAAGGTCCCCTGTTGATTCAGCCAGACTAGTGTTTGTTTGTTTGTTTGTTTGTTTTTTGTTCTTGGCACCTTAATGAAGATACCTATTCATCCACACAGAAGAAACTTGAATACTGCAGGTCCCCATTGTCTTCGTATAGTGCCTAGCAATGACTAACACATAGCAAAGAAATGTTGAGATAGGTTTTTAAAGAATAGGTGAATAAATAAATCAATCCTCAAGTTCTAGCTGAAATTTAGACAAGAGCTTAATTATTTGTTTCTATAAACCTCACTTTATCAAATGGTAACAACACAGGAGGATCAGAAGGCTTTTTGCAGACCCAATAAGAATTGATTATTTCTTATTTCACCCACTTAAAAGCTAAAAAAAATATTCACATCTCATGTATGTATTTTTCATGTAAAGGGATGATGCAGAGGAAACAAAATACATGAAGCAGAATTTATGTAAATACCGGCACATCTTATTTTATGTGCTTCTCTTCATTGCACTTTTTTAAAGAAACAAATTGAAGGCAAGACCCTACCAGAAAGAAAGTTGCATTTGGCTTCATGACTGAGGGCTGGAACCGAACCCACAATATCCCCGGGGTACATCTGTAATCCCTGTGTGGGTTGCTCCATTCTGACCCCAGCCAACTGTACTACTCAGATTCATGCCAACAGCCCATGTCATCACACACAGTAAAGTCACTGTGGTAGTAGTTATAACAGTAATAGGAATAGTAATAATTCTGTTTACTTGCAAGCCTTACTTGCCAGAGCACTTTTTAATAAACAGTTATTATGTGTCTATTATGTTTGTCACAATCCTAAATGATATTTTCAAAGTGAGTAAAATAGTGCCCCTGAGACCTTATCTAGTTGGAGAAAAAGAGCACATAAAAACTAACTATAGTACAAGACTTGGTGTGATCATTATCATGATGAAAATAACATAGAACAGCTGTCAAAGAGAGCAGGGGTTGGAGAGCTGGGTGGAAAAGGTGAAGAGATTAAGCAAAAAAAAAAGAAAGAAAGAAAGAAAGAAAGAAGACATATAGACAGTAGCAAGGTGAAGAGATGAAGCAAAAAAGAAAGAAACAAACAAAAAAGACAAATATAGATGATGTCTTATAGAATTGTACACTTGAAACCTGTATGGTTTTATTAACCTATGTTACCCCAACAAATTCAATTAAAAAAAAGAAAATACAAGTCAACGGCATAGGGAGTGCCTAAGAATAAGCAATTAATTTTAGCTAAAAATCTGGGGAAGATCTGGTGCAGAAAGCACACATTATTTCATTTGGATCTCCTTATTGAGCTGTGAGGCATTGGGGCAAGTGTGATGGTCACTATCAGACAGAAAATAAAAGCAACAACTGAAGTAGGACACAGCACCCACCTCTAATTCCTAGTTAACATTGTTTCTTCCATGTGTAGTTTATTTTGTTTTTATGAATAGCTCACGTATCTCCCACTCCCATTACAATGAAACATTTCACAAGTTATCTTAATAGTAGCTATCGGTGCTTAGTAAATGCCAGTAACTCTTCTAAGCCCGTTGCTTGTATTAACTCATTTAATCCCCCAACAACTGTTTGAGGTAGTTTCTATTATCATTCTCATTTTAGAAATGAGGAAACTGAGGCAGAGCGGGGTCAAACAATTTGCCCAAAGTTGCTGGGATTGTGTTACAATAGGACTTGTCATAATGATGACAGATGTGTTATTTCTTATCTTTGGAAATATTTTTGTTTGTTTATTTCCTGAAGGGAAGATAGGTGCCAATTAGCAGAGAATAAGTTGCCTTCACCAAAACAGGATGCAAAACGCTTTGAAGGTGAATGTGCTCTGGTATCTAAGAAGTGTCAATGGGTAAGATGTGGGATTAACTACAGGGACAATGGTCCAGTTTTTAACCAGTTAAAACCTGCTTTCAGACCCCGGGCTTTATTTGATTATTTTTGTAAAGCCCTTCTTAATAGTCTGTGGAAAACAGTGTCTGAAATCTCCCAGGTGCTACTAAAAAACTGGAAACAGAAAAAAAAATAGAACGTGATTTTAAAAGACCAGGTTTATTAGCTGATTAGGCCAATGGATTGCAAAGGAAAAAAATTAAAAATAATTTGGCTTGTAAAAGACAGAAATCCAGGTAATACCTGTGGAAACTTGTCCCTATGTGCTATTTCAGCCTTGTATGGACAGACGGAAGAGGGCCAGGGTGGGCGCAGAAGACGATCATCCTTACTCAGGGTCCCAGGCTAAGGGAGGCTCCAACCCCAGGGTACCCTAATTTCCAAGGGAAGAACAAAGAGTCCGGCCAACAGTATACTTGCACATAGAGTCCCTGCCTAAATCTGGCACAAAATACCTTCCTCTCTTTTCATTGACCAAAGCAAATCATTGACTACACAAAACTTCAAGACAACAGTGGTATGTAATCACATTACCATATGACCAGAAGAACAAGAAAGTTTTACTATACGACACTGCCTATAAAATATGCTTTTTATGTAAATTATTTCTGCTACTAAATAAATTAAGGCTACAATTTACCTTAAAGATTTTAGTTGATTCCCATAAACTTTGGAATCTTCTGCTTTTGTAATTGTGTGGCTGTAATTTTATTATTTATTGTATTTTTTGCCTCATTTGCCAATTAAAAAATACAATTTTATTTGCTTGTGTGTATTTACGTATTTTCATCACCTTTTACTATATAAATCAGGGTCATTGAAATTTGATGAGGCATCTAATATTCCACGTGTATCTGAATTATACACACACACACACACACACACATATATATATATTCTATTTGTTGTATGTGGAATAGAGGCACACATATAATTTATACAAATAGAATTATTTCACATTTTTCTAAACTTACATTTATAAATATCTATAACATGTTTGAAATCATGTTGCTTATTTATGTTATTCAAACCTTGATTATCCCAGTGTAGAGTTTATTCAGTTTACTGAGTTTTAAAAATTATCTTTCTGCATAATTTTCCATGTCTTTGAAATGATGCTATTCCTTTTCATTATCTCCTTGATAACTCTAAACATGCTAATCTTAAAGTCTTTTTAAAATTGGCACATTTGTTTTCATTTTGTCTAGAATGATTTTCTTTCCCAATATTTTATATGACTTGCCATCTTTCTTCGTGTTAACTTTGTTTGTATGTTTTGGGATTTCAGTTTCTAGCTCACTTGAGTTGGTGCTTTTCTCTTTCTCCCTCTTCCTCCTCACTATTTAGAGCTGTTGACATTGTCCAAACCCAAAGACACTTAGTCCAAACCTATTTCTTTTCTTGGTGCTAAATGTTCTTATTCCACCATGACATTAGGAATCGTTTAACGTCAAAGGATAACCCAAATAGACTTGGTTGTGAAGATTGAGTCGGTCCCCACCTCTGCCTGGTCCTTGGACTTTTACACGCGGTGGTTCAGGACAGCACCCTTTGCTGCCCCTGTCCCCAGGACCTGGAAAGGAAGGTGCAAGGGAGCGAGTCGCCACTCCATCCGCTTTTCCGTGGCCCTGGGAGACGGCACCTCCATCGCTGCCACACCTGGTACTGAGCCTGACAGTCCTGTGGCTTCACTCTTGCATTTCTCTTCAGTCCCTGGTCCATAGAAAGGATTTTTGTTTTTCTCCTATTGTTACATGCTTGGAGGTGGAGTCTGTGTAACTCAAAGTATGAACTTCGAATGTCATTTTCATAAGAAGGCCACATTTTTAAAAATTACGTACTTAAAAAAAGAAACCAACTAAACAGTGCGCGTACCCCCACTCCACAGCGGGTGGCTGATGTCATGCTACCCGCCTCCACACGTCACAGGTCCAGGTCCCCAGTCTCAAGTGCATCATACACAGTACACCCTCAGCATGCCCCATCCCTGCTCAGAGTGGGAGGCAGCTACAGCGGTCCTACACTTCTTCCTTACACTTTCTTATAAAAATAAGGGCTAGAAATGCTCGCTTTCATTCAGGTATAGTGATGCACGCTGTCCTGGTCAATCTGGGAGTGAGCCGGGCAACAGTTGCAAACTACCTCCCGCTCCACCCAGAAATTTGAGCCTCCTCACTGGTTTCCACACGCCCGTCATCAGCTGGGGAAAGCTGACAAAAGGGAGTCATCAGCTTACAAAAAAAGAAAAAAGGAAAAACCCGGTTTAATATGAGCTGTAATGGATGTTGAAATCTGGGATGAATGATACTTTTAAAATAAACATCTCAGAATCATACTTGTGATGTTTTTCTCCCCCCTTTTGGCAAAGAGTGGAATGGGGATGATGAGGGAGGTTTACATTTGGATTTGTTTTACATTTTAAAAGGCTGTTCTTTTACATGTACCATCTGTTCCTCCAGTGCTTCACAGTGGCTGTGGTAACTGTCCTGGGAGACCGGACAGAACCGTGGTGTAATGGTTCTGCTTTTCTCGCGGAAGGAGACCAGCTCCTTGTGAGTCTTGTCGCCTTACAAGACAGCTTCTCCACAAACGTGTGAGCCTTCTGGTTAATGCGCAGAGGTAGTTATAGACATTCTTGTGACTCATTTGAATTGCCAGGTGCTAGCAAACTCTGAGCAGAAAATTGTACCTTCCTCCTCAGACAGACTTCCATACATACAGTACTTCAACGCATTTATACAGATCTTAAATGACATGACACCCAGTATTAATAAACATGTTGAAGCCATGCAGTCAGTATTTGCTGAAGAAAACCTGATCTATGTGGTCAGTTTTCAAATACCATCCCTTTCCTAGAGAACTGTTGAGTTGAAAAAATTATGAAAAATACACTGTTGATACTAGGGCTGATAAGGTTATTTTGAGACTGATGTGTTAGGTGTGATATAAAGCAACAAGTGCTGTGTTTGTGCCATTGGAAACTGGTATTAATTGTGGCAGAGAAAAAGAGATACCCACGAAGGTCAGTGAGTTTAACCTTATAATCCTGAATTGAATTGACTGGCATATCAATGCAAACTCATTTATTCATTTAGTTAAAAATAAAAAAAGAAAGAAAAACTTTTCAGCATTATCCATTGAAATGGCCTAGGATATTGACCAACATAATAACAATCAGTTACCCTAGTAGCTAGATTTTGTTTTTTAAATACCTTTTTTTTTTTTGTAAAAAGAGTCCAGGGGTCTTGAAAAAAACGTGCTGATTGCAAGTCTAAAGTAGAAAGGAAATGTACTAGATGAGCCTGGAATTTTCGTCAAAGCTGGTAGGATTATGTCAAAAGGACTTAGGAACCAATATGAATAAATAAGTTCCTATTGTCCAAAGATTAGACTACTTAAGTGTCAAGAACTACAGTAACTCCTATGGATTGAAACACAAAATATGTTGAAATATACTACTTCCAAATGATATTTAAATACTCAATAAATTGTGAAGCAAAAAGTGAAAATCATTATGCGCTTCTGATGAAAGCTCTCACTGTCACTTAAATAGACTTCACACACACACACCACCACCACCACCACCCAACCTGAATTTGATTAAATCTCAGGACATAGAAATACAAGGGCCAAGAAACAAAACAAAAGGAAAGTAGAAATTGCAGGAAACTGTAAGACAAGTGACTCAACTTCTTCTCTTTCCCCTTCCTTCCGGTTTTCTTCTCCTTCCCCTTCTCCTTCTTCTTCTAGGACAACAGCAACAGAATTGCAAAGGGAGCAAAAGAAGAAGAGAGATAGAGAAAGAATCCATAGATTACAAAAGACAAGAGCATATTAACCGATACAATGTACAGAGACATAGGTTCAAACTTCAGTGGAGAACATTTATAGCATAATTTGGGAAATGTGAGCACTGCCTGGATATTTAAGGAGCTTAAAGAATTCGAGCTGACGAAGGAAATACATTTATCTGAATGAATATGATACGTATTTAACTTTGGTAAAAAGTTTTGTTTAGTCCTAGGGTTTGACTTTATGAAGCATCTCATGTTAAATGGGATTCAAAAGGACTGTAAATTCCACGAAGTCGATGGTGACACATACAGAGAAGGAAAAGTGACTGGTGAACGAAAGTACACAGGTTTCAGGTGCCCGGTTCTACAGCACACCTAAGGGTTGCGCTGAGCGTGGACCACACCAAGTTCAGTCTCCATCCCTCACCATTTATTCCCCCTTTATCTTTATCCTCCTCCACCTTCCCCACCGCCTCCCCCCAACATTCTGGCAGTCACCACACTGCTGTCCATGTTCATGAGTTTTTTTCTCTCTTTTTTCCCTTTTGTCTCAGTCCTCCCATTGAACCTAGTCCTCCTCACCCCAACAACTATCAGCCTGCCCTCCATCTATGAGTCTGTCCCCACTTTCCTTGTTAGTTCAGTTTGTTCATTAGATTCCCTGTATAAGCAAAATCATTTGTATTTGTCTTTCTCTGGCTAGCTTATTTTACTTAGCATAATGCTCTCCAGGCGCATCCATGCTGTCACAAAGGTAAAATTTTCTTCTTTTTTCTCACCGAGTAGTATTCCATTGTCACAGCTCTTTTGTCCACTCATCTACTGATGGACCTATGTAGCTTTGTGAAACAGTGTCACCCCTGGTAAATTTAGTAGAAGGGAAAAAGAAAAACAAAGAAAGAGGCCCCTGGCTGGTGTGGCTTGCTTGGTTGGAGTGTTGTCCCATCAACCAAAAGGATGAGGGTTTGGTTTCCAGTCAGGGCACATGCCTGGGTTTCAGTTTCAATCCCCAGTCATGGCTCATAGGAGAGGCAACAAATCAATGTTTCTCTCTCACATTGATGTTTCTCTCCCTCGCTCTCCACCTCTTCCAGTCTCTCTAAAATCAATAAGCATGTCTGGGGGTGAGGATTAAAAGGGAAAAAGAAAAGAAACAATAAACATATATAATAGGATAAAAAAAAATGTAACTGGTGAAAGAAGAAATCTATACACAAAGGCAAACTAGAACAGCATTTATTTTGCAAACATAGGTCACAAAATGAATCCAGAATCAAAAAAATCACAAGTAGGAGTTAGTGTCACTGTATTTTAAAAGTTAATAAAGGGCTGACTTATCTAAATAAGAGAATGGCATGTGTGGTTTAGACTGTGTTCTGTTCTGGTGAGATCAATGTTTGATGATTGTGTTCATTTTCAAAGTCCAGGTTTCATGAAAGAGACTCCAGTGGGCTGGTTCCCAGCCCTGATGTTGCCATGGACCAACTAGCTGTATTGTGGAGCTGTTCCGAGACTCAGGTCCCTGCTTCTCTGTATCTGTAGATCCTGTAAGTAGAGGACGACTGGCCAGAATCATTCTCCAGTAGCCACATAGATCTCAAATCCCTTGTTCATCAGGGAAAGACTTTATTAGCAATGACCGGAGGATCTCATCATGTCTTTGTATGGACAAAGAGATGTTTTGTAGGAGACCCTGAGCTACCATCCACTGATAAACTCTCCCAGGGGACAGGTCAGGACCCTGCCCAGCTCATGTGGCTGTGTGCTGAGACTTCAACAATCCCACAATCCATTTCTCCATTTTCCTTTAGAGAGAGAAACTTCCAAACGTGTGAACAGATACACGACTAAGAACATGTCATAGCCTCCCTTGCAGTTAGGTGTGGCCACTGGGGCAGTAGTGTCAAAAATGGGGGCAGTGACCCTGGCTGGTGGCACAGTGGATAAGGCGCCAGCCTGGGAACCCAAAGGTTGCTGGTTTGATTCCCAGCCAGGGCACATAACCAGGTTGCAGGCCAGGTCTCCAGCCAGCTCTGTAGCTGGAGGCAGGTGAAATGCAACCATACATTGATGTCTCTCTCCCTCTCTGCCTCTCTCCCTTCCCCTCTCTCTGAAAATAATAAATAAAATGTTTTTGAAAAATGGGGGCAGCTTCTTCAGCATGTCCTTTCTTGTTCTCTTTGCTCAGACAGGGGCACAGTTACTGAGCGGTGAGCGGCTTTGGCCGTGAGATACTAGCAGGTGGCAGGCAGCACGGCACTGTGCTCTAGACCATTCCACCAACAGAGAGATGACGTCTGCTTTGCTATGACAAAGGGAAACAAATTGTGCCACCGTACTTGAGAGGGTTTTTGTTGCAGCCACCTCGTGGTGCCCTAGCTTATGGGAAACTGGTACTAGACCTAGCGTGCTATCAAACAAAAGCCGAAAACACGTGGTGGCCAAGTGCTTGTGAAAAGGGAATGAGGAAATAAATACTGCAGGCTGCAAACCTGATGGCCCTCATTAGACCGAGGTAAAATATTTGGCGAAGCTCTCATTCACCACCACAGCTGGGCAGCCCGTTATTCCAGAAGAAACTGGAAAATCTCAGAATATTAGTGGTAGACGCTCCTTACTGCATTTAGCAAGATACCACAAGAGAGATGAAATTCAGGCCTAACGTAGTGAGTTTGCAGACTGTTTGCAGATGTTTCATCGTTGTTCTGTTCTGACAGAGATGGGTAATCTAACTTGACGAAAGGCCAGACGAAACAGGGCTCAACCAAGCTAGGAAAACCAATTGCAACTTCAGGACAAAGAGCAGGAGATAACATTGTCTCAGAAACTGCAACAGGGCCCTCCATTAAGTGCTCTTCCTCAGACAATAGGAATCAATTCCATTGCAAAGATCATCTAATTGAAGGGGAGAAGGGACCAGACAGGCATAGAAGCCGGTAATAAGAGAATCAGCCAAGAAAAGAACTTGGACCGTCCAAGGCTTTTGCTAATGTTATT
Organism: Noctilio leporinus; assembly: GCA_004026585.1. Classification (NCBI taxonomy): domain Eukaryota; kingdom Metazoa; phylum Chordata; class Mammalia; order Chiroptera; family Noctilionidae; genus Noctilio; species Noctilio leporinus. Next base: position 194,829 of record PVIW01000250.1, read on the forward strand.
TTCCCATGGGACTAACTATAAACAAATAGACTAGAAGTCTTTAGTAAGATCGTTTCATGCATTTGTAACACAGTTGAATTCATTTGTTATGTTCAACATTCCCGTCCTGGGATCCCCTGCCCCTGACCATCTAAATGAGACTTTTTATTTGTATCTGTTAAGGTTCGCTCTTTGTGCTCTATGGGTTTTGACAAATGTACAGTGATATCTATTCACCATCATGGTATCATATAGAATAGTTCAATTGTGCTAAAAAATTTTTTTCCCTGTGCTTCACCTATTATAATTTTCCATCTCCCTGAACCCTCAACAATCACTTCTCTGCTTAAATGTTTTGCCTTTTCCAGGATGTCATATAAGTGGAATAGTACTTATTGAGTCTTTTTCAGACTGGTTTATTCCTTTAGCAATATGCATTTAAGAACTATCCATTTTTCTGCAGATTTGATAGCCAAATCCTTTTTAAAAAATCCTCGTGTGAGGATATGTTTATTAATGGGAGACAGGTAGACAGAGACATTGTGAGAGAGAAACATCAATCAGTTGCCTTTCATATGTGCCCCGACTGGAAATGAACCCACAACCTAGGTATGTGCCCTGACCAGGGATTGAACCCCCAGCCTTTTGGTCTATGAGACAATGCTCCAACCAACTGAGCCACCTGGCCAGGGCAGTTCATTATTTTTTATTGCTGATAATTATTCCATTATATGGATGTATCACAGTTGTTGAGACATTTGCCTGTTGAGGTACATCTTGGTTTCTTAGTTTTCGATGGTTATAAATAAAACTGCTATAAGCATTCATGTGCACCTTTTTTATGGACATGTTTTCACATTTGCTGGGTAAATACCTGGGAGCATAACTGTTGAATATGGTAAAATTATGCTTAGGTTTATTAGAAATGGTCAAACTGTCTTCCAAAGTGGCTGTACCATTTTGCATTCTCATTAGCAATGAATGAGAGTTCTTGTTCCTCTAAATCCTGGCCAGCAATTGGTATTCTCAGTTTTTAGTTTTTAGGCATTTTAATCTCATTGTTGTTGTAATTTCCATTTCCTTAATTATAAATGATGTTGAGCACCTTTTATTTGCCATCTATAGATCTTTGGTTAGGTGTCTGTTCAGATATTTTGCCTATTTTTAAGCTTTTTGTTTTCTTATTGTTTCAAGTCGTTCACATATGGGGACAAGTTCTTCATCAGATAATGTGTTTTGCAAATATTTTCTCCCTGTCTGTGGCTTATCTTCTCATTCTCTTCACAGTGTTACAGACCACAAGTTTGTTTTTAATTTGAATAAAGTTGAATATTTTTTTCTTTTATAGATGGTGCTTTTGTGTTATGTCTAAAAATTCTTCACCAAGCGCAAGGCCAAGTTGATTTTCTTCTATGTTTTCTTCTAGAAAAGTTATAGTCCTACATTATACATTTAAATCTACCATCCATCTTGAGTTTATTTTTGTCAAAGACGAATATGAGGTCTGTGTCTAGGTTCTTTTTTAGTTTTGCAAATGGGTGTCAAATTGTTCTAGCACCATTTGTTGCATCTGTTGAAAACTGTTGTCAATACTCAGTAGACTATGTTTGTTGCAATATAATGTAAACCTATTCATGAAATTAACCATATTCAATGTTTTAATGGCACAAATCTAAAAGCTCGAAGTGAATTCTACTATATGTCAACATGCATTCGATGATGTAAATGTTTAAGGACCCATTGCGAAACTACCCTGACTTGGCTCCTGCCTGCTCCAAGTTCAGTAACACCAGCCCTCGGGCTGTCTTTCTCTTCCTCAACTATACCAGAGTTGTACTTGCCTTAGGGTCTAGTCACTGTCCTGGGGGAGACTTTCCATCCAATTTGAGGGTATGGGCGTGAAGAGCTCTTGAAGCTTCTGATCTTTATTTTTTCTCTTGGGAAAGAATGTAAAATTAACAAATTGTGACTTTCCAGAAAGTTATATCAAGATCTGAATGTTCCTTTCCACCAGTTACATTATTCATGTTACACAAGAGAACACGCAATGTTTACAAAGTTTCTCCTACATCTGAAACTGATGCTGCCTAATCTGCTAATGTTTCTACTTGGAAAACAGAAGGGGGTTTGATGCTTAGTGCCTCAAAGGAGGTGAGGAAACCGTACCAGGCCCTTGATTCTGCTCCAGCTTAGGGCTGGTTCTAACCCCGCTTCAAGGGCCTGCCTGGGGACTCCTTTATCCAAGGGAGTGACATGAGTCTGAGGTCCAGGAAGAAGCAGCCATTTGGTGTGACTCACTCCATGGCAGAACGTTGAAAGGTATCTAAGCAATATCTCATTGCTGTCCCACATGAAGAATAGAGAAAGCCAAAAAAATTCTTTGACTGGTCTCGGACTCCTGGAATCTTTGAACTTCCAACTCATTTCTGTTTAAAACACTCAAGGGCAGATTTAGCCCAGAAAATGGTCTGATTTTGATCAGCTCTACAGTATCTCCTCCTGATACGCTTTTCCCCGCCTGGTTCCTTCCCATCATTCGGATCTTACTTGAAAAACCAGTGGACCACATTATTTTGAAAACTCCCTCTTCACCTAATCACTGTATTTTAGTTTCTTCATGGGTCATCGTCTTTCAGAAACTGTTGAGTTTATTTTCTGCCTTTTAAACAACTGCTCCACTCTCCCTTTGGAATATGTAAATTCCATGAGGGCAGGAACCTTGGCTTTTAATCAGCATTAAGATTTGGAACATAGGTTCAAAATGAAGATTTTTAAGTTATTAAGTAATTGAATGAATGAATGAATGGTGGTGGATTATAAGCCAGGCCTTTCTTTCAGACAGAAGCAAGAAAAACTGGGCATTTCAATGTATTCATTGGGAAAATGTATCAAATAGAACACAGAGGCAATGAAATAAAAGATCCTTCCCAGGTGGTATGTATAAGGCAATGATGATGTTTAGTTTTCTCTCTGATAGTGAAAAACACTGAAACATTACCTAGTTCATGCATTTGAACATTTCTGTCATATCTCTCAGAAACCATACTTCTTGAATAGCAGAACAAAGACCCAGTAAATAAGATTCAGAATGCTGCCAACTTTCATGTTGTGATGAGCTCAACACACAATTCTAAATTACACACAACACACTGATCAGCTCTTTGGCATCTAAAAGAGACCTCCTAAGAATGGGGTAAGCCGCAGGAAAAGATCCAGGCAATGTCTGTGCGGGTGGGAACAGCAGAAAGCCAATAATTTAAACCTTGCATTTTAAATAACAGGGCATAGGCCCAGGAGGACCTGCCTGCCCAAGTTAATGCAAATTCGTATGGCTGCCTCTGGGAATTGTTGTGTAACATGAATAGGTGAGACTCTAAAAGCCATTTATCTACCTTGTGCCAAAATTACCAGTAAATTCAGCAGCACCAAAAAAAAAAAAAAAAAAAAAAAAAGTCATGATCAGTTTGCCATGTCGTAGAATGAACGAGTCATTTATTTTGGTAGAGCTCTGAATCAAACCGAGTAGGAAACTGTCTCAAAGACAGGATTTTCTCCCATAGCAAACAAGTCAGAGAGTGAAGCCCAGGGAGAGCTGGACCATTTCCTCACTCAGCTCTAACTGGAAAAGTGACTGCAACCAAGCAACTGAAGGTGTACAGGTTACTTCTTGAATTTTTATTTCATGGTCTTATTAAAAGAAAGAACACGGTTTTAACAAATTCTATTTCTGAAGTTACTATATTTCTTTCATTTTGCATTTCTTTAACAAAGACTTTATTGGTTTATTTTCAGAGAGAGGGGAAGAGAGAAACAAAGAGATAGACATCAATTTGGTTGCCTCTCACATGCCCTCAACTGGGGTCCTGTCCCACAACCCAGGTATGTGTCCTGGCTGGGAATCAAACTGATGACCTTTCAGTTTACAGGCTGGCATTCAATTTACTGAGCCACACCAGCCAGGGTAAATTTTGCTTCTTCTTCTTCTTTTTTTTTTAAAGGATAGTGTCCTGTTGAAGCAATTAATTACCTTTTCATGCCATTTCTTAATTGGTTTCAAAAATAAGGAGGTCTTCCAAATTGTTTTAGGAATGTGTTATTCCAATGGTGTGAATAAGCCTACACATAATAAAGCTGACTTGGTAAATCAGAGGCCCTTCTTTTGCCACTCCATATTTTTTCCATTTTTACAACAGCTTTTAGTTCAGTTTAATACATTATCATAGAAGAAAGTATCCCTTAAACAGTGTCAGGAAAGTGAAAAATGTTTTCCTTTTAGGTTTTTTTTTTTTTTTTAAATGAATCATTATAAAGTAGAATACTTTAAAAATGACATTCAAATGATTTTTAATCACTACAAAGGCATTTAGATGTTAATATACTTTATATAAAAGGAAGGGATACTATCCCATTCGTCCTTTTCTGCCAGAATTCCAGCTCTAAGAAAATTATTTCTTTTGATTCACTCTGATAGCATGTCATACAAGAACAATAAAACATATGGCTCAATTACCACTGCTTCTCATCTAGCATGAATTAATGAATATCAAATTACTATTAATTGTTTTTTCTGGTTCCCTTTTGATACAGCAACAATTATACATTGCTGAATTTTGATAAGCATTCTGTGTTTAACTGTGGACTAGTCTCTAAGAAGAGCAGATGCTTGAAATCATCATACAGAAGAATAATTCTTTAAATTCATCAAAATTTGGAAAATACACAATTATCTTTTCTACTCTCCCTAGTTTGTCAGTTTTTTACAATTTCTTTAAACTTCCCCCCAATTCTACCTGCTCCTTAATGTTCCATATGTTTTCCTTCAAGAAGCAGTTGCTATGTACATTTAAGATAGCTTATAAGTTCAGTTTCTCAATCTTAATAATTATACTAGTTCCTCACATATCATTACTGAATTTTCAATTCCTTAAGAAAAGCTTTTTAAAAATAAAAGCTATAGCTTGAGCAATTAAACAATTCAGTTAACCAGTGTGGTATAGAATACAATAAATTGTGATCATTATAATTGACAAAATTAATGTCAATGAATGATATTTATAGACACTCCACAAAAACATTCTGTCACTGATAGTTCATTTTATTTTTATAAGCCATCTGTAAAGATAAAGTGCTATGTAGCAGGAATAGATGTAACAAGATAAAGAACATGTCCTTATAGTCTTTAACTATTATTTTCCCATTGATTATTTATATACCCAGATTTTGAAATGCATGCACAAAAATTAATGAATTATAATATGTAAAATACATGTCATATAATTTTACCCATTACCCATTAATCAATGTCTTTCTGTCTCTAAAAATTATATCTGCAATAAAATGAAGGGTGACCCAAAGATTAAATTATTTACATATCCTCTTCAGTTCAATATGATTAACAAACTCATAATCAGATACATTTCTAAAGAGCAAACAAAAACTTGCTTAGATAAATTTGGGGAACAAAAAAGAGACCTTAGGAGCAATTTTCAATGCCCCTCACATTTCAGACACAACCATGGAGACCCAGAGAGTTCAGATGATGTTCTGAGGTCCTTATGACTTTATGTGTTCCCATCTTTCAGCCAAACGTTATTCAAAATTTTCTATTAGCATTTTATTTGTACATGAAGGAGATATATCTTTCTTTTCTGACAGTGTGTCAGGGTGTCGATAATCTCTGCAGGTCCAAATTCTTGGGAAACGAAGGTGGGAAGGTGAGAAACTTGCCTGTGATAGAAATCAGGATGCACAGCCTGAGCCCGGAGTACAGGAGGCCTGTTTAGGGCTGATGATGCCCTGGCCATCAGGAGCACCATGCCTTTGACATCAGTAACTGAAACCACTTGAATTTTTGATGACTGCATCTAGCAAGATAACAGATGGCTCTCTTTATGTATATGACCTTATTGAAGGCAATTAGATTATTTATGCACCAGCAGAATTGTTAATTGTATACCAAAGTCAATCTTCAGTGTGAAAGCTTTCCTACATTACATATTCTCAAAATAGAAGTTTGAATTCCTTAATGAATGCTTTCATCTTGTTTTCCATGTGCCAGAATTACTGAAGCCACTTTGCTGAAAATGTTAAAGGAAGTAAGAGTTAGATATGCACATTCAGTACAAAAAAATAAGCCTATAACTAAACATCTTTTACATAATCATTCATCAAGGGGTCATGGTAGAGTTGGCAATTTATATTTTCCTTCTGCTCCATTCATCACTATGGCTTTTGGTCACACCATAATTATGAAGGACTGATGCCTGGTACTCATGCCTGAGCTATGTCCTGACAACTTAAATTTACTGTAAAAATGCAACACCAGTGGGGTGCATACAGACAGGGAGGAAGACACAATGACTTCTGCATCTTTTGGTGGCCACACCTCCTAAGTAGCATTACGGGCTTCTGGGAGACTGGAAGTTTTAGAGCTGCCACCATGTATATCGAAGCTCTTGACAGAATATTGGATCGCACACAATAAGGCTGCTAAATCAGGAAGAAAGCGGAATGTGAGAACTGACTGCAGAAAGCAGAAAATAGAAGGCAAAATATGAATATAATTAGTCTTGTTTTTGTCATTGGTTCTGTAGCCTGATGGAACGTGGGTTTTTAAAATATTTTTCAGAGTATTTCCCAGAAGCAGCCGCCAGTACCTCATTTATATTAACATTTGTCACTAAGTGTTATATTTTGGATCCCATGGAAGAATCACAAATGTTGCTCTCATTTGCTGATGAAGACATCGGGGAACTTGCTGGCTGACCAGCTCCCCAATATCACCGTGGTTATTCTATTTACTACCAAATTCAAAATAAAAGGTTGATACTGGCTTTTAAAATACTGATCAAGTTTTACAGGATTTTATTTTACTAACTTACTGGGCACTATGCATATATTTTACACCAATTTTCAAAGCTTTCACATTAAGATTATAGGAAATGTGTTTAAAAATGCAGATCATTAATGTTTGCTTCTCACATTGTTTATGCTAATGAAGAGCTCAAATTATAGTAATGTGGATTTTAAATTGATAAAAATACTTAGATGTTGTGTTTACTATAGCATTAGATGGAATTAACTTTAAATTCCCCATTTTAAAAAACACTAAAAGACATTGCGCATAATCAAATTAAGTAAAAAGTGTATTTCAGTGCATATGTAAAAGGTCAGTCACAGATATGGACTTGAATTCCAACAATTATTTGAGCAGAGAAAACCTATTTTGTTTAGAAAAATAATGGAAAATTTTCTATAATAAATAACCTCTTTGCTTACTGGTATCTATGTCTGATCTGATATTAGAAGAAAATATAAATGTTTACTGATTTTTATAAAACAAATACTACCACACTATCTGCAGCTGAATTTAACTAAATATAATTAATAAAATATTTTCGCTTTACTGCAATCCTTCAACAATTCGAATGCTCATTAATATTAGCAAAAACAATAGTTTCTTACACAGCTTAACACTTACCCACAACTTTAGAGTAGCAAGGTTCACAGTGTATTGTCTGTCTATAAATCCAAATACTGTCTCCCGCTTTCAGGTTTTCCAAAGACTGTTTGCATATTTCACACTAAAGGGGGGAAAAATAATCTATGAAGTTTACATGACAAGTGAAGTCTAGATTCTTAGTGTAATGCAACAGAAAGCCCTTTCATTCATTCAGCACTGAGTTCATTCGCACTCAGATGAAGCCACATGAGAATGGACAGGGAGAGTGAGAATGGACTTACCTATAACCCACATGCAGAACTTTTCAAACATATTCTCACAGCATCTCTCTACTACGCAGGTGTGCATGTCAGGGAATATCTACCCCTGAAGTTTCTACTTAACTTACTACAGAGTAGATGTAAATTTTCAAAAATTCATTATCTGCAGGCCAAGATCGCCACTTGATAACTCAGACACAAGCACTAGCGGAACTTCCTGTTGGCTTGCTGAAGGAGACGCACGCTGTCCAGGCACGTACACTGGACATTAACCAAACGTTAAGCAAACACCAACGTCCGACCTCACGTAGGGGACAAGGGAAGGCTGGTTTGGAGTTGTGTCGGTTAGGAGGCGGGAAAGGGCTGAGATTTGCTTTACACCTGTGCTCACTGGAGCACGCCCACTGCCAATTGGCTAGTTTTCAAGCATGAGACTGGCACTGATTGGTTGGCTTTCATAGGGCAATTCATTGAAATAAACTGCCGTTGCTCAATTCGACCTGCTTAACCAATCCACCTGGTCCTTATTATCATGGCTATATACTCACCCATCCTTTTCTAGGAGTGTGGGGACATTTTTATTCTTACTAGTATTTTATAAATCATCCTAAATACAATAAACTGAAATGATTCCTATTTACCAAAAATAATGATCAGGATAATTTCTTTGTTTTAAAAAGTTTTCTGCATACTAATTTTAAATAATTACAATCTTTTTGACTGAGTAAATTTTAATAACTAATATAAAATTTTATTTCCTCATAGCTAACTAGGTATAAAAATTTTCAGAATACAGATTTTATAGCATTCTATATTTTATGACCTAAAATTCAGTATTTTTTGTTCAAAATGCGGCATTACATTTCTTTCCTTTTTTTTTTTTTAAGATTTAATATTTTCAGACAGAGGGGAAGGAAGCAAGGCAGAGAGGGAGAGAGACATCAATGTATGGTTGCCTTTTACCTGCCTCCAGCTACAGACCTGGGTGGAGACCTGGCTTGCAACCTGGTATGTGCCCTGGCTGGGGAATCGAACCAGCGACCTTTGGGTTCACAAGTCGGCACCTCATCCACTGTGCCACCAGCCAGGGCCATGGCATTATGTTTCTGATAGCTATGCATCACTGTGTGAAACCAATTGGAGGTGAAGCTATCAGTAGTCAAAGTATTACAACTACTTGATTGAATTAGATAATTCCTATCAATCAAAAAATGTCAGGATAAAAAGGGCCCATAGAGTTAGGTGAAAGTTCTCAAACTTGTTGCCCACTAGATCTATCTAAGGAGATTTTAAAAAATACCAATGCCCAGGAGCCACCCCTGAGATTCTTGATTTAATTAGCTCTGGTCCCAAGCACTCTGTTTTCCCCCTTACCTACTGAGGTAATTATAACGTAGAGCCAGGGTTGAGGACCATTATTAGCCTAGTTAGCTTCCCCATTTTACAGATGAGAAAACTGAGGCCCAGCTAATTTAGGTGACTTCCAAAAGTCACACAACCACAGTTAGTGGCAGAATTAGAACTCAAAGTCAGATCTTCAGATTCCCAGTTCAGTGCTCATCCTGCTCTAACAAAAACTATAATGTTGACCTACTCAATATTATTACGGAAGTGAAAGCAATGCATTATGAAAACATAGGCTGTGATGCACTCTACTCGGTAAGGTTGATTGTTACTTTACTACGCAGACTGACTTAAGACTCTCAGTCTTAATTTCATGGTATAAGTTGCTGCTAGCTTTCTTCTCAACAATTTCTTTCCCTTTTTGGACTCCATTATGTATTTTACGTGATGCATGATTTATTAAGATGTTGCAAAAACTTTTTATAAGGAAAACAAGTGTTTATCTTTTATAGGTTTAAATCTCTAGGGTAAGAGGAGTAAGTGTGTCAGTAATCAGCTTGAAGCCTAAAGCCAAGATAGTAATTATAAACCTTTGAGGCTAGGCAGCAGAAGTCTGAGAAATGTTCAAGCAGTGCATTATTAATGTGACGAGAGTGTTTCTGAAAGCTTTAACTTTGTCTCATGTATTTCATTAAACAACCTTTTTGATTCCAGTCATTATGCAGTTTTACATTTAGTTAAATACAATAAATATATCCTTACCTTGAAGCAAGTGGAATGGCAGCAAATTTGTAATTCATCTAAAATCATTTTAGTTTTTGTGCCCAAGGGTTTTCGACAGTAAGTGCACATATCTTTTTCGATGACAGACCTATAGAAATGTAAGCAATTAAAAATAAATTTGTCATCATTCAAAAGAAAGATGTATTCTCCATAAAGTCATGTGGAAATACGTTAGTTTTGTTGATACTTTAGGAAATTGGTAAAAATCAAGAAAAGTTTGGGATTTACTTATTCTAGTGATAGAATTGACTCTTCTAGACACTTCAAAATAATCCCAAAGAATTAACATAAAAGAAAGTCTCAGATTATTAATTCATTAGCAATCAAAAGTGCAGCTGGGAAGGGCAAAGATAATTACAGTTTCCTCATTGAGCTCATTCAAAAGTAACCATTGAAGCTTGAAGGGGGTTTTGAATTATTAATTTAGACATATCATAGGAAAATTATACTGTATACTAATATAAAATTTTAAGTCTCAAAACATTCTCTAGGACAAAAAATAGAAATCTATTCAAGAGTCTAGGGTCTAGAGTCACCAACATGCTCTCCTATGACAATATTCTTGGTGTCATTGTAAGACTCAGGATACTGGGCTACCTTTTATGACAAAACTTATATTCTTCAATATGACATAAATCACCAGCCCATGGACACACACAGATCTGATGAAGAAAAAAGAGCTTTATTATTTACTTTGGAAAATAATTTTCAATAATAAATAAACTGTAGATGTTTAATCAGCAAGTCCAAAAGGCATTGGGCCACACTAAAATCTTAAGAAAGACCAATAACTATCTGATTCTCTTCCTTTTGGGAGGCCTTAGAGCTATCTGAAATAGCACCTTCAAGACTCTACTAGTTGCAGGGTGTTGGCCTTGAGAACTCCATAATTGGTATATAATGGGTTCGTGAAATAAAAATACCCAATACTTACATAGTGCTAATATGCCTAATATATACAGTATATGTTTCATGCATTTTGCTTATGTAACTCATTTATCCTTCACAATATCTCTGAGAAGCAGGTGCTATTATTTTTATTTTCATTTTACAATAGAGGAAACTGAGACCCAGAAGGGTATCTGTCATGCTGCTAGTGACAAGGAAAGATAAGATTTGAATACGGGCAGTGTGACCCCAGAGAGTCACTGTGCTATCTTTGCACCTGCCCATGAGGACCTTTGGGTTGACTTTGTTGAAATAAACAAACTCATGCCCTTTGCCACAATCCTATCAATCAACCCAGGACTGGAAGCAGAGAGGGGGTAAGTGGAAGGGAGGAGGAGATGGGAGAAGAAACATATTGAAGTAGATAACCCTGTCTGATTTTTCACATTTAATTATTCTGGTAATCTTTTCCCAACCCTTACATTTATAAATAAAAATTTCCTCTCCCATCTTACTCTATCATTATTGGCTTCTATACTGCTGGCAAATATTCTCCCATGAAATACACAAGCACGTGTGTGCACACACACCCGTGCATGCATGCTTAAATGTCCCAGGCAAGCACTTCAAGAGTAGAAGGCAGGCACTCTCTATCATTCTCCCACTCCAGGGCCAAAGAGCTAGGTCCTGAGAACATAAAGAAGAGGGAGACTGTCCTCCAATGAGAAGCTTCCTGTCCACTAGGGTAGCCAGGTGAGTGAGTGGATGACCACAGCATTTTACAGACACGTGGAAAGAGTAGGACTGCACCACCAAGGGAGCAACTAATCCTGCGTGAGGAGGCATCATGTGAGATTCAGGCAGAAGCTGAAGGGGCTCTCAGGATGAGCTCAGCGAGCTGGGGAGGGGCATGATGGGGGATCCTGAGCTGAGTGAATAGGCTGCACCCAAGTGCTACCCCTGAGGGTGTCTGGAGTGATTAAACAGCAGACAAAATGAGGGAGCAGGCTCTGAAGGCCCAGAGATAACGCGCTGAGGACTCGTCTTTATCCTGTAAAGTGGGAAGCCACTTTAAGTGGGATTAACGTGCTTAGATAAGAACTGTGGGAACATGACCCATTTCACACAATAATCAACAGAAAAAAGCTGCGTGACTGACTGGTCTTAACAGAAAATTGACTTGTGCTCTGAAGACGGAAAAAGGTTTCAAGGACCACTTGAAGAACGGGACTGAAATTCTTCATATCAAGAGCAATACTTGTATGCAGCATGTTTTCCTTTCTTAAGTTAACAGTAAAAATAGGAGCCCAGCGAAAGCTCTGATATTGGAGTTGCCCTTGTTAAAATCATACTGTTAGTCAAAGACCTTTTCCAAATATTATGAAGATTCTAGCTCTGGCATTGGGCTACCTAGACAATATTTGTATTCCACCCTTGCTTCCCTCCTCAAAGAGCAGTGACTTAAAGGCAGGCCACTCAGAGAGCATTGGCAATGGGCAAGATTTTATAAAAATGGTAGGAAGGGGGCATAATTTTGATGCCTGGTTGATCCAAGTGTCCCTTAACCAACAGAACATCAGTTCATGTTTTCAGAAAACATTTATTGAGTACCTTGTTAGTGTCAAGCACTGCACGACAAACTGAGGTTGTGCATAAAAATTCGACACATCTTTCCCCTCAAAGAGCCCTATTCCCAGCCCCTTCTGTGGAGAAACGCCATCAGTAGGGTAGCAGGCATGTGCACGCCAGCTGGTTCCCAGGGGTTAGGATGAAAAGCTAACTATTTCTTTTCATTTCCTCCACTGGAAATCTGCTGGCCACACTCTCGTGAGTGTCATCCATGTGCCCCACAGAACATTCAATGGGAAAAGAAGATCACCAACAGCTAGAGCTGGGGGTCAACTTACCAGCACAAGGCTGACCGGCATGGCAACGCCCCCCGCCCAGGACTGAGTGCGGACCCAGAGTGGGTCACAGCAGCACGTCCATGCGGCTCCCCAGAGGGAAGTCCGAAGAGCCCAGGCTGGTGATGCAATGCAACCCAGACTCTAATAATGTGGCCGTTCGTTCTGGGACTCCTGGGAATCAGCCACAGCAGGGGCAGGCCCGAGGGCGGGAGGACAGAACAACAGCTGGAAGGCACTGACAGCTCCACTGAAACAGCCCAGAGGCCAAGGGCCAGATTCCTGGATGCAGAGGTTATACTTCATCCACTTACAGGGTGGGGCAAAGGTAGGCTTACAGTTGTTCGTAGGGAGAGTGATGCAGTAATTAATAACTACGCGTACCAGAAAAAACTATAAACCTACTTCTGCCCCACCCTGTGTACGTCAGGAGCACCATCTCCAAGTACAATGGAAAACAAGAATATGTATGTAAAGAGTGTATACAAATGTGTTCATGTGGACTTTTGCGTTTGGAAATACAGACATACTCACCTATCTGAAGTCGAATAAACAGTCTGTATGTATTTTCGAGAGACATTCTCCTGAAAGTCATCCTTTGGTGATTTACTAGAAACAACACAGATGGACACATGAGAACTGGACTGTTTTCCTAGTATTAACGTTCTCATAGGCACCTGTATGCAGGTGAGAAACACACACACACCTCCTCACACAGCCTTATTGTTATATTCTATGTGATGTTACCAGCCAGGACAATTATGGATTCTCCTTTTTGTTTTTTTGATCCCTACCTGGGGACATTTTTTTTTTTTTTTCCCATTGCTTTAGAAAGAGCAGAAAGGCAAGAGAAAGGGAGAGAAAGAAACATCAAGGTGAGAGAGAAACGTTGATTGGTTCCCTCCCATACATGCCCTGACTGGGGATCCAGATCATACGACCCATGCCTATTCCCTGACTGCGAATCCAACCCACAACCTTTCAATTACAGGGCAATGTTCCAACCAGCTGAGCCATCCATACCCACCAGGGCAATACATTTTCTTTTTTTTTTTAATCTGGAGAAAACTTGATACGCAACCTACCTCCAAGTTGACACTAAAGAGAAAATGGGGCAAGGGTACACAGCAAGAGAGGTACTTTTTAATGAAACTCATGCTTGTACCTCCCCCCAAAGAAGCTACACCTAGACTAACATAAAGGAAATGCATATAGCAAACACATTTACATTTGCATACACATCATTCACACAGAGAACTAGAGATTCTTGAACTTTTACACAAAGCGATAAACATCTTTATTTTTACTTGAAAACACCCCGAACAGATTAGTTTAGCATGAAAGCAAACGAAAACAGAAAAAAGAAAGAAAAGTGTAATTTGCAAAAGCTCTCTTTGTTCCATTCCTTCAATTGCTTCAGTTTTCAAAGGACACTCTTTCCTGGAGACAGATGAAAGCTGCAATGCATTAGCCAACTGGCCTCTCATAATTGCTTCCCAAGTACAGACACTACCTGAGCGCACATTGGGATTGGAGGCCATATGTTCTGATGACTTCACTGTGTGACTGGGAACGCCACAGCCCTCACTTGGGATTTTTTTTTTAATGAGAAACCTCCCTTTCTCTCCAAACTGCCCTTAGGCAGGATGCTGTCAGAAATAGAATCTACTTTTTGGAATGGATGATCCACAACGCTAAATAAGAGTTTGCACGTATTTACCCATGATACACAACTACTCGTGGTTTTTTGTTGTTTTGTTTTGTTTATGAGGAAAGAGATTTGAAGAAGTTGAGTAGCTTTCCCAGAGCCACATGGCCGGTAAATGACCAAGACTCAATCCCCAGGGTACATCTCAGGCCTCTGTACTACACCGCCAGTGTAGATTTTAGGGAGAATAGGATAAAGCAGAAAAATCAAAGTTTGGGGTGCATTTTATAAGATAAATTATGTGTGAGGTTGAGAATCCCCGTCTTTTTGGGGGGATGGCGGCTCACCTTCTAACACTGAATGTGCTGAATTTCCGGGAGTCCCCTCCCCCAGGAAGCCCTCCCAGGTGCTCTGCTCTTTGGTTTCTTTGTCTTTTTATTTTTCTTTCTTCTCTCTCTTCCTTAAAACTAAATTTGTTTTTCTTTTTATTTTCTGTGAGACTCGTGAATGCTGAGCGCTGCTGGCTATCAGAGGTAGGTAACCTGTGGGCCTGTCCCTGTGTAGCAGCAGTAACCCTGGGGCACTAGGTGATGGTCCAAGCCCTTTGTCCTTCAGGGAGAATGTGGGAGTTTGGGGCTCCTTCCTGATTTTATGGGGCGGTGCTGGGGGTGGGGTTTATGGCAAAAGTGTGTTTCAGCCTTTCTTCCCCATTTTGATGTCATTTCTTAGTCATTAGTGTGCAGGGCACGTTGAGAGTAGGAGTCACTGAACTAGTCACTCAGAGGGAGTTGATTCATGTGTAGCTGTACATTTGGTGTGTCTGAGAAATAGGCTCTGATAAACGTGTGTCTCCTATATCACATTTGCACGCCTTACCATTACCCTATTCCACAATTGGACTAATTCTTGTTCTTACTCTCCTTGAAAATGGATTTTCCATCCCTGACCTTGGATGACATTTTCTTCAACATCTATCACACAATCAGATTTTGTGGGACATCAATTTCTGTAATTTGGGCCAGAGCATATACCACTTATTTCAGATAAGAGGTAAATAATGGTAAACAGGACCATTTAATTAAAGTGAAACTCCAAATTAGCTAGATACTTTTATATGGTTTGATAAAGCTAATTATAAATATATAGTCACAATCTTACATAAACTATATGCAAACTTTCAAATGGCTACCCTATTATGTATACATGTGCTGTATTAGAATATTATTTAGTCTATGAAGTGACTTTTTATGATTATTTGACAACTACTTAATATTGGAAACATTATAAATAATCATATACCTAGAATCCAATGTACTCTTAAATGGTCTTCTATTTGAAAACAGCAAGCATACTTGAAAATAATACCATTTCTCCTTATATATAGATCATTTCAAAGTTATCAGAATAGCACAATATTTTAAGTAAATTTCTAGTACCTATTCTCCACATATGTTCTTGTGTACACAATGGTATTCTGTGATCCTGCAGGTCTGGTGTCAGCATCAGGGCTGGGGAAAAAAGCCATTTTACTTTATGTTTCAAGTTTGTTCACAAGAACAAATAATTAAACCAAATTAAACCAACAAGGCCCTTCTTCAATCCAAGGTAAAAATGCGATCTGACTCCTAAACTATAATCTTTGAAATATAAACATTAAAGTGGCATCAATCCATTTCTGCAAAATGTCCTTAAGTCTCCCATTTTGTTCCTACCCTCCACTGCTAGGCTCACTGCCAGAACGCTGTGACGAAAATTGGCCACTCACTGGATCTGTTGAGGAGCATGAAGCTGACTGGATATTTACGTAATATCTTTTAGCGGGTGTTTCCCTGATGTCTCATGCACATTTCCAAACCAGACTGGCCCCACACACCTCAAACAAAAGTGGACCTTATCTAACATCACATCTGACTTAATGAAACTTTTAAGTCTGCCTGAAGAATGTCCACGCCAAGGTCACAATCGTATTTTGTTTTAACTACAGGCTTTTTAAGGAAAAAAATCACATTCTACACTTTCCTATTCCGATGTCACAACTTACCGATGCCCAAGTTGCTAACTCACCACCTTTGTGGAAGCCTGATTAGCCACGAATAAAATCAGAAGTTTCCGCATTTCAAAAGAAGGGTCAGGTTGTACGCATAATGTTTATTAGAAACAGGAGAATAGCTCTGTCATTTGTTTTGTAATTAACCATGTTGCTACCTGAAATTCCTCCCGGCCTCAAAAGAATGGGTGATGGTTCTACTGGACTGGTTGTTTAGGGCATCAGTGGGTCCATGAAGTTGGCCATCTTGCCTGAGAAAGCAAACAAACATTTGGCACTTAAAATCAAAGCTACTTAGAATTTTTTAATCCTAATTTCTTTAATTTTATTAAAATTCTGTTCAAGTAATTCTTTATGTTTGCCTAGCTTCTGCAAACACAATGCACATACCATTTTACTTCTTCACAGAGGCTACTGCCATGCCTTTAAGACTAATCTATAGGCATGTGACACATTACTTAATGTTAGGAGAGATCTTTTATTAGAGACAGGAACCATGTGAAATTGACCCCGGTTAACATTTTCACAGCAACAGTGCCTTTTTAGAAAGCTTCCCATGTACAGTATACCCAAGAGCTTATCAATTTAATGAAAATTATCCAGGGGTTGCTTGGAGAAATCCTAGTTTTCACTTTAGTTTTAATGGAAAGCAATACTTTGAAGACTGCAGAACTCTGACCTAGATTTCTGCCCATCTCAAAATGTTACTATGCTTAACAAAGTATAGGCGTATTTGCTTTTCCCTAGAAACAGAAAATCTCTAATGCAGGAAGAGTGGAAGCTTTGGCTGCTTTTCTTCCGCTGTGTTAGTAAACTGATATAAAAGAGACATGCAAACTAACAGGACAGGCTAGATCATAGTCATGCCTTATCATTTGAAAATGGTCAGTTCCTTCCATTTCCAAAAAGCTCTTAAAGGAGAGGAGAATGTTCACGTATTATCTATCATCTTTGGCACATGGAAGATCATCTCGTAGTTTTAAGATAGATGCTTCGCAAAACATACAGCTGAGTTACAATGATACTAAGTAGTGAGAAAGCAGAATTAATATTACTAGAAGGCACTCTAATGTGATTATTAAAATATGTCATTATAGGAAAGATAAACCTAGCCAGGAATTGTCTGGAAATATTCAAATAAAAAATGCACAATGCAAAACCCAATTTTAAGAAACAGACAGCTTCAAAGGACAAAAGTTGTCAGTGAGTTTGAAATGGGTTTGTATGGTCCTCCTTAACAATGTAAAAATCAAATCTCATCAGTTTGTAAAAATTGCAAACAGAAGAAGGAAATAATTTGCAAAGAGTAATGCTATGAATTGAACTGTGTCCCCTCAAAATTCATATGTGGAAGCCCTAATCCTGGGTGTGATTTGGAGAAGGGACCTATAAGGAGAAACTAAAGGTTAAGTGAGGTCGTAAGGGTGGGTGGAACCTTAAACCAATAGGATTGGTATCCTTATAAGAAGAGGAAGAGATGTCAGAGATCTCTCATCTGAGGACACAATGAAAAGGTGACTATCCATAAGCCAATTAGTGAGGCTTCACCAGAATCCAGCCCTGGCAGTACCCTTGATCTTGGACTTCGGCCTCCAAAACAGTTAGAAAATAAATTTCTGTGGTTTAAGCCACCCAGTCTGGGATATTTTGATATGGCAGCCTGAATGGACTAATAAAAGTAGCATTTCTTAGTTGGGTTTACAATGAAATTAATGACTTCATGAAAGATTTCATTTTTATCATTGTGAATACAAGCCAAATGTGAACACATTAATTTAGAATGCATACCAACAAACTCTGATGGATTTTGCTTCTCAACGAGGTTAGGGGAATGAGAAGTGTTTTGAAATGGACTTCTTACTTTGGAATAATTTTTATTGTGTAGAAAAAACTGCATAGGTAGCAGTATGAATCCCCATATAGCTTCTCCTGGTGCCAGTATCTTACATACAATGGTACATTTGACAAAACTGAGGAATTAACATTGGTACAGTACATTTAACTAGACTGTGGAGTATATTTGTATTTCATTCATTTCCCCATTGACGTCCTTTCTTATTTCTAGAATCTAAATCAGGGTACCACTTCAATGTAGCCATCCTGTGAGTTTCCAAGTTGTGTTTTGGGGTTTTTTTCCATGAAATGGTGATAGATTTTACAAAGTATATTCGACCTTGATGCCAATAAGTGGTAACACTAATTTTTTAATTATTCAGAGCCGTGATAATAGCTAGACAATACTCTGACAACCAGTGAAATAACTATAGTGCTTTTTAAAGTACTACTGACTTAATTAGTTTAGGTGCATCTTGGGCACTGGGACTCTTTTAAACCTCTCCCAGTGACTGTGACATGCAGGTCAAGGTTGAGAACCACTACCTTGGAGGTTGGACATCTTACTCAGATGAGCACAGGTTCTCACAGCGTGGCCCCTGGACCAGCAGGAGATACTGGTGTGCACTGATGTCTGGGGGCCAGTGCAACAGAGGCCTTGCTGCCAAAGTGTCCCTCCCAAATACCTTGAATTACATTCATAAAAGAGAACTCACAACTCACAACATTTGTCCCTTAACAGCTTTATTGTTTGTTTTTGTTTTTTTAAAGATTTTACTTATTATTTGTAGAGAGGCGAGAAGAGAGAAAAGCAGAGAGGGAGAGAGACATCAATGTATGGTTGCCTTTTACCTGCCTCCAGCTATGGACCTGGCCGGAGACCTGGCTTGCAGCCTGGTTATGTGCCCTGGCTGGGGATCGAACCAGCAACCTTTGGGTTTTCAGGCTGGCACCCTATCCACTGAGCCAGCAGCCAGGATGACAGCTTTATTGTTAAGTTATCCTTCATTGAAACAAATTCAAGAATTATAAGTTCCAATGAATGGTCGGAGTTTTGTTTCTTAATTTGATAACCACTTTATAAAACATAAACCCAAACATTGTGTTGGATCTCAAAGAATCCAAGTGGAACTACACTTGAGAAAATGGTTCCTGCAGTGGAATCTCAGCTTGAAAGTGTACCTATCTGGAATTCTCACACACTGCTAATGAGATTATCCAATGGTGCTGTTTAGAAAACATGTATTAACTTGGGCACCAATTATCATACAAAGTAAACACATCCATAAAGTGAATCAAGTCGCACTTTGATAGACTAGCCCAGGACTCTTATTTATATTTCCATTGTCTTGTTGACTTAACCTCAATAACCTGCGATTAAAACAGCACATTAATTTCAACCGATAAACATCCATATCACCACAAACTTTATAAATCTTGTTTGCATAAAAAAATGAAAGCTCATTAAGAGCTTACCATTTTGTATCCTATTTGTTAGGGTTTACTTCTATAAAACTGTCAAGGTTATCTATGTGAAGTATATAAAAACAACTCCTGTAGGGAAATACAAAAGAACTTGATGCCAGACACTTGGGCTCATCCTGCCACTCTAATTGACTAACCTGGTTGGTTCTCTTACTCCTGATCCTCAGGTTTTGCTGTTACTTACTCATTTTGAGAGTCAAGTGAACTTCCCTTTCTGTAGCCAGAATACATAGGTATAAGAATTGAGGCCAAAGGGGAAGAGTTGAGTTAAGGAATTAGTATAATTTGCCCCGGGGTCATGGACAACATGTGGCGATTGACTGTGGGAGAGGGGATACAGAGGGAGAGGCAATGGGATAAATATAACACAACAACATGTATTAATTTTATAAAGAAGAAAAAAAGAACTAATCAGCGAAGGCTCATTAAAAAAAAGGAAAAAAAAAGAATTGGGACCAAAGGTTTCTTTTTTTTCTCACCCTTTTTCAAATGAAAAATTTTGTTTGCTCTATCAGTGCTTGGGTAGTATTTGAACGAGATCAGTTCATCGTAAGCCCAGTCCTATTTTCATCGTAGTGAATGTTTTTCTAAGATAAATAGATCTTACTAAAAATGTGATCTCTCGTTTTATCAAAGGCTCACTTAGCACAACACAAAAAAAGAAAGTGGTTGATTTGGGGAATTAAGGGAACAGAAAGAAATGACCTTGTTAGATGAAAGAGACTTTTATACACATTGAGGGGGAAAAAAAGTAACCCAGAGCTTTTCCTGGTTTTCTGTTCTTTGCCCAAAGTATAAACAAAATCATTCCTTTGCATTAAAAATTGTTAAACAGAAGAGGCAGGTGAACCTTAGGAAGATACAAAATAGAGCCCTATTGTTTTTAGGTCCCCCTCCCCTGGGGGGAGAATTGCTAAACATGGCATAATTTTAAAAATTCTTTTCTAATTTAAACATCTGTAACAATAATCAAGTATAGCTTTTACCCAAACCTTTCTGTAAAAGCAACCAGGGTATAATAGATTTATTTAATGAATTCATTATTTATTATTTCCAGAGAGAGGGGAAAGGAGAGACGCAGAGAAAGTGAGAAACATCAATATATGGTTGCCTTTCACCTGCCTCCCACTACGGACCTGGCTGGAGACCTGGCTTGCAACCTGGTTATATGCCCTGGCTGGGAATTGAACCAGCTACCTTTAGGTTTGCAGGCCAGTGCCTTATCCACTGAGTCACCAGCCAGGGCTGAGGGTGCAATAGTTTTAAAGCCATTATACTGTTTTTAATTAGGTCCTGTTTTGTGACTGTGATAAATCTGTTATGTGTGTGTATATTTTTTTAGCACCAGGCATCCAAGGAAGATACTCGCAGGGTGCTTTTTGCACCACCACTGAAATCCTACCAAGCAACAGTAGGTAAAAATAAGCCTTCACAGACCAACTGCAGAAATTTGAATTTCCATGATGCCTTTTACACTAAGCAATACAACAGCAGGCTTTCAGTCAGAAATTTTAACAGAATTTGCATTTTGTTAAGTTTCTTCTATATCAGCTTATTAATCACTCTGTACATGTTTTTTGTATTGAGATAGTATTAACATTTTTTAAAAAGATTTTATTATTTTTAGAGAGAAGGGAAGAGAGGGAGGAAGAAAGGGAGAGAGACATCAATGTATGGTTGCCTTTCATCTGCCTCCAGCTGGGGACCTGGCTGGAGGCCTGGCTTGCAACCTGGTTATGTGCCTGGCTGGGAGTTCGCAGGGCTGGTGCTCAATCCACTGACCCACACAGAGCAAGTATTTGCATTTAAATATCCTACTTTGGTTTAATTCCCCAGAAAATATTCCAAGTTTACATAATTTATGCAGGCTTATATGGAATTCATAAAACAAAAGTAAGTTATAATAAGCCTTACCTTTCATTCTTATTTTTAGACACATTAGAATTCACTTCAATTAAATTTTCCAGGTCCCGATCTCTATAGAAAAAATATTAAAATTATATATGGATGTACTTTTAGTTATAATTTTAGAAAATGAAAGAAAACAGAATAAAACCTTGAAATCAGTGCATGACCATGAACAAAGTTACTGTGGTATAAAGATACAGGACACTGAAAATCTGACATTGATCTATTGATCTATTCAACTTAAGCACAGAGCATGAGGTTGTGAGAGAAAGAACTAATTTGTGGAAGGTTTGAGAAATCTGGATCTGAAAGAAACCATTGATATTCACATTCAGCTAATATTCAGTGAGTACTACTTTGTGTCACAAAGTACTAATTGTCTATTTCCTTGGGGATTATCGCATTCAGACCTCACAAAATTGTGCAGGACAACATCTGGGGCTCAGCATAGCTAAGTGAATTTTCCAAGGTCAATTCACTAATTTGTAAGAGTCAAGATTTGAGGCTGAGCCACCTGTCCATCTGAAATCAATTCTTGGATATTTCATTAGAGATTTCATTCCAGCTTTTTGGATTACAGAAATATGAAAAAATCAACCCAGAATTTGAATTAATAGTTCATAATATGAAGGATAAATGGGGCAATTCGATTCTTACATGTTGGACTACAGTTATAAATTTGACACCCTTTCATAAGATACAATAAATACCCTCTCATACGTTATTTATGTATTAGTTACTTATAGCATATCTTTGCTATAGCAATGGTAGTTCTTGATTTTTTTTTTTCATGAGTCTGGAAAATCCTTTGTCATGAGCCTTGTTGGTTAGAAGCATGGTTAACAGCCAGAGTGAGGCCATCTGTTATCCTACTCTCTTTGGGCAAGTCTGACAACGTTTCTAAGTTTCCTTTTGTACACTGGGATAATAATATCTAAACTTATAAGGTTGCAGTGAATGAGTTTATGTAAATAAATTGTATGGACACAATACTATGATTTTAGGTGAACTGAATAAGTATAAATAAATCATAATTAATAGAAATATTGTGACATGGCAGTGGGCATTATTCATTCCAAAATTTTGAGGAGTACTATTTTACTTTTCTTTCTGCCCTACTTCTCACATCTTTAGAATTAGTGTCAGTTTTTCTAAATCTCCCTGCTGAGCCTGAATAGTAGATTTAAATAAGGTTATTTTATATAGAACTGATGTAGAAGCTCTCAAAAAATTAATATAGATAAAGATGAAAAATAATATTAAAAATTCTCTTACATGTAAAGTAAGATTTAACATTCTTTTTTTATAACATCCAAATCATCAATAATTGGTAAGTCTGTAAGTTTGTCAGTATTTCGTTGCTAAGCTTGGATGAATTAGGGCCATGTTTTCATTACGTCTTTACAGTAGAGACACATGACCATGACCTCACATCACCTTGCACATAGTAAACACTCCAAAAATACTTGTGGAAATTAAACCAAGTTCATTTAAATTCTCTTTTTCTCCTTCTCTGGGGGAAATCTCTTATTACCTTTCCTAGCTCTTGGAAAGACATTAAAGGAGCCCTGAGGGGAAAACATTAGATCCTGAATCTTTAAGTCAGTCAGCTCTGCCCACGTCTAGGTACACATGACCACAGAGGAGTTATCGATCAAGTCAGTCATGCGCATTTCACTCCGTTCGTGCCAACTACCCAGAACCTGCCTGATTTCATCCCTGAGTTGAACACATTTCTTTCCTTTTATACATATTTCCCAACCCTGGCTTTGTTCCCTTTTTGTTGTTACAGGTTGAATTGTGCCCCACACTCACCACCATCATCACTGAATTCATATGTTGAAGTCCGACATCATGTCAGGATGTGACTTTATTTGAAGATAGTGTCTTTACAGAGAGATAATCAAGGTCAAATGAGGGATTAGGAGGGACCTGCATCCAATATGACCAGTATCATTAGAAGAGGAGGAAATTTAGACTCAGACACCTACAGATGAAGACAATGTGAAGCTACAAGGTGAAGACAGCCCTCTGCAAACTAAGAACAGAGGCCTATGATAGATCCTTTCTCATGACCCTCAGAAGGAACCTACACTACTAACATCTTCACCTTGGCCTTCTAGCCTCCAGAAGTGTGAGAAAATAACTTTCTGCTTTAAGCTACCTAGTCTGTGGTTCTGGGTACAGCAGCCCTAACAAACTAACACAGATCTACTTCTGTCCTCACAATATGATTATGTTTAGTTTCTCAGCCTAATGGTGGACATCTTCACCTCCTCTGGCATTTTTCAGGCTTGGCTGCTGCATCTTTACTCTACCTACACCTTCCCCTCTCTCGCCTCCCACTGCTACTCCCCTTCCCCCTCAAGTCTTTTTAGACCATAGCTATTGGGAGGGAGAATAGGAGCTGGCTTGCACTTGAGGAAAAAGAAGAAACTAAAATCTTGCACCTGTAACAACTATATAGGTAGATAACTCAAAGTTGGAACCTACACATAGCTTCAAAGATGAACACTCCCAAAGTGGGCCAAGAGTGAATTATCAAATCAACTATATTATTGGTGGTTTCATAGAATTTTTGTTGTTTTTATTAGTGTCACATACCAACTTTGGTAGGGAAGATTATAAGATTTAATTCTGAACAGTCTATACTAATATTTAAAGCAAAATTTAAAAGTTCCAGATTATGTAAAGGACAAAATGTGTATTTGCTTTGGTTGCTCACTCTGATTAATGCCTTGAGCACTTGAAGAGCCAATTAAAAAAAGTTCAGCTTGCCCATAAACTTCCCAAGCTGATGGATGTAAAAATAAATTTCATTCTGTAATTAAGATCACATCTATTGCATCTTGTCTTTTACACTGTGGTAGAAGATGAAGAGCTGTGAGTCAAAGTGTGAAAAAAGATTTTAATAGAAGCCCAGCCACATGCTTCAGGATGGGGCAAAGGTATGATGCCAAGCCCTTCCCATGGCAGTCAGTGGAAGGAAGACCTTATAATTTTATAGTTTATGAGCAACTAGAATTAATTCTAATAAAGACTATCACTTCTCTGGGAATAGAGTGAGAAATACTAAGAACCAAATTTTGTTAACTATAGCAACTAAATTGCTTTTCTTTATGTGGATGTTAAAATGTTTGGGAGGAAATATGAGATGTGTTATGTAGGATCATATCACATATCTGAATATAAGCATTTATCTATGTTGTCATGTAATTGATTTCTACTGTCTCTTGAAGGAAGATAACACTGCTTTATAGAGCAGATTAAGGAAAAAATAGAAATTTATGTTTTGAACCAAGGTATGTTGTCTCTTTTTAAAATTTTAATTTATTAGGGTGATATTAATTAATAACAGAAGTTTCAAGAGTACAATTCCATAATTCATCATCTGTATATTGCATTGCATTGCACATTCACCACCCAAAGTCTAGACTCCTTCCATCACCATCAACTTGATCCCCTTTAATTATTTTCTCTTATATTCATACAGGACAAGTGCTGTATGAAAGTTAGCTTACTCCCAACTGCTCTTCCTCTCTCATGAAGGCGTGGGAGGTATTTTTTAAAAGCTTCAATATGTTTCTCTCGCTACAGCTACTTAAATTGCTTTGGTACAGCATCAAACACATTTATAAAATTAAGAGTTTCCCTATAGAAATTTTACTATGGTACTTTTTTATGCCAAGAACAAAATCTCAGGCTTTAACTTTAGTCCAGAGGATTATCTGTGTCTCTGAAAGGAGTGGAATGAGGAGTGGAGTGACCACTGTCACTGATCAACTTTATTGACATTGCCAGGTGGGCCCGGATTCGTAGTTTTTAATAATTGATTTCAGGGAGGGAATCTTGAAGATTATATATTGAAGAAATTAATAGGTCCATAAAGAAATTGAAAATTTTAGGTCTTTTAAATATAAGCTGTGACCAAGAATGTTGATGGCCCTAGTTCACCATGGTTCCCTGAGATTTTGTCCAGGGCAGGGGATAACCACTGGCTCAAGGAGACCACTTAGGAGATAACAGAGTTCTTCATTCTGGCTTCACTTGAGGGTCTCAGAACGTTAGGACTGGAAAGCAATAAGGTTTAGTGAGGTGGATTATTCCAGGGCCTTGATTATTTTGAAATGTAGCCTTTAATTCGCAGAGTACTTATTAAGCCCTTAATATAAGCCAGACATAATGCTCATGTACTATAGATAAAGAAATGAACAGGCCATTAAAAATCTTATAATTAAAGAGAGATGATTAAATAATCATTCCCTCTAAGAGACAAGTGCTATGGGGACAGAAAGTGTCAGAGCTTGAGAACATCCAGATGCAGCTGTGGTGGGCAGAGTGGGGGTGGGGCTTTCCAGAGCCTGAGAGAATAATGCCCAGGCTGAGACCCACAGGGTGAGTAGAAGTTGCCCACACGGTAGTGATGAAGGAGGAGTGAGAAGTGTGCTTAAGTTGCGGTGTGTCTGCAGAACACAACAGAGGATGTGGTAAGCAGGCTGATGGAGCCAGGACGGGGACTGGGGGCCTCGGAAACCAGCTTCAGGAGTGTGGCATTATCCAATGAGGGGCTACTGCTGGATTTCATCGGAAGAATGAAGTGATCACATGGACGTTTTAGAAAGATCACTCTACAGTGTGGCAAGTGAGCAGGAGAACAGAAAGGAAAACAGGCTGCAGAGGAACTAGTTAGGAGACTGACCAGTAACCTAGACTAGAGTAGTAGTGGGGATGATGAAGTGCCTCAGTTCCTGAGGAAATTAGAAGCTTCCAAAGTGACCTATCGACGAAGGGGGATGAAGCAATGGAAAGAATCAATGTCACCCTCTTCCCTACCCTCCAGCTTCCTGTCTGGGGCAGAAATTTAAAAATGCAATAGAAAGGGACTCTTGTTAAAATACTAAGAACTTGGAGGCATGTCTCAGCAAATAAAATGCCCTTAAAAAGATGGAACTACTCAATATGCTACCCATAGTTCAGAGGATTTTTTTTTCTAGTTCAGATGAAGAGTGCTTTTCCTAATGCAAAGGCCTAAATGTCACCAGATGCTTTTCAACCTTCATTTGGGAGCAGCAGTTTATAGGCTACAAATAATTGAATGCCCCTCTTTAATAGGTATGAAACTGTCACTGCTAGAAGCCAGGCAGTGTCTCCATGAATAAATGAACATTCCAGGCACATCTACATTGGTCCAGGCTGTTGTGTTCCTAGAAGGCGTGCAGGGGCACCTGCTTACATTCTGATTGATGACTGAAGTTTATTCCGCCCCTAATTCTGAACTAAATATACAGCTGTTAGGAATGTCAGCAAAATCATATAAAAGAGTTCCAACTCACTGCTGCTACGCTATTAAATAATCAGTGCTCACATCACACTGAATTGGACGTAAACGCTCCTTGGGCCTGTTATTCCCACCAAGAGGCACTTTAAAATACCCCCTTCTCTTTACCCACTAAAATTGAGCAGTCAGTGGAGATACATTATAGATATAGGTGGCTGAATCAACTGAATAAAGCCACTTTATTTTTTTTAAATAGGCAGCTTAGTATTCTCTGTTTGTCTGGTCTGGGATAATTCTTTAACATCTGAGCAGATTATCATCAGATCTGGTATAAATACTGAAGAATCATCAGATATGACTTAGGTTACATTCCTGAATTAAGCTAGCATCTTAAACCAACATCACAGCCAATACTTAAAAATAATTTTTTTAGTAGAAATCCTATCTAAATAAGGAAAATGTCCTCTTTTTATAGATAGTTTACTCAGTTGCTGAAATACAAACATATTTTTTATAAAATTAAATTCTTCTAGTAAATAAAAGGTAAGACGCTTATGAGACAGACATGAAAGCCATGTCTATCAGCATGGCACATTTGCAAGAGGGCAGGATGGAGGGAGGGAGCAGGTTAGAAGAAGGGAATGGGGAGGATTGGAGAGGTGGAGACAGAGAGAGGACATTTTATGGACTTGTCCACTGAAGGAGGAGTTTGCTACCACAGCTATGGGTGATTATTAAACCTAGCCACTCCAACATGGTTGGACACCTCCTAAATCTGTTACTAATAAAAAGAAAATCTCCCCTCAACCAGTCCACTATGAAGAAATGGTTCTACGTAACACAAATATTTCCATACAATTACCAATGGCAGGTGAGACACCAACGTCTGCTGGTATTTCAGCTATTAAAAAACCTCTACGAGACCGGTACTTTCTCTCCTCCCTCTCATTTTAAACATAATTTTCTGGAAGAAAGGTTTCTAATTGTAGCCCTCTAACTGCAGAGGAAGAAGAAGAATTAGAAGGGAAGGGACTGTAGAGTGTGAAGAAGTAAAAGGAGAGCCTGAGCTATTTTAGTCTCAGAACTTTTGTTTTCCTTGTAGGCAGTGACATCACAAGGACCTGACTTTAGATCCAGGGTGTGTTTTCTTTCCTGAATAGGTTATTTCATATCTTTGAGCTATAGTTTCCTCTTTCAAAGAGTATGTTTGAATATATTTCTCATAGGGTTGTTGTAAGGATTAAGTGTAGATGAACTGCCAATCACATCAGAGGTGCTTAATAAACGCTACTCTCTAAGTAACAGCTGCCTTTGTACCTTTCTGCTTCAGAAACTCCAAAACATTCATACAGAAAAAGTGAAATAAACCACCAATGTAGAAAATAAACTAGGAGATGTAAGAGCTAGATCAATGAGTATATGTCCCTGTCCTCTTTCCCTGGTGGATTCACAGCACTTTTCCCTGTTAATTTGCTTTCTTCACCACAGAGTGTTGAGACTAGGATTCCATCTATATATTTCTTATAATAAAATTTCAAGTCAGCAGAACAATTTGGACATCTAACACACTGCACTCTGATGTATTATCGATTAACTGTGAATGATATAATGTAAGGTTAGTGAATTATAAGATACTTGCAGAACTCGAATGGAAGTCCAAGACTAACATATGCTGTCATGTTTTGTGATCCCACACTAGCTATGAATCTGCAATTCTGAAACTCCTGAATATCCTTTCTAATCTCCATAGGTATCTACGTAACCCATAAGTTTGCTTCAGTTTCTCCAACATACTTTTTCTTATTTTAGTTCACTCAGTTTTCATCTCAGTCCTGACACCCTATTTTCTGAAAACTACAAACACTACGCTGTTTTAGTGCAAACAAGAAGTACAGAACTGAGTTTAAAATCAAGCAATTGATTCCAGAAGAGTGCAATGTTTCCTCGCTGAACAGGCCACACATGGGTTCCAAATGTGTCCCCATGTGATGTTAAAGAAGAAGAAAAGGCTCCAAGAAAGAAAGAAGAGGAGAGAGGAAAGAAGGAAAATGCCTAACCCAGATTTTTGAGAACATGTCAACATAGTTAGGCAAAGTCACTTAACCGTTCCGTGTTCCTGAGAGCAGACGGTTTCACTTGAATAAGCTTGTCCAAGTCGTGGCTATTCAAAGAGAAGAAAATAAGTTCAGATCAGCGATAGGAGTTTTGGCAGTGCTAGTTCCATAAAGAAACATTATGACCCACTCCACCCAGGGACAAGAGAAGATAAAAACATGACATGGCTGCTTTTATGTGGTCACCTCGGATTGCTGCTGATTGCTGCGGGGTTCACTTTGATGAGGTTATCAAGATCCTGGTTTCTTTAAATAGAGAAATGAAAAAGATTGCCAATTAATTACAAGGTTCTTTTGATACCATCATCACAGTTATAAATCTGCTTAGAGTGCTAATAAAACCCAATAGTCTTTCTGACTAAAGCACAAAAATTAGCACAGTCCTATTACCTTCGGCTATTGGTGAGACTTTCAGGATTCACTTTGATGAGCTTGTCGAGACCTTCATTTCTTTCAGTGGAAAAAAATTCAAACAGCGAGGTTAGAGAGAATATGGGTTTCAGTTGGTTGGACATAGGAAAGGTTTGCTGTTTTATCATTTAGTTTGGGATGTTCTGATTTGGCATAGAACAGCCTTGAAATGAGTTTTTTTTTTTAACCAATCCAGGGGGAGGATCAAAAGGAAAGGGACTGAGTTCACACACCTTCCTGCCAGAGCCTATTACCAGAGTACACTTGACTAACTGTTCACAGCAAATGTGGTGACTGAGAACTTTCACTCTGAAACGTTTCAATGTTATGAAGATACAAATTCTAATATCCTTGTTATTTTTAAAGTCATGGTCACTAACTAAATATATTTTAAAAATAAGAAGGCCTGCGATTAGGATTGTACCTAACATAAAATTTGGCAACGTGAGTCCCAGCCATCCCTCCAAATGGAGTTTTCTTCCCTCTATGATGACTGAAAAGCCAGATTAAACTAAACTCAGTTGTGCCTGGTCAGTTTAGTTACGTACTCTGAAAATGTATGGTTCCTACCAGTTTCTTTTCCCAGTTACAGGACAACCTTTCCTTTCACGTGGTTTGCTATCACTCATTATTGCTGTATAAAGCCTTGTTTTAAGGGCTGGAAAGTTGTGATTTCCCTGAGTGTTCCTCTAAACTGCTCTTTAATATTTATTCAAAGAACTACAATGGCCTCCCATGGCAAGAAATCACAGGACTGATAACATCTGCTTCTAGTACCGTCTCGAACAGCAACTGGTGTGTATCACCCTCCCCCCTAACAACCCTTTTTAATCATATCAAAATAAAATATATTTTACTCATTAAAAGCATTGATGCAAGGTTGGAAACTGACGGGCAGCTACTTAGAAGTTAGTCACGCAGAAGCTCTGGGACAGGTCTGCATTTCCCTCCTGCAGCTCTAAACCTTCACGTAGGATGCGCTTCCCATCCAGCTCACGGATTCGCTCAGTTTGATCCCTTTATCATCTTAGATCTCTGTGGTAGACATTCAGCCCCTCACTGCATTTTCTTTGTTTTGAATTATCTTCAATAGTAATATTCTCGAAGACAAGCCACTGACTGGTATCTACAAATACTGTTGAAAGAATGATTAGCCCTGAACAGTTAGCTGGGCGTCGTTCCACAGGGAAACATGACCAGTTCGATTCTCAGCCAGGGCACATTCCCGGGTTGCAGGTGTGTCCCCAGTCGGGGGTGCACAACAGGCAACCTGATGGGTGTTTCTCATGCGCTGGTGTTACGTGCCCTCTCTTGCTCCCTTCCCTTCCCTGCCTATAAATAAATACAAATCTTTTTTTTTTTTTTTTGAAGACTGATTAACATATGGACACTATCCAAAATTTTCTGGTATAAATTGATTGCAAAATGTGTGTCAGAAAGCTAAACTATCCCTGAAAGATAACAACCTTTATAATTAGGTTCATTTCATACATTAGAAAAAAAATACACATAATAAAACTTTGTAGAGGAGATAATATGTTCAAAAGCCGCAACCTTTCAAAAGATCAACTTAACCACTAACACAAGAATTTCCATTTTAACTGTTCTGCTGAACATAGAGATTTTCATTCACCCAACTATCTAGAACAGTGATATTTAAACATTGTTTTATAAGTCCCATTAACAAATATAATTTACATCACAGCCCAATTCTCTTTTTTTATATAGACACACAATAAAACAAATTCATGAAATAATACCCTGTCAACATAAGAGCTTTCATTTTCTATTCTATTTCATTCATTTTTATTTAATTGGGGAAAAATGTCACTCACTACATTAATTACAAACCCTTTAATGGGCTGCGACCCACAGTGTGAGAACCACTAGCTTAGAAAACATAAATGTATGCTACATGCTATCTCTAGCCACTAAGAGACAACACTGTGTGTTAATAAAACAAGGATCTCAGGAACAATCCTGAATTGTCTTGACTGAGAGCATCATGCAATTTATCTCAATAGACTGAAAACAACAAATTTACAGACTTCTTTTTCAGTTCCTGGGTCCCTACAAACCCAGGCATCTTATATGTACATTTAATCAGGGAAAACATAACTTGTTTTTCTACTCGAGGTACTGCTTGCATTTATTTTGTTTTAAGGATGTAATAGAGGAATACATTAGATATTTAGGTATTATTACTTCCACATAGTTTAAGAGCTATAAAATGCTTCACAGTACTTTACACATTTGTGCCATTACCCATCTATATGGAGTAATTATTCAAGTGACCCTAGAAAGCAGTGAAATACCCTTTTAGCTGACCTATCGTGAGAGAGACAATCCTAATTTTACAATCTCCTCTATTTCTCTTCTTAGTTCTCAATGAACTTTCCCTTATTTTAAGTTCAAAGTCTGTGTGCTGTGGTTCAAAGAATGGGAATTGGCCTGGGAGTTAAGCTGGAAATTAGAAGAACTCTACAGAAGACAGATTTTTGCCCCTGGCCTCAGTATTCATAACATCTACTCCTAAAAACCTATGAATCTAAAATTTACTGGTTGTCATGTTCATTCAACTAGCTAGTCAATGCCTCTTTTTCTTTTTAAATGCAACACAGTAACAATTCATTCTATATCCAGCAAGCAGTACGTGAGTATTCCAAAATGTAATATATTAAATTGACAACCTATTATTGTCTTGGAATAACATCTTTGTGCCCCTGGTACATAATTAGCTTTAATCTATGATAATTGCCATCTGCTAATAGGATTCAGTTCGTCTATTGAATTCTCTTTTTGGCATTGAGGGCCTATAATTATATCTTGTGGGCTACTCGTGATACCTAGTTGTACTCTTCAAACTCAGTAGGTGCTCGGTAATTATTTGCTGCTTAACAGATCACAGAACTACTATCAGTCTTCCACCAGTTTCCTCTGTGATCTTGGCCAAATAACCCAATCTTCCCGAATCTTAAATTCCTCTTCTGTATATTGATTAGGTTCAGCTGAAACAGAGGTTTTCAAACTTGTTCAAACCAACTAGTCTAAGAATTTCCTGAGGTTCCTTCATTCTACCTGCAAAGTTTTGCAATTTTTATATGTATCAACTAAATTCAAGGAGAAAAATTATGAAAACATTGTCAAGATATATATTACATATAAAATAGTAGTGTATAATAATAATATAAAAATCTTCATGTAACCGGAGACAAAAAGTGAATTTCATCACCTTACAGATATACTTGAAGAGTTACCAAAATTTAGGTCCACAACTTTGCTGGGAGCAACAAACCATCTAAAAAACAATGAATCTCATCAAAGATCCAGTAACTACCAGGACATACTCTTCAAAAACAAGGTAAGTGATATTTGCTGGCAATGAATCTAAGGAAATGTCTAGATATTTTAAAAACATATTATGAATAATTTTTAATAAATTTGAGAGACAAAAGTATTTGTGTCAATTCTACCAAACAAACAGCACATAGATTAGTTATGTTCCTATCACAATCACTCTCTTCAATTCCTTTACTTGAAACTGAAAAAAGTAAAGCTTTCCATATTTTTTTTTCAGCTGCCTTTTTTTCTTGTTATTATAGATAATCTAAATTTTAAGGAATACATACAAATTATGATGCTTTTAAAAGACATATTTAATTTACTTTTAAAAATGATTATGTTATCTATATTCATATTGTGCTCAGTAAAGAAAAAAACAAAATCAAAAAAAAAAAAAAAAGAAAAAGAAAAAGAAAAAGGAGGAAAAATATCCTTTTCTTACCCAGTCATATTTTTGACAGCTCTGGGGCTTGGCTTAATAAGTTCATCAAGACCTTGTTCACTGCTAAAACAAAAATATATAAAAGATCAAATTCAGTTGGAAATCGGTAAATTTTATAACTGGCATTTTTTTCTTTTGACAGTTGAATCATTCAATGAAATTCTGGATGAAACGTGAAAAAGTTTTTGCTTCTACTTTATATACATTAGGTATCTGTTTAAAACCCTCAAAACAGCCTAATAAGATGTATACTACCACCACCTTGCCACCTTTATAAATAAAGAAACCGAACTTCAGAGAAGTGAAGACACTCCTAGGGGCCAGGTACCTAAGAAGTGACTGAGAGTGAACCAGGATTGAAACCATGGCAACCGAATCCCAAACCCCATGATGCTTTCTGCTAACATCCTTCCTCTCTTGTATTTATGATGATTCCTTACATTTGCACAGTGCTTTTCACCAATGTTATCTTGATGAGAATCGAACCGTAGGTTGGGGCTGCTGTGCCATGCTTTTCTTAACTTATGCTCTAGTGTATAACAGGTCTAACTTCTCAAGAAAACAGAAGCAAATTCAATATCAGGCAAAAACATTCTAATCAACTATAAGAATGATATGTGGCAAATTTTCCTAAGGGTCGTTTAAAAATTAACTCTTGGGTTTGTGAAGGAATGTTAATTTATTCAGTTTAATAAATTTAATATTTATTAACTATAAATTTACAGTTATAAGCTAGTTTTGTTGTTTTGTGTCAAAATGAATTTCTCAAGTAGCAATTATACAAGATTAGCCTCAACATTATCATTTGAAGCAATATTCTAATAAAATTAGTAGAAGCAGTAATAAAAGGAAAATGTATACACATAATTACACATCAACAAGTGAATTGTTTTCTTTATTTCTCACGTCCCCTTTCAAAATGTTCTTCAACAAATAATCTTATTTTTTGGCATAAATTGGAGACTTATTCAGGAACCCTGAATAATTTTAATAAGCTTAACTTTTATTTGTTGAGGGGATCATTTTGATAACATTGTTTAGGTATTCACCCCTAAAATTATGTAAGTTTTAATAGCTGGTGAAACCAACTTAATCAATAATTTGTATATATTTTTAACCTTAATATTTGAAGAAATGATCATTGCTAAATTTTTTAAAGATTTTATTTATTATTTTTAGAGAGGGGGGAAAGGAGAAAGGCAGAGAGGGAGAGAGACATCAATGTATGGTTGCCTTTCACTTGCCTCCAGCCACAGACCTGGCTGGAGACCTGACTTGCAACCTGGTTATGTTGCCCTGGCTGGAAATTGAACCAGCGACCTCTGGGTTCACAGGCCTCATCCACTGTGCCACCAGCCAGGGCCTGATCATTGCTAATTTAAAACTTCATTATTACTTGAATTCTCTTTTTTCCCCTAAGGAAAAGCAGATTGCTACCATTAATTCATTTCTTGCATAATTTTGTACATATGAAAATTCATTTTATTCTTATTTCTTAAAAGACAACCTCAAATTTACATTATTCATAAATTCCTTACTGTGCATATTATATTTTTGTGGTAGAATTAGCATTTAGAATATTTTTGGAGGTTGTAATGGATGAGAGAAAAATATAAAATTGCTCATCAATTCTGTGTTCCTTATTTCTCTCCTCCTAAAAAAAAAAAAAAGTTATTTTCTGATTCTAAAGTATGTAAGTAATATATATAACATGAATATGTAATATTGAGGCTACTGAAAGACATAAGTCAAATCATTTCAGAATCATACTTCATGCAGCGCTCAATCAGAGCTGGTAAGACTTTAGATTATATAACTTGTTTTTATTCTAAACATTTAAATAGGTAATTATAGCTCAAAAAGGACATTTCTATTATTTATTATTACACTGGGCTCTCATATAAACCCTAGTACCAAAAAGCTTGAACAAGAAGCCTAACATAATATATATGCTGTTATGGGGACAATATGCTATATATCCTGAGGAGAAATAAAGATCAGAAAGGCTTGCATCACTTACCTAATTTTTAGGATTAATCTATAAACTCATGTTATCATGTACATATCCTCCCATGCACACTATGTTGAACTGCATGGAATTGGCATTTGGTGGGTCAAAAATGGATGAAGGTCAGTAGTTTCATAAGGTTCAGCACAGTAGGGTAATTTCTTGGATATCTGTATCTACTTTGAATTAATCATTGAGTAGTGCTATAGGGATCCAACAACGAG
Source organism: Noctilio leporinus (assembly GCA_004026585.1). Lineage (NCBI taxonomy): Eukaryota > Metazoa > Chordata > Mammalia > Chiroptera > Noctilionidae > Noctilio > Noctilio leporinus. The sequence goes on from PVIW01000250.1 coordinate 230,189, forward strand.
GAAAAATATTCAACAGTAACAATAACACTGATAGATAATGTCTGATCAGTACCTGAGAACTGAGTGCTTTACAGCCCTGATTTTATCTCATTTTTGTGGTACTCTTGAGGAAGGTAACTCTCACAATCCTCAATTTACAGATAAAGAAGCCGAGGCTTCAAGGGAGTGAAGCCATTTGTCCAAGGCTGCACAGCTAGTCAATTTCTCGTAATTCAGAAGCTCATCATCAAGTGGAAGAGATGGATGGACACGTGACCTAACTAACGCAACACAGCTACTGAAATAGAGGCTCAAACACTACATGGGAAAGGTCACACAGTCAAGGCCATCTTCAGCTTTAGAAACTAGGTCCTCTTGGAAGAGGAACAAGGGATATTTGTCTTTTACTGAATCTTAATCTGCCATGTAAAGCATTACATAGTCTCTAGATTCAGTATCTGACCCCTAGAAAAATGACAGTGATGTTATATTCTCATTTAGTGGGAAAAAAAAAATCTAAGAATGGTTTAGCACTAAATATTCAGATAAAGAATAATGAAATTTTTGGGTAACCCTGAAGTGAAAGAAAATAATGCAAAAGATGAGGATGGGCAAGCAGCTGGCTATGCTTTGGAAACTACCCCAACTACATTCAGAATTGATCTCTCTCTTCCAACCACATAAACTACTATCTCGTCCAGGGGTCAATAAACTGTGGCCTTCAAACCAAATCCAGCCTGCAGTCTCTGGTTTTGTAAATAAAGGTTTACTTGGAGCACAGCCACACCCATTCTTTATAATGTATTATCTACAGCTGCTACTTAGCTAGTCGAGACAGATGGTGTTGGCCTCCCAAACCTGAAACATTTACTGTCTAGACCTTTAAGTAAAAGTTGCTGATCCTTTCCTTTGCTTGTCTCTGAAAATAAATAAATAAAATCTTTTAAAAAATCTACTCTCTAAAAAAAACTTCTCTCTTCTCTGTGAAAGCTCACAGCCAGATTGCTGACACAGAGCTGTTGATTTTGGGTCCCATCACTGGCTGTGTCTATGACGGGACAATGAATTTTACCACGTTTTTTTAAGTTGAAAGAAAAACAGAGGGGAGAAATAGGCGAGTTCTACACATTTCACCTTTGCTTAATTCTCTTTGTTTCAGACCACTTTAATGAGGCTGTCAAGACCTTGGTCCCTTTAAAACATAGAACTGATCAAATCAATGGTCACTTCACATCATGTGGCTACACATACTAAAGCTTGGAAATCTTTTTGTTAAATTATTTTATTATGAAATATGTATTAAAACAGAGATCATCTCAAAGAGCCAGAGTTTTTCTATGCTGACTATAAATATATATTTTTAACTTAATTATAACTATGTAGAAATAATAAATAACTAATGCTTTTAGAAAATCTGTGTTGTCCCAGGCATTGTTCTAACTGATACATAATTTGTGTGATTTAATTTCTATGCCAATTCTATGACATCAGAAGAACCATCATCCCAATTTCACAATGAAAAACACCAAGACTCAGAAAAATTAAGATTTTCCTACATGGCTAATAGTGGCATGATTGGAATTTAAAGCCAAGTAACCTAACTGTAGAGTGCATGTGCTTTCCATTACTCAAGCACCACATTGGGACATAATAATTGAATTTAGTGTTGGAAGTAACCATCATATCGGGACATAGTAATAGAATTTAGTACTGGAAATAACTACAGAACATGTGGTCAACTTCCTCACTTTGAGGGTAAGAAAACTGAAGTCCAAACCGGGGAACTGAGCAATCCCCTTCACAGTTGGTGAAGGCAGAGCCACGCCTAGACCCACATCTCTGGGTTCCTGCCCAGTTCTTCCCCTCTCCTTTGCCATCCCTCTGCTTAATAAGAAAAATAAACAAATCAATGAATAAAAGTATCTTGTCCATCCTGGAAAAACGATTCACCAAACTGACCAAAGTTATTAACATTTTTAGATACAGGGTTGTGGAGGTTACATGGCTTTGCTTGACCTCTCATTGAGTTCAGTGTCAGTCAGCTGAAAGAAAGATTTAATTTTATAAGCATTCGTCAGCAAGAAACAAAAAAAGAACAGCTTATTAAATCTCACCCTTGCAATCTTTTTTCTGTTCTAGGACTCACTTTGATGAGGCTATCAAGGTCTTTCGAACTTTAAACAAACAAAAAAACACACAGTAAGTAAAAGGAATTAAATCAACTAAGTATTTTAATTTAAAGACTATATGTACTCACTAAATGACCCATGGACATGGACAACATGTGGGGATTGACATGTGGGAGAGAGAATAGGGAGGGTGGGGCCTGGGAGAGCAATGGAGGGGAAATGGGATACATGTAATACAACAGCAATAAGTTAACTTAAAATATATGTACTCGAGATGAATTATACTATTAAGTTTTGGTATTTGAATTAATACCAATCTATGCCCTTCATTTAAAAGCATGAAAAAAATTGATCTCTATACAAATCATTGACACACCGGCTCAGTTTCTCATTTACCCTCAAAATAAAACCATAAATATAGGCAAGACTGGGTTTTTGAAATATCATTTCAGAAATTACACAGCGATTTGCCAAAAACTCTCATCTTGCCCTTCTAAGTATTCCCCCTCATGCTGTAGCTATACTCCATTTTGTTAATAATTTACATTTATAGTGCAGTGTTGCTTTAAAAGAATCTTATATCCATTATTTTACTTAATTTTTAAAACAATCAAGTGGCAAAGGTGGGAGAAACATTATTATCCTTATTTTATAACCACAGAAGCCTAAGTGCAGCATGTTCAAGGCACCCATGTGGCAAATAATGGAGTCCGGACTTTCTGATTCCAATTCAAAGATTTGTCAACACAGCTTCTCTGATGAATGACACAAATTAGTGCTGATGGAAAAGGAAGAAAGATAAGATATAATCCTCACCCCAAGTTACTTCTGTTTACTTCAGGGGTCACCTTGTTGAGATAGTCAAGACTCTGGCCCCTTTAAAACATTCAAAAATGATGAGGTTAATGACAGATTAATACATAATGGGTAAAATTATTTATTAAAATTCAGAAACAGTATAAACACTTACTGAGGTCATGTCAAAGAGTTGAAGACTGTTAAAGGTGACTATGCAGAGAATGTAGGGTTTTATACATCTCTAAAACTCATTGAGACTCAGTGAGACAATAGTTTAATTTTGGAGCCATTATATGAGTAGCAAATTCAGTGCTAGAACTCTGTTTCTATAATGATTTATTTAATGCTGTACACTTCACCAGGTGCACTAAACATTTTGTAGTGTATATATATATATAATCTCATAGAATATTTCAGAAGGCATCCTCTCTTTTTTTTAATCCTCATCTGAAGATATCTTCATTGATTTTTAGAGAGAGAGGAAAGGAGATGGAGAGAAACATTGATATGAGGAACATTGGTCAGATGTCTCCCACCCCCACCATACATACACACTCCCATGGAGGATGGGACCTGCGACCCAGGTATTTGCTGACCCGGCATGAACTCTCAACCTTGTGGTGCATGGGATGGTGCCAACCAATGCAACCACCTGGCTAGGGCTGGAAAGTCATTCTTTTAATATCAACCTCAAACATGCTGTGGGACTTTCAAATCAACTTTGAAGAATATATATTTAGTAAATGACACTCATTAGTAAGTTTTATATTCACAGAAATGATTAAGATTAATATATTAGTTTGTTAAAGTCTATATACAATTTGGTATCTGCCTCTGGTACTTATAAATGTGTGTTAAAACTACAAGTTTTGCCCAGCCAGGGCACATAACCAGGTTACAAGCCAGGTCTCTAGCCAGGTCTATGGCTGGAGGCAGGTGAAAGGCAACCATACATTGATGTTTCTCTCCCTCTCTGCCTCCCTCCCTTCCTCTCTCTCTGAAAATAATAAATAAAATCTTAAAACAAAACAAAGCAAAACAAAAACTACAAGTTTTGACTAGTCCTGTGTTGGCAACAAACAATAAAAAGGTTAAAATCTATGGAGCTCTGAAGCATGAAATACATTTAGTGTAATGAGAAACTCTACATAATCACTGAAAACATGTCAGTACTTCATCATTACCCTTTAATGTATCTGCTTGTGATCTTAATGGAACTTTGCTTCTCTTACCATATCTCCATGCCCTGTTGCCCTACTATGATCATATCATAAAGCTCTGTGGTTGCAGCTATACATCAAAGATACAGATATATGGAAGAAGCTAGATGTTGACTCAAGTTTTTACTTGTATCCAAATGTCTGAAAATGTGTATACACAGACTAAAAGCAGAAAAAAAGAATTTGAAACTTTTTCATACAAATAATGAATTAACCCAACAGAAATAGCCATTCTACTCCAGAATATTCTTTGTTGATTTTTTAACACTTTGTTGGTTTTTGTGTAAACAAAGTATGTGAGATTTAAGTGCCAGGGACAGAAAATAAAAATTTCTAGGATTCCATTTCCAGATTTGAGTACTTAAAAAAAAAAAGAAAGAAAGAAAAGAAAAGAAAAAGAAAAACACACACAATAAGCATTTTAACTCCTCCCTTGTAATATTAGTGTTGGTTGTGGGGTTTACTTTGATTATGTTGCTAAGACCTTGATCTCTCTAAACATATTAAATAAAGTACATATCAGTGTAAGATTATTCAAATTTCTAAGTTCATAAAGCCAATAAGGCAGGAATGAATCTGGAATAGAAAAAGGATCAATTTGGCTAACCTTCATTGAACAAGTAAAAGGCCATAGCTAAGGGTGAGAATTTTATTCTACCTACAATGTGATAATACTGAGAGTTTTTAATATGGAAGGGAACATAATCTGTATTCTACTTTTAAAAGACCTACAGGATACTGCACACATAATCATACACACATGAATCCACACAACCTTTCATATGCGAGTGTATCCATGCACACATAGGTGGGAACATGCATATATACCAATATAAGAAAAACAAAGGATGATTTGAAACACACTCTTTAATAAAAATCAGAAAGGGAAACATGAATATTTTTGAGTGTCAAAGTAAGTTAAACATTTGAATAGTATCTAAATCGTTAAGAAAAAACATCAATTGACCAGATCTTTATTACTGCTAACAGTTACTTGTATCTACTATGCACTGGGCATGATGGCATTATGATTCCTATTTTGTAGATGAGTTAACTGGGGCACAGGGACACACCTAACCAGCAACAGTGTCAGAATCTGAATGGAGGTCTTTTGGACTCCTTGCTCACATTCACCACTTCAGGTTACCCCTCTGAACCTGCATGCAGCCAAGGAGATCAATGCTTTCTTCTCAGTCCGTTGGTTGCAACATTGAACAAGTCTCTGGGCCTCTGACCAGCCAGGCTGCTGAGAACAGGACAGCCTGACACTGAGTGCCCAGCTGGCCGAGCCCTGGCTCTGCTGACAGGGCCTACGGGCATCAGTGACACATTTTAGAATCTAATAATATCATGTACTGAGTTAACCGCATGGAAAAGAGTTCAACTAAAACCACATGGACTTTATTCGGTACACTGTTTCCAGCAACATGCCAACAAGCTCAGTTTCAAATGTATCCCATCTGCTTTTTTAAAAATTAAAAGCAAGAGGACATAAGCTTTCCAGATTTACTTGACAATTCATGGGTAGGAGAACTCTTCATGAAGTACACTTTGTTAAGCTCTTCTTAAATACACACCACACTTCATACACATAATATGTGTGATGCACAAATACACTAAATGTGTGAAGACAATTCACATATATACACACATATACTACTTACACACCCACATACATACACTTATATACTACTTAGACATACACATACACGCACACACACTACTTCTACATACATGCATATATGCACACATTGTGATGATTAATCATGTTTCAACTTGAGCTGGGCCACATGGTGCCCAGGTATTTGGTCAAACATCATTCTGAGGGTTTCTGTGAGGGGTTTTTAGGATGAGATTGACCTTTGAAGCCATAGACCAAGTAAAGCAAATAACCCTTCCTAACATGAGAAGGTCCCACCCCATCAGTTGAAGTCCTGAACAGGACAGAATGGCTGAGTGAAAGGGAACTCTGCCAGCTGATCCGCTTAATCTGCAACATTGCTCTCCTCCTGCCCTTGGACTAGAACGGACACCCTCAGCTCCCTTGGTTCTCACGCCTTCAGACTTCAACTTGGACACCACTGGCTGAACTAGGTCTCCAGCTTGCTAAAGACAGATCTTGAGACTTCTCAGCATAAGCCAATACCTTATAATAAATCTCTCTCTCTCCCTATCTACAGCTATCTATCTATCTATCATTTATTTATCTATCAATCATTGTTTCTGTTTCTTTGAAGAACCCTAATTAATACATACACATACACTTCCACATACATACTACTTACGTATACACACGTACACATATGTACAGAGTGGGGCAAAAGATGGTTTACAGTTGTGACTAAGCAAAACATAGTTTTTCTTGTATTAGTATCTATTAATAATTATACTACTTTCCATACGAACAACTGTAAACAAACCTATTTTCATCCCACCTCATATAAACATGTACTATTTAGACATATATACATATACACATACACACACAGAAATACATCACTTAACTCAGAAAACATCAGTCAAAATTCCTATTTAATATCTCAAAATCTACCTGCCAGCAAACTACCCAAGGATAAGATGCAAGAGATCATTTCTGTGCTATCAGTTGTATAGAATTGCTTAGTATGATGTATTTCAGGAAAAGAAAGGTCTGTTTTGGCTTGAATTTCAATTTATTCTCCTGAATAACAACACTCAAAATGCTAACATGCTTACAAATGCCAGACAAAGGGAAGGAAAATGCTTTAAATGTCTTACCTCTTGATATTTTTATTTATTTCAGGATTCACTTTAGTACGCTCATTGAGGTCTTGTTTTCTGTAAGAAAGTAAATATATTTTAATGAATATTGTTAAAGTAAAACACTAATCAAGTGAACAATGGTTGGAAAAATTAAGTAGTAAATAAACAAGTTCTCTATCAGTGTAATTTTTAAGCTCTAAATGCAAAAGAAAAAGTTCTTACATCTTGAGCTGAAAACCATTTGTTTCCTTTTCTGTTAACAAGGAACATGTTTTTAATTTTGTTCTAAAATACATAATATGTATAAAAACCATCATTTGCCAAAATCAACTTTTCCCTCAGATACACTTTGTTAGAATACCCCAAATTGTCAGAGTTGAAGTTAGATAAATTTTTATATTGGATCCAGTCAGAATATAAATTTCTATTTATCAAATCAGATATAATTGCCTATTCTATTTTCAGATAAGAATAATGCTAATAACAATGATATTAAGCTAAAATATTAAAACTGGTAAATATTACTACTAATAAATATTTTAAACTAATAAGAATATATGTTTTCATATAAATTCATCCTTTCCCCCCAACTCAAACCTTTTAAGTATAATTGGGTTGTGGTGATTTATAAAGGGCAAGGAAAACCCTTAGATGGAGGAAAAATTAATGACTCATTTCTCAGAACACATATGTTTCCCCCATTAAAATTCATTGAGTAATACCAAAATGAGCAGAACCTGAACCCAAAAGGGACAGTAGAGGATGGGGAAAGTATCATGATTGAATACTGGTGCTCAGTGCCCATAGCTGGAATAGAAGAAGTGGGATAATGTCCTACTCCCAGTGTGTGTGGCCCAGCCCCTCCACGGGGCTGCCTTCTGAGACCACCATCCTTGGAGAAGTTGATTTACAAGAGTTTTCATAAAACCTCGCTCCTGGCTATCTTTGTCACTTTGGAGATCCACTTTGAAAACACTATCTAGACTGTGCTTTCTTTAGACATAAGAAATGTAATTCAGTAACGCAGCCTTAAAAACAGATCAAAGCCCAAGATCTGGGAGAAAAGGCAACATTGGAACAATTCTTTAAAAAAAAAAAAGTGATTTTTTTTGAGAGCAAGGAGAGAAGGCCACATGGCCCACAGTTATCATCCAAATCCATGTTAATAAAATATGTTTGTGAAGTTAAAATGCCAAATTATTTTATGTTTTTATCCCAGGCATCAGATTTAAGGCACTAGTAAGTCTTACCCAGTACTATTTTCACTTCCTTTGGATTTTATTTTGATAACATTATCAAAGTGTTAACCTCTTTACAAAATGTTTGTATCAGTTTCAAACTGTTGTGTATATATATATATATATATATATATATATATATATATATATATATTCTATATTATTAATGATTAATTCAAGATTTTAGAGAAAATTGTACTGATATTAAATTCATTTTTATTATAAAAATTATCTTTAAATAGTATAGTTAAATTAATCTTTGGGATTCGTTTGGGCAATATGTAAGTGCAAATTCACATAGAATGTTCTGTCAACTCTCCAAAGTGAAGGTCATGGCACTGGGGCTCAGATACAGAAGAGGGAAGACAAACCTAAGATGTGACCCCCTCAGTATCATTGAGAAGAAATCATAATTAATGTAGGAGAAAATAACCAAGACTCAGAAATGTCAAAGTAGTTCTTATTTTCTGTTGGTTTTATCTGCCCTGACTTTTGCTTTGATAACTGCTGTAAGATATTGGCTTCTTTGGAAAGCCATGAAAACTTTATGCCAGTTAGGTCACATCTGAATCTTACCAGAAATCGGTATACACGAGGATGCCCCTGAAAAAGTGTCAGATGTGTTTCCAAGGCCAAAGGACCAGAAAAACCTTTGATGTAGTTATTGTTAGCTTATCTTAATTACTGTCCACAGTCGCACTTGTTTTAAATTACTGTAGAAAAACTTGCTAACGTACTTCTCATTTTGCAATTTTGTCCTATATATTTCTTAATTTAAACGTACAAGCTGGCTCATTTTAAAATTATTTAAGAGAACATAGGATAAGAGATTGTGCTGCAGGTTTTTCTGAACTTACTTTAATGCACCTCAAACATGTGGTCTTGGGAGAGCAGCATTCATCCCATTCCTTTGCCTACTATTTCTAATAGGCCGAAAAGTGCAATTTCATCTGTGATAGAGGAAAACTTAGCCTTTCCATTTCTAATGAGGTGTAAAAAGCTAACCTGAAACAAGAGAGCCCCATCAGTTAGGAGTTTTACTTACCCCTTCTCATTTCTGTCAGTCCGTTGATTAACATTAATAAGACTTCCAAGGCCTTGGATTCTTTATAGCATTGGTGGAGGCAGAGCCAAAGAGAGAGAGAGAAAGAGAGAGAAAACAATTTAATCTCTTAGGATAATAGCAGATTTCTCACAATAGGAGTGAGATGTTATCAGTACCGAAAGCATTACAACCTTTAGAAATATTTAAGTCAAGTGGCTCTCCTTACACAAAATGTTGACAAGATATATTAACTATCCCAATAGTAAGGTCCCACCCATGATTCAGTTATGATTCAGTTTAAAAGTATAAGTAAGTCCCTTCCAGCATTCTGCTTTTTTTTTCTTTGTCCTTTAAGGGTGGGTTGGTGGGAAGCTAACTTGAATGCATTTGTTGAGATATTGTCTTCTTTAAACAGGAGAATCATTCATACTAGGGTAGGAGTCAGATGATCAACATTTTAAATCTAAACATACTGAAGACTTAGACAAGTTGTTTTTAATGAAAAGTTCAAGGTTCTGAAGTAACCTTGGAAAAATGGAACTATCTTTGTGATGGCTCAAGTACTTTATATAAATAGACCATAACAAATAAAACTTTCATATGCAATAGTGTGAAACAGTTAGGAAGTATAAGAACTATTCCCTTTAAATTCCCCAATTGTTCAAGTATTCTTCCTTGCTATTTTTACCTGTCTCTGATTTCATTATGATAAGACTATTGGCATTTTCATTTCTTTCGATATAAGAAAGAAGGAAGAGAGGGAGGGAAGAAGAAAAATAAACTATGAACTCTCATCACTATATGTACAAGATTGTCATCCCTGCATCAAAGCTCAGTTGCTATCAAGTTATCCCAGATTACAAATCATTTCTCTTCCTTTCTAGCCCATGAAATGAGTATGTGTGTTGCTTGTTCTAGTTTTCCTATTTTCTACTACTGTTGTAGAACTTTCTAAATTTCATTTTTTAAATATTGGAAATCTCATCTTTCCCTGCAAAGTTCATATAACCGCTTACAGAGAATTGACTATTATCCTAAATTCTCTACTTGAAAAAAAAATTAACCTGTGATAATACTTGCATGCTTACATTATAATAATAGTTAATAAGCATTCAACGTCTGTGGGATTATTATTGCCAGCACTTCCACTGAATAGACTTTAAGTGTTTTACATTAGAGAAAGTTGGGAATGCTTCTGCCAAGAGAGGCATAGAAAGTTAAATACCATTCTGTTCAGAGACTGGCACAAATAAGTAATTATTAAAGATAACCAAACAACAGAAATAATTATCATGTTAGGAAGGCAAACTTAATTACTAACCAATAGGGAAAACCAGAAATCTCATAAATCCTTACACTGTCATTCTTGACTGTTTAGGGATTTTCTCTAATGAAACTATTGAGAATTTGGTATCTTTCAATACGTAAAAATAATATCAGTAACAGAAGTTAAAAAGAATTCCTTAAAAATTTCCTAGTATATCAATAAGAGTCTAGAACTACAACTTAGTCTCTTAAATGCTATCAGTTCAGTTACTGATCATTCATTCACAAAATAAATAAAACTTTGGCTGTTGGCTTTGAGCTATTTATAAATATATTTGAAATATACATATGAAATAACTCAACCAAGATTCCAACTGAAACTGGCCTTAGTATATCATAAAAATCTCAGTGGTGAAGGACTATGTTCCCAGCATCAAACATCTTATAAAAATTTATTTAGTTCATCCACAGGCCTACTGTCCACTACTTTTTATCAGACAGAGTTCTTCCACATTTTTAGATTTAAGAGGAAAGTTGGAGATCATCTAGGTCATACCTTTCATTTTATGGAATAAATAAAACGGAGGCCTCCAGAGGTTAAGTGACTTGCTCCGAGTCATCCCGGTTGATGTTGGTGACAGAGCCAGCCCCAGATATCCACCCATCTCCTGATACTGATTAGAGTCTTATTTCACCAGCCTTCCTGACCCTTGTCCTGAGCAAGACATCTCCCCTAGGAGGTAGGATACAGACTAGGGCTCAACCAAAGAGGCCTGTGAGAGTCTTGGTCAGACCTTACCCTTTGCCAGTTTTCTTTATCTGGTTATTCAGAACGATGAGACTTTCAAGGCTTTGGGCTCTGTAAAACAGAAAGAAATTCAAATTCCAAACTGTATATTGAAATAAAATTGTGTGGTAATTTGAAAGGTCAGATACAATAAACATCCCTTATGAATTGCTCATTTACTTAGTGAATACAAGAGCAGAAATCCTTCTGGGCCATTATGTCTGAACTAATCATGCAATACTGAGGGCATTCCCCATTGGCTAGTCCATTTTCATGCCAGAGGGATACCATCCCTTCCAGCTAATGTAGGAAAGAATAAAACAAGCAATCTGGGAGGTTCTATTTTCAGGTTGCAGACAGATGCACTTACCTTTTGTCGATTTGCTCTGCCTTAGGAGTTGTTCTGAAGATACCATCAAGACCTTGATTTCTTCAAATGTATTACATTTTAAAAAATTGAAAAAGAAACCTTGTCAGTAGTAATAATGGATACTTTATAAAAACATAGACCAGTTTACACCACAGACTGGAAATAGAAACTTACTCAGAAATATGGGGCACAGTTCTTGAAATTACTTTATTCCAAAAAGATATTTTCATAGAATCAAAATTTAAACTGCAGTGAAACTTAAATAAAGGTTACAAATGGGGATATACAATCCATAGTAGTTACACGGATGTTTGGAGTCATGGAGTGTTTTTTGTTTTTAACGGGAGCCAATATTTATTGTACAAGAGGGCTGTGAAGTGAAGAAATCTGAATTTTCAGGGCCTCCTGAAGTTGTCCTGCAATGTTGGCTCAAATCCTCACGTGGCAACAGTAGGCCGGAGCTAAGAAACAGCCGGTCTCTTTGGACAGGGCATTCCCCTGTGCTTGGCCCGCTGAGCTCCCTTCACTCACACCTGCCTGGCCTCAACAGCCCCTGGAGCCCATGATTCACCACCTAATACCTGCTCTTTATATTAATAAATGAGAGAACTCAAAGCAGCAAATGTGAGTTGTTGAACGTCAATCATATGGATCCTTCTTGTCAGAACAGAGTATGAAAACCAACCTCTTGATCAATTAACTCATTTAACATTCACTTTCTTTCTCCTTTATTTTGGTCCCTGTCCCTTTGATATGGTAGAATGCAAAGTAACAGAGAGCTACCTAAAATTCCACACATCTCTAACACAAACCTCAATTTTTGTAATTTTTAAAGTGTGTTATAAATGATTCAAGATAAAGAGATCAAGTTAGCCAAGATAGTGAGTGGTTTTTGTAATGGTTAAACTAATAGCATTTAGTGATCAAACAAAACTTTGTTTACATACTAACATATTAATATTTCAAGAGGAGAAATGTGGTTAGTTATTTAATTGCTCTAGTAAACAAATGATAAAGGAAAATCAAAGATACTTAAACATAAGAATCTTTGGATTGTAATAATCATTCACAATAATGATGAAATGATTATTTTTACCGGCTTTTTATTCAACTTTTAGAGGGTTCTTTTGACTAGCCCAGAATGTGGGTCCTCAGGCTTAAACATTGAGAAGGTATAAGAAGTCACAATACGTAATTCAATAATAAAGCCCAAAATAAATGTTTTTAAATCTTACCTATTCAAGCTTTTGTTCATTTTGATGATATTATCCAATTCTTCACTTTTGGAAGGGAAAAAGTAAATTTCACATCAGTAAAAGCCTGCCCAGGGTCAAAGGGCAGATTTACCTTAAAACAACCATTTCTGAGTTCTCTGAAATACAACACATGTCTCACCTTTATCAATTATGAAAATCCTGTCTGTCTTTCAAAGCTGTCCTTATATACCTCTTTCTCCAAGAAATCTTTCCCAGTCCTCCAACTGAATAGAGTCCCCTCCATTTTTGGAATCCTTGTGGCTATTTTTTGTTTTGTTTTGTTTTGTTTTGTTTGCATCTCCTTTGCCACACTTACATTACTTTACATCTAACTTAGCAAATTCATACTTGTCTCATATTAATGTCCCTGCTCCCCCAGACACACAAACACACACACACTCACCACTTAAAATTTTGAGCTGAATTTTACCTCGAATCCTCTTTCATCTTTAACATAGCGCCTTTTCATCCAGTAGATGCTTACTACCAGTTTTTAATTGCACACAAAAATATAGGTCCATTGACTAATTATAGATTTTGTTTTTGTACACAGTACTTGCACAACGCAGCTCTTGAGAAACATTTGTTCATTGGTAAGTCTGACTACTTTCTTAAATTCTACTCAACCTCATTCTAGGTCAGCTAAATTTGGTATCCTGTTTCCATGTTTGAGAACTGCCTAGCTTTTACTGGCTCTATTTCAGGGGCAACCTGTTTAACTGAATCCCCTGGGTCCCAAAATACCCATTAGAATGACATGAGCTCAGCCCTCTCCCCAAAGAGGGAGCAAGAGTGTTTCTTGTTCCTGCTCATGCCCCACGTGGCATCCTTTCCTGTCTTGTCCAGACACTGCATTTCTCATCTAGTGTATCAATTCACATAATTCACAAATGTTAGGTCTCTCTTCTCCCTGATCTAGAATCACACGTTTTCACACTTTCTCAATTTTTCTTTCTTCCTTCCTTCCTTCCTTCCTTCCTTCCTTTCTTTCTTTTTTTTTTCCTTCCTTGCTTCATTACTGGTGCTAACGGGGAGGCTGTGAGACCCTGTAACTCAGTAGTTACACATTCAGGCTCCCAAGCGAAGGATACCTGGATTCCAATGCAGGATTCACCACATATTGGTTGGTGACTTGGGTGAATAACCTAACCTCTTACTGCCTTGACTTCCCCATTTGTAAAATAAGAATACTGATTACCCACCTCAGAAAAGAATCAATAAGCTAATGAGTCTTAAGTGCTTATTATGATGCCTGGAAGCCATAAATTAATTTTGGCCAATATATGAAACAGCTTCCGGTCAATACTAAATGTTTCATTAATGAAATGGCTGCTATGTTTATTTTTGAACTGCGTTTAGAAATGCCAAGAACTTGGCATAGCCTTAGAGATGGGCAGTTGCTGATTCACTTTTGTGTTTTGGACGTGCCTGACACAAGGCAGCAACAGAATAGCTGTTGGAGCAGTCCTCTTAGAGACCCTTAAGAACACATTAAATCAATAACCATAGCATGAATCCTTTCAGGTAATATTATGTGGTCAATGGTAGGATTGACCGCTCAGAAAAAATACTGAAACAGAAAAGTTACTGACTGTGCAAAACAATGATTAATTTTCTATCCTCGAGGGGGACAAACATGACCCAGTCCCCCGACACAATGCCCCATTGTCTTTGCTTGCTTGAAATCCTACCTCCCAACTCTGAGTCTGTGAATCTGCCCGTGGCCCCCAGGGAAAGAGCAAACCTAAGAATCCTGTAAATTTTAGCCACAGACCTTTCTGACTGGTATGAGTCACAATGATGATATTATCAGGATTGGGGGTTGCTCATGTTTATCACAAGAAAATTAGCATAAATCATGAGAAGATACTCTGTGGCAAGTGAACTAAAATGGAGATTGCATCCTGAATGAAGAAGTTCAGCTTTTAAAAATGACCTTAAATTGATGAAAGCTTTGGATATTAAGTTTCACCATTGCATTTGCAATAAATTAAATGCTCTTAATCAGATCAGAGTAACAGCCCATTTCACAACAGGGCATCACAAAGAGCAGCTGGGAATAAATAAAGCTGTTTCTAGAGGCCATGAATGTCCCACAGTAACAGTACTCTGCTATCAGTGCACCAGACATTTTCCCTGTCCCCTGACCCCCTCCTGTCACGGCAGCAACTTCTCTCTGGAACTCGTGCATCATGGGTAGAGAGAGTGGACGAGAAAGGTAACCTAACTGTACCTCTCATCATTTCTGTTTGACATATGGCAAACCATAATTTCTTTTCACTCACTTATCTCTCTCTTAAACCTCCCTTTCCCCAAAAACTATTTTAAGTCCCTATTAAAAAAATATTACCTCAAACAAAAATCAATAAATAAAATTAGAGCTCTAGGAATTTTGATGAGAGAAGAAATGGGAATGAAACATTCTTCAGGATACTTTCTAGACTCCGCTTCTGGATTCAAAGCTTGTCTTTTGTCCATGAATTTGCACGAAAAGAGCTCAATGTTGCCCCTGTTTCCTCTCTTCAGGTCTCTGACAGAAACTGCAATCCCCAGTAACATTCTAAGTGTTGCCAAATGCCATGAAGCAAGAAAAATGTGGAGGCGAGGGATTTAAACTGGGCAATGTTTACACTCAAGGTTTTCTCACTGCTCATCATTATTTTACCCTACTCTACTTTATAAACACCTACTTTGTACAAAGTGCCTGGCTGGACTCAGAAAATGACATAAGATGAGTAAGAAAAATATATCTGTGCTAAGAAATTGAGAGATGCTAGAGATGATGAGACATTTACATAAATAAGATGAAACAGTCCCAAATATGATTCGTTGTTATAAAATATAAATAGTGGAGCTCTGGTAGCCTAGAGAAGCAGAAGTCACATTTCACTAGATCCCTCAGGGAAGATTTCACGGAGGAAGTGATACTTGACTTGGATGCTGGAAAGTAGGTGGGACTTGGATGGACTGTGATGGTGAACGAGAGGCTGGAAACAGCTACTATTGGGTTGAATGGCATAAACAAGGGCAGAGTCCCTGAAAACTATAGAAAGGAAGTAATTAAATTTGGTATTGAATGGAGGGAGACTGGAAGGGCAAAGTCAGAAATAACTCGAGAATGTTATATTGAAGCCCGTTTAGCAAGGGCATTGATGGAGGTTTTATATGGTTGACTGGGCCCTGGGGAGCCCTGGGAGTATTGTCCCTGCATAATCTTAGGAACAGAGTTTTGGCAGCAATTGGTAGTAACAGTTTAGTGGGAGCAGAGGCTGGAGGAGTGTAAGTCAACCTGGATAGTTATTCTCATAACCTAGGCTGGAGTCAGTGAGAGTTTGAAGAGAGGTGAGGCTGTGAGGACATAAGGGACACTTGAGACATTTAATCCATACGTGCCTGATGCAACATAAAGGGAAAAAGACATGGGCAGATCAAGAATGATCCTAGAAAAGTGAATAACAGAACAGAGGGGAAGTCAGGAAATAGCCTATTGGGAAAGGAACTTCAATAAGGCCTAAATGGGAGTGCTAGGGAGAGAGACCAACAGAGATCTAGACAAGCAGCAGGACTGGAAGTTACAGGACTGGTGGTTTAGAAGGTCAAGGTCGTGGATAGCTGAGGTCATGGGGATATGTACAGTTACCAGAAGAGGAAACAGAGGAAGGAAAGTACCTATAAATATCTGTACCATCCAGTTTTCAGGGACACATCTATGGGCACTGATTCTTTCTTCTTTAAAATTCCATATAATTTGAATATTGGTTATAGTGGGAAATTTAAGGTACTAATTAAGCACTTGGAAACATGGACAGAAGAAGAAAACAAGCTGAAAGCTCTGAGATCTTACCCCTTGTCAGTTTTCTGAAGTGAAGTAGCCACTTTGACGATGTTCTCGAGATCCTGACCCCTTCAAATAATGAAAAATAAATACCAGTCAACGAGGGTAGAGCTACTTTCGAAGCAGCTGAAAATTTTCATCTGTTCTCAGTGAAGAAAGCGACTATTTGTGTTATTTAGGAATTTTTGGGTCTAACTGAATAACAAAATAGTTCCATAATATCAGCTCATGGCTTGCGCTCACACACACACACACACACACACACACACACACACACACACACACACACACTGTCATTCCACATGGACATGGATTCTGCCATCTAGTGCTCACTGAAATAACTACAGTTTCTCCTAATGATGTAATTGGCTGCTACAAATTTCTACACCTAAAAAAAAAAAAAAGGTATGGAAAAGAAAACACAGTTAACTGCACCAGCAAGCAACAGAAGTGTGTTGAGCATTTTTCTACTGGAACATTAAGCAACACATTCAGATGATTAATTCACCCCTCATATAAGGAGGAAAAGCTGTCTTCTTAGGTTTCCATGGGAAGAGAAAGTACATTGTGAACTATGGAATAGGACACATAGCTTAAATCCATGCAGGTCCCTTTAGATCATGAAAAGACCATTAGATATTTTTCAAAAACAATCCCTAATAAAGGCTGGGATGCCATGAAGAAAAACTTTGTAGACTAGTAAATTTGGGGAATGTAACCAACTTTTGGAGATACAGAAGACATATGTGCACATTGAAGGTTTTGATAAGTTTGATGTCAGAGAACTCTATTTAAATGTATTTCCTCGAGGTATTAGGACATTAAACCTTTCTTTCCGCTGCTTGTGTTAACATGTGTGGCATGTGGGACAACATAGGGACAGCATAGGGAGTGCTGAGGTAGAGTTGCACTTAATTTACCAAATACTAGGGAGACATGATGTTATCCAAAGGTAAAGAAAGGATCAGTGTGATGTATGTCTCAAGCACTGTGCTGAGAGTCAAAGCAAATTATTTTAAAAATAAAAAATAGATAAGTTTTTGATTTTGAAAATGTCAGTCAAAAGGAAGTTTTGACTGAAAAACTGGTTTATCATAATGCTTAAAATGCTAAATTTATGGTGTTTTGTTACCATAATAAAAATTGGCTTATCAAATTGATGTATTACATTTTAACTACTCTCCTTTAAAATATGTCTTTGACTCCATAAAAAAACCTGATATCATAAAAAAATCTCTCATAAAAAAATCATGGCTCAAAAACTCATTTCAAAAATAGGTTTTTTTTATTTAAAAAATCATGCAACATATACATAACAAATGCTAGAGGACAAGTGCAAGGCAATAGGTGTAATCAGAACTGGCATGTGGAGGCCACCCAAAAGCTATCAATACAATTTGACAGTATCTTTCTAATGATGCAGGTAAAATGTGTATGTGACCTTATCATACAGCATTTCTAGGCAAAGCTTTTGTAGAACAAGTTCAACGGAATGACTGGAATTTTCACCTATTCCTGTACGTATCAACACCAGCCTTGAGACAAGTGCTAAGAAAGAAAAGGTGTTTTCTTGTCTAAGCAGGTTAATCTTACTCTGTTATCATAGTTAGACCATTTTTGGTTGTTTTCTTAATGTAAATCTTAGAGTAGAAATTAAAGAAATAAAATTCTTAGGCACATCTGAAAGTATTTATTACCCAGTATATGAAAGTCAATTGGGAAACTCATTTTATGGGTTTTATTATTAATCATTGTGTGTTTTAAGTTTTTAATAAAAAAATACTTCATCATTTCTACAATGACATAGATATAGAAATAGTTATTGTACCTTATTCTTTTTTCAGCAGATCTGCTGGTTTCTGTGTATACACCTGCTTTAGGTGGACAAATCTGCCTGTATTTTAAAAGTTAAAGATAATGTTTGTTAGGTAAGAAGACACTTCTTTGTTAAATTTTATAAGAAAGCATTTATGTTTAACAACATCAAAGTTTACTGGAACACTATTTGAAATAACAATCTTCACTAGAACTCAACCACTTATTTTATTTGAGATTATAAAGTTCAATATACTAACTTTGCAATTTATCTCTCTCATTTCATATATTTTAACCACTGAATATATATGGAAATATCTGTTCTAAATATGCTCATTTTATGTTCTTATTCTTCCTCACCCAAAGACATTTTCTTCATTGCCTTTAGAGAGAGAGGGAGAGAAAGAAATGTTAATGTAAGAGAGACGCATCCCCTTCTACATGTTTCTCTCACCAAAGATGGAAACTTCAACCCAGGTTATGGGCCCTGACTGGGAATTGAACCCACAATCTTTCGATTACAGGGTGTAGTTCCAACCAAATAAGCCACATTGGCCAGGGCCATTTTATGTTCAGTTTATTTTAGTTTCTAGTCATCCATAAAGCATTTTCATACGTATCTCTTTTGGATAATGCTCTTATTTTGAAAGATTAAGAATCACTTTTTGTTATTAGGCATCATAGAGGTGACTTTTTCTTAAAGACATTTCGTTTGACTCCTGTGAAGAAATATAACTGCACAGATACGATGGGAAACAGTTTTAAATTTCCACTATGCCCACTATATTGAGAAATGACCACACTGAATTGACAGAATGAAATATTATGATGTTAGGTTCTGTCACAATTTATGATACAAAGCTTTTCTCTGCTCTTTTTCCAAGTATCTTATTGACCTACTTATACATTCTTGCTTGTTCTCACGAAACTATATTCAACTAGTTTTTTTTTACTCCTGAGGACATGTGTTAATTACTTAGGAAACACTTCTCTTTCATTAAAATTATCTTGCTGTGATTAAAGTAATCAGGATTGAAAGCATGTAAGTTGTCCTAATTTTATTTTTAAGATCATTGGTAAAAGAAATAAATTAGAGTAGTAAAATGGATTAGACCAATTCCCATGAAATTTAGCTTCTTTTGAATTCACATCAATTCACTGCTTTGGAGTCACTGCCTTTAGAGTTTAGGAAGCACTAAATCCAATATATTTTAGCCCCCTAAAAAATGCTATTCAAATTGATATAATTTGTCAATATTTAAAAAAATATTTTACTTATTTTTAGAGAGAGGGGAAGGGAAGGAGAAAGAGAGGGAGAGAAACACCAATGTGTGGTTGCCTCTCACACACTTGTGACTGAGGACCTGGCCCACAACCCAGGCGTGTGCCCTGACTGGGAATTGAACCAGCCACTCTTTGCTTTGAAGGCTGACACTCATTCCACTGAGCCACACCAGGACAAATTGGTCAATATTAAAAAGAAAATATAATGTAAGATAAAAAAAACTTGAGAAATTATTTTAAGAATACAATTATAACCACTGTACAAATAAAATATGACCTATATTTTAAATTAATTCAATGAAGAAGTGTTCTCTTGACTCATTAAAAAATGTATCCTCTTATCCCAAGGACAACATTTCAAAGGCCCTGTGAAGTTTCACTGGAACGAAGTTCAAACCTGGGTTTTTAACTCAATAGGCTGAACACTTACGCTACATAGCTCCATTGCCTAATGAGAATTTTTTAGCTGAAGTTGCTCTCTTACTGAAGAGTAGTTCTAGAATTGTCTTACATGTTACAAAAAAAAATTAAACACCATCAAAAGGAAAAAATACAAAAGAATCAAAGGCAGGCAATGAAGTGGATATGATGTGTTGTCTTCATTGAGATACTATTTTTAACTTTCACAATAATGATGGAGATGCGCAATGTACATATTGATAAAAGGATCTGAGGTTATTAAATGGTTTAATAGGAACACCTGGGGAGATGTTCAGGGCTCGGAATTTGTGCCTCAGCATTAATTATAGAATGTCACTGATTCAAAGTAGAAAAGCAGTCTGTCTTTTGACAGAAAAATGGAACATTTTTCAAAATTTGTGATGGTTTTGAAGTAAGTTACAAATTCCTTAGCTAAAACCTTAGCTAAAGACTAAAGACTAAAGACTAAAGAACTACCTAAAGGTATTTTTAACCTCAGGGAGGGTTTGAGGTGTAACACAAAGTTTTAAAAACATCTTTCATCAGAAATTGTAGCTCTTAACGGGCAACTTAATTATAAGTGAACTAAGCCAAACACATATGTGTGTGTGTGTATATATATATATATATATATATATATATATATGGACTTATATACTTATACCCTAAGAAAGAGAAAGAGAGAGGTCCCTTACAAACTGGCTCCTAATACATAAATTAGGGAAAATGGAGCATGAACACTTCCTGGACGTGGATGCTGTTCAGTTTCTGTCTTTAAAGAGTATTTCAGGAGGCAAGTAATGGTCATAAGTATTCAAAGGCAAACACACACACACACACACACGCACACGCACACGCACACTTATGTTGACAAACAGAAGTAGAAGAGCTTTACAAGTACTTCTTCAGTTAATGTACATACAAAACAAATCCATGCCCTACACAAAACGGGCCACAGTTCAATTGCCTTCTTAGACCTTGAACAACTTCCTTTGGAAAATTCTGGAGTGCTAGGTCTCACCTATCATCCCGTCTCAGCTGGTTAGGAGATAAAGCAGGCAAAGCAGGCTTTGGAGGTATCGGAGGGTGAGCAGCTGGTTCCCTTTAAAATAGAAAATAGCAGTTCATTTCACCATGGAAACATGGTCGGTTTTAGTATCTATTAATCGAATGCATTCATTTCCTACATGAAAAGATCTTATGCACCTAATAACCCTCCAAACATGAGGTCACCGAAAGCATTAAACTTTGAAGAAGTCAATATTTAAATTATGGAGATTTCAAATATTTAATAAAATTTTTGAAAGTCCTATCTTCTATAACTATGGTTCAAAATATATATTTTTTTCTTTAAACAGCTTACTATTTTGCTAGGCTATCTAAAGTTGTGGCATTTTGGGCCAGCACTGCATAAGCATAGTAAATGGTTCTCGGGCATTAATATATAAGCTACTTTAGGAATTATGTCAGCTATCAGGCTGCTGCAGAAACAGAAAGGGAGATTTTCAATTCTACAGACCTCAAGGTAAAGTTGACTTGAAGCTCTTTACTAAACATGACTTAAATATTGTCAGTACAAGCCAGTTTGATGCTAGGAAGCATATGTACAAACACATACACACACACATACATTGTCAGCCTAAATTTTGCAACAAAGTGCCCAGGTATCCTCTAAGCTGATAACCTAGGAACAGGAGTCAAGCAATTGTGAATCATGTGCATGTTTTGGATGGACCCAGCATCCTACCCAAGTATGTCACTCCCCTCACCACCAAAACCACCCCAGTTGTTCCACACTGTCCTCAAGATACATTCCACACCTCGTCAAAATAGCCTTGTGGCCCAGAGTCCCTGTACCTGTCTGGCTTCTGCAGCACCCTAGGTGAGTGTGTGGGCTTCAGATCGAGGCTGCCTGGATTGTCAGCTGGGTGATAACCTGATTTAGTTTCTTTATCTGTAATAAACCTCCTAATAGGATCACTGGGGTGTTGTCAGAACTAAATGAGATTACGCCTTTATTTAACAAACATTCATTGATAGCTTTCTATGTATAAAGCATTCTACAGAGTAGAATGTTCTCAAACATTTGTGTATTGAAAGCCTGTTCTCAAAAGGCTTTCAATACACAAACAGATATATGACCAATGAAGAAAAATAAAACCAAGTAAGGGGATACAGAGTGATGGGGTAGGGATAGCATTTTATATAGTATGGCCAGTGAAGGCCTCTCTGTGAGATAAAATTTGTGCCAGACCTGAAGAACATGACAACATCCATGGAAGAGCATGTAACCATGGACATGAACAGCTTAGAGATCATAATACTTAAAATTGGACAAGATCACCAAGGTGGCCAGTGTAAACAGGTGAAAAGGGGCCAAGTGTGAAACCCTGGGCCCTGTAATATTCTTAGATGTTAAGAATATGAGAAGAAAACAGTGAAAGGGTGTAGGGGAGAAATGACCAAGAGAAAGACAGATGGAAGTGTGGGATCAACGAGCAATAGTGCTTCAAGCATTAACTGACCATGCCAAATGCTACTGAAGGATCAGTGAAACAGGATTGGCATGTTACCATGGTTTTGGCAATACAGAGCTCATTGGTAACCCAGATAAGAGCAGTTTTGATGGTGCAGTGGTGAAAAAGTGAGTGTAGGAGTAGATTTAAGATAAAATGGGAGGTAACGACATTGACATGTTTAGCAGTGAAGAGGGAAGTGAGAATTGCATAGCGACTTGAAGGTTGATAGGTCAAGGGGTGTTACTGGAATAGATAGATATGATGATGGGAATGAAATCTGTGAAGAGGCTAAATGTGGTGGGTGGAAAATGAGGACTGCGAATCAGGACACCTGTTTCCATGCCCCACTTCCTGTCCCGCTACATTGCCTCCCAATGGCTCCTTGGGCAGCACCAATGGCTTGGTGGAGGTTAACACTCATGGAATTAAAACAAGGCTAGTGAACACTGTTTTATCTTATTCAGCTGCTTTGAGGATAGCAAGAAAATATGCAGAGAATTAGTTTTAACTAAGTTGTGACATCCAAGTGAGTACAACAGAAGAATAATAGTAAAGGAGGGGAGGGGTACACATGTGAGTCATTACAACAAGGGACCTTGAGATCTAAGATGGATAAGGAGGAAAGGAGGATGTGGCAGTGAAATGGGGGAAGTGAGGAAGTGATAGTCAACGCAAGGGACTGATGGCTGTGGTAGGGTTGAGGAACTTTTAGAATCAGAAAACCAGAAGGAGTGAGCTGGACAGACAGAAAGTGAAAACCAGGGAGAGAAAGCTTTGAAATGAAAACTGTGCACTGTATGTGGCTACCAACGAGGGCGAGACCTGTGGGTGTCTCAGGTACAGCGATGGACAAGATCACGGGAAAGGTCAAGAAAGTGAGAGGCCAGGGTGGGGTGAGGTCCCCTTCACAGATTTGGGAATCGCCAAGCATTATGACAGGCATGGTTGTGAGAGACACTGAGCCTGGTGCCAAAATCTTCAAGGGGTGAAGATGAGTGACTCAGGGGCCTTCGGATAATTCCAGTGAGGAAGAGACGTTCATGATGGTGAGGCTGGAAGAGAGGAAGAGTGTTCAGGAGGAGGGAGTTAAAATGGGTAGGAAGTGGCAGTGGGGAGCCCACAGCACCCCCGGTACAGTGGGTATGAGGAAAACGGCCCTGGCAGAGAGGAAGAGGAGCAGAGGCCTCAGGGAGACCCGAACAAGAAATGAGAGATCATTCAGTCGGAAGCGAGGTTAAAGAACAGCAAGTTTTGGGTGGTGCCTCGCAGAGTCTGAGAGATCAGGATGATGTACCTGATACACAGTTTTGTGGGGAGGGTCCAGTAAAATGAAAAGATGTGACTGTGGTTCCCATGGGGATCCAGGGCCCCAAAGATGGAGAATGTGGCTGAATTAGCCCAGGAGCTTTCTCGGTGGAGTGTGGTAGTGAGACTGCGTGACAGGAGACAAGCAGCAGAGAATGGAGTGCGGCGGGCCCCCTGGCTGTTGCATCCATGAGGCACTGAAGCCAGGAGAAGGCCACGCAAAGCCTGGGAACACCGGGTGAGCCACTCTCAGGCCTCAAGAAGTGTCTGGTGCTGTAGCTGTTGCTTCTTAACTCACGTGGCCCCGATGTTGGCCCTGTGCCAGGCTACCTGCATTTCCTACCTGTCCCTAACATCCCCCCATTCCGGCTTCTCTCTGGAGCACTTCCTCCTTGCCCTTCAGATTTAGGTTTGGGTGTTACCCTCTCTGGAGGTTCCAAAGCTGTGCTGGACACATCCCTGTTTCCTCATACCTCATCCTCTTCACAGAATGCATCACACTCTTTCGAGTTACACGGAATTTTGCCTCCTCGCTGGACTAAACATGTCTAACAGGATATGTACATCTCAGGTGCTAGAATGGTGCATGACATGGGTGTCCAATAAAGATGCGTGAAACAAATGAAAGGATGATGAGCTGAATTTCTACTTGGCGAAGAAGCAACTGCGTGCTGAAGAGGAGTTTGAAACTTCCAACACCTTCAAGTTTAGCTCCTTTGCTGATGCCACTACTGAACCCCTAGCAGGTGCCAGGTGCTCAGGGGAGTCATGCGTTACATGATATGCCTGGAAAAAGAGTTGCCATCAAAATGGTCTCCCTGTTCTGGCTCAGGGTTAGATTTTACAGTTAGATAGTAATTTAGTGTGTTCCCATCATTTTCCCTTCTTAAAAAATATCTCTGTTTGGGGTATCACCCACATGATAATGCCTCACATGATAATGTGTGGATTAGCTTAGCATATATAGGCTCTTCTCCCAGAGGTAAAGGGAAGGGGTACAAAGGTGGCTGGTCCTGGGTAATAATGGACCTGCACAGAGCACTGGATATCTGAAACCAGGCAAGGAAGATGGGCTGAAAAGAGATGTTCTGGGGCACACAGAGAAAGAAAAGGTGGGGGAGTGGTTGTCAAGGCTAAGAAAAGCAGAGGGGCCTATTTATTTCTGAGAGTGAGGCATTTACACCCTGCTGGGCAGGGGCCAGGCAAAGCCACATACACTTCAATTCACCTCAAAGGGGGTTTTATTTGCATGTCTGCAATGACAGCCACAGAGGACAGAACCCAAACCTTCCGGGGCAATGAGGGAAATCATTCAGCCTGTGCCAGGAGCTTGATGTGATGCTAAATAGGGGGATTAAAATGCAAGAGCGAAGCGGGAAGCCGTGGCCCTGACCGGGAACGCTTTGAAGAGAAGGAAACAAGAGACATTCATGTGGAATGATCCTGTTTGAATGCCACTTTGAGATGCAATGTTGAAGCTGAAATAAATTGACCTCAGCTCTCCCGGCTGTCTTTCCCTCAATCCCACAGACCTTTGCAGGACCGATGCCACCACATTAATGGCTACAGTGGTAAAGAATAACCTCCAGAAATAAAATGGCAGTGTTCACAAGAAACAGGAAAACATGCGTCTCGTAGCTCCAGGGCCACAGCTAATAGAAATAGCTCTGGAAAGCTGTTCACGTTACTTCATTTTCATGTGCTACTGCGAAGATCACTTCTTTTCATTACGGCTTTTTTGAATAACACTGTGAATTCTGCTCAAAACTGGCTTTGTGAAGAATATTTCTATTATTGCAGCACAGGTCTAGGTTGAAATAAGAATAATTGTCTCTAGTATTTAATTGTGAGTTTCTTTTTCATTTTCCATTGTGCTTAGCTTTGTATCCCACACATTTAATTTTTTTATTCCAACAATGACAAAGGACTTGGAACTTACATTTACTGAGTTCCAGCAACATGCCAGTTTGCCAGGCTTTCACATACATTATTTTATTTAATCCATACCTCTATCCTGTGGTGTTTGTATTATTATTATTATTATTATTATTATTATTATTATTACTGTTATTCACTGCATCTCCAAAACGTTGAGCAATTTGCCCTGGATTTCATGACTAGTCATTGGCTCAGCCAGGGTTTCAACTTAGCCTTTCTGATGTCAAATCCCATGCTATTTTTCTCTGTGTCACATTGTATCCAAGTAATATTCTTCCAGGCATTTCCAGGGAAAATCTAATAACAACAGGTTGTCCTGCATTATTTCCCTGACCAAGGAAGAAGTCTTAAGCTCAAAAATACTTATTCCACAATTACCCACATTGTACTGTTAGGATTCACAGCAGTGTATGAGGCCAAATTGATGAGTCAATAAAAGATGTTAGTCCATGCTGCCAATGAGCTTACAGGGGGCAAGGCACATGTTCCAAAGAATGATGCTATTGATGTCTCAGTTTCTAGGAGCCAGGGGTCATTTCAATATGTCATAACATAACCATAGAGCATGCAGTGGGCTAGAATTCCAGAGACCCAGGCTCTAGACTAGCTCTGCCACTACCTTTCATTTTGGACCTGGAAAGACCACTGACTCTCTATTCATGTTACTGACACTAAATTGAATGATCATACGCAGGCCTTTAGCCTGTCAGATGTGCATGCTATTAACTACGGGGAGATTTGCTCTGTAGTTGACAGACTTTCAGACAATACTACTAAATGGTGGAATAATTTTT
This sequence comes from Noctilio leporinus, assembly GCA_004026585.1. Lineage (NCBI taxonomy): Eukaryota > Metazoa > Chordata > Mammalia > Chiroptera > Noctilionidae > Noctilio > Noctilio leporinus. The sequence continues at coordinate 256,929 of PVIW01000250.1, forward strand.
TCTAATCAAAGATTTAGGTATTTGTAGCTGGAGCAGAGGGGGCTGGAGCTCTGTGGCGATGTTTTGGGCAGAGAGCTTGCCCCAAGGTAGCCTGGTTGTCACAGTTTCTTATTTGCTCCTATTTCTGCACCTGAAGGCGTCCTCCTTCCTTGCACTTCACAGGGCTGCCCTGCCAAGGACAGAGGCAGCAAGGGCTCCGTGGGAGGGAGGGGCAGTGGGAATCGGGACTGAGTTGGAAACAGAATGTTTTTCAATTGCCTTTCGAACATATGAGTTATTTAAAACTAGTGCGAGGAGATCACAGACTGTCTATGTTGATCCCACAGGACCAAGGAAAAAGCATCTGATTGCTTAAGGGTCAGCTCTTCATGTCCACCTTGTGAATTAGCTTCCTCCTTGTTTTATCTGAACACTTTTCTAAAATAATAAACCTTTACTCAAGATAAAGTTTGATTTACTTTGAACGTTTAGAATGGGCATTATAGACATTCAGATAAGGTTTTATAATTGCACTGAGACATTTTACTGAGTGTGTTAGAATTTCAATTCTTACAAAACAGAATCTAGTTCGTATAAAGAACATTTTTGTTGAGATAAAAAAAAAATATACTGTTTTTATTCAGCATGACAGCAAATTTTGTAGAGGCTTTGGTACCAACAGAGTTAAAAAGCATTGTAGCATAATTAGGTTACATTTTACCATTTATAGTTACAGATAGAAAACTATAAGTATAGTACAAGGTTGCCATGGCAACTCATTGCTCAATTGGGATTTTTCCCCCCAAATCTACCAATCAGCTAACCAAAAGTAAAGAACCACTGGCGAAGAGGCTGAAACAAATATGGATGAGAAATTATGAACGAATATAGCAAGCAAGCAATTAAGTATATGATAATTTTCCTAGGTGTGTTTCCACAATTTAAATTTTATCAGATATTATGTATTTTGTTCTTTGTCTTTGAAAATGATTCTGGGAAAAAAAAACAACAACAACTTTGTTTTTGGTTGTTATTGGTGGTAGTGGCTTCATTATTAATTCTGAATCATTAGAATGGGTAACAATCAGAAACATTCATAGTGTCAGTTAAGCAATTACCTTAACTTGGCTTCTGTGAGTTTCTTAAATGAGCTTCACATGGCATTTAACCACTGCCTCTCTAAATCACCTAAATTTACATAACAGAATACCAATACTGAATAGTATGTTCTGAAATCAGAAGCAATTTCAACATTCCCAGAAATCTTGTTTCCATATTTCGCTGTGATACAACTGAATGTTTCTCATGATTGGCACCTATTACCCACTCCGGTGGCTCAAGCCTGGCAAATGTCATCTTTGAAGGATTCAAAGATGAGAAAAGGGTTAAGAACTTGAAAATGAAGACATATGCTAATGATTGGTGACAAACTGAGTTTATGTCTGACTTTTTGATGTCTTCAAATAAAAGAAGTGGGAAGGGGAAAGCTTTCACTAGTGCTGACCTAATTTTCTATGATGATTATATTTGTACTTTTTAATTTCATATTTCACAATCTCTAGCACACAGTCAGAGCTCAACGAGTATTTTGGGGACAAAAGATAGAACAAAGGAGCCACATTTAAACAGTCATCATAACTTAACCCCATAGAACACAGGTGGCAAACAAGGAAGGCCCTGGAGTGGAATCCAGCCCTCCGCCTTGTTTTATCTGGCCCAGCACCTTGTGTCTACCTTCTCACTTAACTGTTAAGGGATAGTTCCATTTGTACAATCCTAAAACTACATTCAGCCCCTTGAAGGCAACCTCAAGGCTGATGTGGCCCCCAATGAAAATGAGTTGGACACCCCTGCCATAGAACAGAACCTAACTACAAAGAGACAAATCTGATAATGAGTTGAGGAAAATTCCTTATCTTGAAATATTAATAAAACATTAAAATTAATTTATGTGTGCTTATTAACAAATTACTATGGACAGGTTTATTGATAAGTCAAAGGATTATAAGATCATGCTACCTAGTCTAGGAGTAAGTAATGTTTTAAGGTCATGCACAATGAGTTGCCAAGTGACAGATGCAGGCAACAGGCTTTCTGAGCTCAGAGGAAAAGGACAGCCCCTTGGGCTAAGACAAGGAAGTACGACCCATACCAGACTTCGAGGAATGGGCTAGTTTGGGATCGTAGAATGCGCCAACTTACTCTGTCTCCACCCCACCCCACCCCTCCCCTTGCGCCTCACCTTTACCACGTAACTGCAATGGTTAAGGTCTCATTTTCTGGTTCCTTCTCTACCACTTCACGTGTAGACACACATCAACGTTCAACTTTCATTCTCTTCCGGTTTCCCCATAGGTAATGTCACTCTGAGGCTATCACCGTGACACTTGGGGCTCATTCCCAAGTCTAGATCTCTGTCCTGCTTCTTACCTGAGCATCTCCCTCATTTCTCAATGCTTGGAAATTACCCCTGCAAATACATCCCCTCAATATCCCAGGCTCTACCTGCTCAAATCAACGCACATTCAGCTTTATGAGACCAACTGTGTGCTCCTCATTATGCTCCACTAATTTGTGCCATCACTTAAAATCAGCCTGGCATTGAAAACCTAATATTGTGTGATTTGTTTTCTTCCTCCTTCCACCTGCCCACCTCTTGCAGGACCCTTCCCCGGCCCCTGAATCAGCCCTTAAGAGCTTCTCTTACCACATTAGAGCTCCCAGAAAATGTCAATGATTTTCTCATGATCCCACAGTTGATCTTAACTATGATTACTTGTGCAACCACATTCTCCAACTTTGGGGCTGGAGTTTTCTGACCCAGGAACTCCCCACCATGCTGCTGAGTGGTATCACCTAGATGTGTCAGCCCCATCTCTGATCACCCCATCCTGCAGGAGTTCCCTGTTCTCCTCTCCTTCCAGTTAGTGGCCCCTTTGGAGAGTCTCATACTGTTAGTGGTTCCTCCTGATAATAACCTGTCAAAGAACCACCCAGGGGAGGCCTGTAACATGCTACTGACAGCAGGGGCCAAACCTTTTCCTTGATCAGCACATCCCTGGGCTCCACATAACTGGATAAGGGTAGTAAGGGAGACGGAGAGGTCAATGACAGTTTTGATGTTTTAAGTGTATGTGACTGGATGTTTATCTTATTATGACATGAAAAAAATGATTTTATTTTCAAAGGCCACATATAGAGCCTCCCAAAGAGTTAGTTTTTGTTTTTGTTTTTGTTTTTTTTTTAAGATGTTACTTTTATTATTTTCAGAGAGAGGGCAAGGGAGAGAGGCAGTGCAGGAGAAAGACATCAATGTATAGTTGCCCTTTGCCTGCCTCCAGCTACAGACCTGGCTGGAGACCTGGTTTACAACCTGGTTACGTGCCCTGGCTGGGAATTGAACCAGCGACCTTTGGGTTTGCAGGCCAGTGCCTTATCCACTCTGCCACCAGCCAGGGCCCAAAGAGTTAGTTTAACATATTTAGTTATGGGGATAATATTCTGTGAGGATAGCCTAGAACGGCATATCAGTATAAGCAATTCATAAGAATTGGCGGGGGGTGGGGGGGTGTGCAGGGTAGGGATGAGAAAATGAAAGGAAGAGGAAGAGGCAAGGGAGATGGAAGAAAAAAGAGTGAGAAGATGTTGCTCCAACTAGCAACAGGATCCCACCTGTAGGGAAAGGTCAGCCAATGAGAAATAACCAATAACAGGGATAGCCAACAAACTTACACATAAGGATGTGTAATATGACATTTTACGTAATTTGGTCAGGGCTTCGACAATGTATTCCTACTGCTTCCACCATTCCGCATCTTCATTAAAATATTATGCACATGGTATTTGGACAAATTAAAGAGAAGAAGTTGCTATCACCTATGCCTGAGTTAGGTTGGAGCAGAGAGAATGGTACAAAGATAAGTCAGAAACTGACCATTGGAACCAGGTGAAAATCTGGCCACAAGACCTCAAGTGCCCCCTATGAGGTAGAAGAGAGCATCCCAGGCAGAGTAACTCTACGTGCTAAGGATCTAGGGAAGGTTAAAGGATAGTGCAGATTATGTAACCAGAACAGAGAACAAAGGAGCATTATGAGGGACCTGGACTGGCAGTCAATGCTAAGGGTTTGGATCTTTATTCTAAGAATAGTAAATCATAATTTTTATTTAGGAGCATGATATGTTCCCATTATCTTTTATAAATATCACCCTGGTCACTGTGTAAAGAGATCAGGAAGGTAGGTATTACGGTGAATGAAGGGAGAATGCTTAGTTAGCTACAGTCATGGTTCAGGATCAATATGATGATAGAAATGGAAAGAGGTATATAGAGTCATGAGACGTTCAGGATGTAAATTGACAGGATTTACTAGTGGATTAAGTATTGGTGGTTAAGAATAGGAAGGTAGAAAAAAGAACTTCAAGTTTTCAATGGTGTTAACTGGCAGAAGGATAGTATTAACTAAGATAGAGAGCCAAGCTAGAAAGAATTATGAATTTCATTTTGACCATGTTGAGTTTGCACTGCTTTTCAGGTATTCAGGTAAAGGTGTCAAGTCAGCAGTGGGCTAACCAAAGGCAACTCAGAATAGGTATGGAATAGATAACTCAGAATAGTATGGAATGGGTACAAATGGGGGAGTCCAGAGCATACAAATGGCCATTAAAGTCTTTGGCATATGCTGTCAAGGGCAGGGCACAGACTCAGAAGAGAAGAAAACCTTTGAGCCTTTAGGATTACTAATATTTTGTGGCTTGACAGAGGTTGGTGAGGTAGTAAAGGAGACTGAGAAAGAATGGCTAGAGAAATAAATGAAAATCCAGGAGAGTTGGGTGGGGCAGCATTTCTCAAAGAACAAAGAGAGGGATTCCACAAAGGACTGAATAGCCAGTGGCACCTTTTGAGAGGTCATGTAGTCATAGGGACTGATATGTCAAAAAGACTTTATCAGCAAGACCAGTGTTCTGGGAAGAACTATATCCATAAACGAATTGCGGTAAGAATTAGAAAATAGAGATGGAAATATCACAACATTTTGAGAACTTTGTGGGGTTTGGGGGTAAGATTAGGCTATTAATTTTTTAGGAAACTATATTTTAAGATGACAGGGATTTCAGCATGGAAAAAGGAAGAAAACAGGGAAGCAGGGAATGATCCTAGATGTAGGAGGAGAGATACCTTGATTTCACTTGATTCACTTGATTAAAAAGAAAAGAAATGCAAGGTTCTGATGGTCTTTGATAGAAGATTTTGGAGAAAATAATCTTGTTGGCATAAGTTGGTCATTTGGAACACTATGTTGACTTTCCTTCTCAACAAGAATAGAAGGTCAGAGAACAACTGCACCCCAGTGACCACAGAGCTGCCTTAGAAATCAGCTAGAAGAGGTTTTCATTGGTGTTCCAGACTTAACCTGCGATGCCTTGCTAATGTGAATGACCACTTCTCTCCTTAATTGTGTTTTATCAAAAAGGGGGCAAAGGCTTTCAAAGATACTCAATTCTTAACTCCAAAATTTTACTTGATCACACAGCTCTTAATCCTTTCATTGAAAAGCTAATGTATATCGTACAGAAAATAATACTCATGTGAGGAAATTACTTTTTTCCTTTTATGTATAATTTATAGCTATTTTAGAAAATTATTTTTTAGCTTTTAAGCTCTAGTTGAATTTACCAGCCCTATGTTAATTGTATATATAGAATTACATGTAGGTATAGTTATAGATGTGGATAATAGATATAGACATAAATACAGATATATATATATATATATATATAAATATATATATATATTTATATATATATAAAGGTGATATATCATGGGTTCTTCTGTTGATTAAAAAAAGAAAAAGCTTGAGCCCTTTTGGCTACAGTTCACATCATGCCTATAGTAGATTTTAATCCAAACACAACAGGAACAGAAGTTTCCAATTCAAACACAACTCTAAATTGGATTTTTTTTTCACACTATATAAGTCTAAAAAGAAACAATGGATGGATGGGGTGGTCCATGGTTTCAAAGGCGACAGAGAAGTCAAGGGTTAAAAATTCAGTAGAAATACAAATTCCTATAATGATTGGGAAGTCTGGTGGTCTAGAAGTCAAGGGTTAAAAATTCAGTAGAAATACAAATTCCTATAATGATTGGGAAGTCTGGTGGTCTATGTGAGGGAGAAATGAAATCCCTGAGAAAGATTATACGATGGGAAAAAATAAAGGTTCACCAATGAAGAATAGAAAAGAGAGTAAGTGTATCAGTATTAAGGGAAAATTCCTTTGCAGAAGATGGGAATGGAGAGAAAAGGGGGAGGAGACCAGTATGTAAGTGAATGATGAAGGAAAATAAGGTTAGCATTGAGTTATTAGCTAGTATTAAAAATCATATTTTTGTCTCTTTTTGACCTATTTTCACTTTCTTTGTGCTCTTCTGGGGGCAAAAATCTCTTTTTTGAAGCTTTTGCTTCCTTTCATCATTTAATAATTGCTTCTATTTTTCAGCTTTTACTAAAAAGTGATTTTTCAGCCCTGGGAACGCACTAAAGGTGAGAAACAGAAGCTGTACTTTGAGCTCTTCCAAGTGCTTTAGAAATCGAAGACATTGCTATATTGTTATCATTCTCTTCTTTCCTTGAAAGCTTGGCATGACATTAGCTCTGATTCTCACAGAGAAGTCTTTCAGTTTAATCATTATATTAATCATCTGTGCTCTATAAAAGGAATGGATATCTAAATTGATCAACCTAGTCCAATAATCTTCTCTTTTCTTTAGTTCTGCTGCTATGGATTTGAGCCAGGAATCAGAAACAGGAGCATTATAACTCATTTTATCTTCCATGTAAATTACATCCAACAATGCATTAATTTTAAGGGCATAGAGCCAAGAACTGTCAGTTCTGTGCAGAGATCCACATGCTGAATGGGCATTGAAAACATGATATGTTAACTCATGAATAAACCTTCCATATCTTTATACAGTTACATAATCAGTTGCTTATTATAACAATAATCTGCAATAATATTGGAATACTGAATAGAAGACAAAAATAAAAAGTGATTTTTAAATAAATATAATACATATTTCTAAGTACCAGTTATTCTCTACCAAGATAAAGTTAGATGGATCTTATAATATTCGGGAAACAATAGCAACTAGCAAAACTCCTAAGAAAAATTTTCCCCACTTAGGTAGCTCTATGAAAGGTATCACTCATAGAGAAATATCTAAACACAGCTGGAGGGGTAAGAAGGTTTTAAACTAGAAATATACCCATACTTGGTAGTTCATATAATTGGAAGTCACCTACTAATAAACAGGTTTGAAAAGAAAACATTTTAACAGAAGACAGCTATAATTCCAAGTTGTGATTATTATCATGTTCAGTAACTTTATGTATCAGTATAATAGATCTAAATACATACATGCACATATATAGATGCAACAACAGATGTAAAAAAAGCAAGTTGAGCTCTTTATAGCTACTTATGGACTGAAGTTTATGTCTTTATAAATCCAGCCTAAATTATACTAAAAGCCATTTATTTTCAAATATTTCTAGTATTTGGAAATGAAAGAGACATTAAAAACCTGTATAGCAGATAAAATAAATCTCTTTCCTAATTGTTGAATTGGAAAAATAAGTCCTATCGAAACATAAAAGTACTTTTAAAGATATTCTAAAGATATTCTAGATATCTAGAGGTTCATGATATACAGGCAAAGATATTCTAGAGGTTCATGATATACAGGCAAACAATTTTTTTAATACCCTAAAGCTCAACCAAATAGGGGACCAATTTTCCTTCACGTTAGCAATGACATACACATGGAAGTGTCGCACACTTGTGTGTCTGCTGCTCAGAAGGCCAGAGTGTTGACCCAGTGTTTTGTTCACTGATACATCCCAAGATCCTGGAACCACATCCAGCACAAGGTAATCACTCATTAAATACTTACTACATTGTTGCTGGCATGCCAATATGGAAGTTGTAGGACAAGACATCCCCAATTGGGTCTGTAATTTTAGCTTAATTATTGCTCTCAACAAACAAAATAAAAATAGAAAACATCTATCTACCACTCAGTTGGCAGAGAACTTGCCCCACACACCCCAACAGTCACCTGGGTGCACTGCAGACCGGAAGCTGCTGTGCACCTTAAGTCCACCCACCTTGGAGCCCCGCTGGCTCCTGACTCAGTTCCCTCCTCTGCCACTATTGTGCATTGAATAGTGTCCCCTAAAATCTGCCTGCTGGAGCCCCAACGCCCAGTGTGTCAGAATGTGAGTCCAGCTTCCAGTTTGCAACGGGATCATCACAGATGGAATTGGAGAAGTGAGGATGAGGTGACCCTGGAGTGGAAAGGGCCCCACATCTGATTAGATGGTGTCCTTGCAGCACATGGGGGACACCACTGTAAACAGGACCGTGGAGATCAGGATGATGGTTATACAAACCACGGAGTGACAAAGGTTGAGGAAACCACCTGAGAAGGAAGCAGCCCTGCTGACACTTAGACCTTGGACTTCTATCCCCTGGAACTATGAGACAATCATCGGCCCCTTGTTACAGCAGCCCTTAGCAAACTGATACAGCTACTGACTTCTTCTTGCAGCTTGTCAGATCTCCTACCAGGGACCCTGGTACCTTGGCCTCACTCCCAATGATGGCACTTTCTTGTTCAGCACTAAAGAGTTCATGAAATTGTCTCCACTTTATTCCAAAGCAGCTGCAATTATACATTGTCAATACCTAACACATTCTCCCATCCAGCTGCACAGCCATGGCCTCTGGCACATGTCCCTTACCTTCTACTTGCTCCGGGGCCAGGAGTGGCATTATATCCTGGAGGGGGTGGGGGAAACCAGGACTGCCTGTGAAGAAATGACATCGGTTATAACCATGGTGCTGGAACACCCAATCCTGCCCACATATCTACAGGATACGCTGAAAATAATTAGACTATAAAGGCGACAAGATGACTTTCCTACAAGGCCTGGGAAGGAAAAATACAAACTATTTCATAAATGCAGTAGGCAGAAACTGTCCTATATGCCAGGCTATCTGTTCTCTATGTAACCTCCTTTTCCCACTTCCTTCAACACTAAACAATGTGGACATTTTTTTTTTAAAAGGAGGCTGAAAGAAATCCAGAAAATAATAACATTTAAAATCAAGGATGTTTATCATAAAAATACTTCCTTTTCTATTTTCTGCATATCTGAAATATTTCATAATAAAAATAACGATCTTATGCTCCACTCAAAATACAGCTTTAAAAAAGCTGTGTGATAGAAAGCTCTGACAAGGAAGAATATTGAAAACATTAATGAACACCACAGCATTGCTAACCTTAATTTTACATATGTATGTGTGTGTGTTTATATACAAATAAATACACATGTATCTCCAGTTAGATGTTTTCACATTATTAGGGCATATATTTCAGTTGGCGGAGACAGCTAAGGGCTCCATCAAAAAGATTAAGATATGAATCCAAAATGAAGCTGTGTGGAGAAGAATGAAGAAAAGGCTTGGATAAGAGGACAGAAGAATTGGCTTTAAAATCTTGAGTCACAAGGCAGAATCAGGATGGCACAATACGTAAACTCCGAGTTTGCCTCCTGCCATGACCATGTGACAATTACAACTAAATTGAAGAACCACCATCACTGAGAACCAGCTAAGGACTCACTGAACAGAATTCCTATAACTAAGGATGTAAAGAAGAAACCATATCCAAGCAGGTAAGAGGAGCAGAGACACGGTTCAGGCCAGGCAGACCTCACACCCAGGGTTAATAAATGGAGGAATATCTTGGCTCTGAAGTTGCCCCTGAAGGAGCAATGGGTCTGAGCCCCAGACCAGGCTCTGTAGTTTGGGGCACCTGTGCTGGGAAGCAAAGTCCCCATAGCATCCGACAGGGAGCCTTGGGGGACAGTTGGCTCAGTAACGAATAAAGCAGAATCCTTGCAGAGTGTCAGCAAGAGGCTGACACAATGAGCCCGGTGTACCTCTTTTTCTTCACAGGAGCTGTAGCAGAGGTGGAAGCTGGGGTGCTGGTGGTGCTGGCACCCACAAACCCGCCAGGCTGCCTGTCAATCACAAGAATGACAAATATTCCTCAAACGTTTTCATTCTACCCCACCTTTAAAGGTCTTATAATCCATTCCTACTCCCATCTGCTCTCCACCCACCACAAACTATTTCACCTGAAGGTAGAAGAACAAACAACAATAAGTTCTTCCTCAGTTTACCCATTTTATAAATCAACAGGTTTTCCTTTAAATAATTAAATATATATATATATTTTAATGTGTACATGTATTTTAATTCTATCATGTCATTGTAACTAAAAATTATATTTCTTTTTTTTTTGCATTACAAGTATTCGTTTGTTTAAGAAAACATTTAAAAATTGCTCAATTTTAAGTTTGTTTAGTATTTATTAACATGCACAGACCCTCAAAAAAAACAGAAGTGACCCAGGCCTCTTTCAACCACTGAAAGGTTCTGTCCAGTATGAAAATTACTTTATATGTAAGTACAAATTTAAAACTAATCAAGTTTTCAAAAACTGATTTAGTTTGGATAGATTATAACTGCAGGTAACATGTTCCATGGAAAATATATTTTATCCAAGTAGATTGTTAACAAACCCATGATTTCTTGACTCAGTTGGGTTGTAGCCATGACAGGTGTTTGGGGAGGCATGGGAAATGTAGAAATAATGGGTTAATTACATTGGAGTAAGGAAAGATATAAAAGGCTCTATAGGGAAAAAACTAAAACTCTAGATTAAAAAAAGAAAAGAAAAAAGAGTTAAGCTTCCATGTTCGGTTAGAACAGAGGTAAGCACACTTCTTCTGTTAAAGTTTGTACAGTAAATATTTGAAAATTTGCAAACTGTTTCAGTCTTTCCATTATTTCACTCTGCCCAAACAATAGGGATATGGCTTCATTACAATTAAACTTTGGCCTGAGGGCAGTATACCCTCTTTTCTTGAACACATACAAAGAAATACCCTTTATTCTTAAAATGTAACTTCAGTTAGAAATGTACATACCTTTCTGTTGCATCTGGTGAACTAAATGTAAACATGTGTCTGGTAAGGAAAAAAAAAAGGCAAAAGTTTGAGCAGCAATGAAGAATTAATGATACTTGCATCTATTTGAAATTGCCCATAAATTTAGAATTACAATTATTAAGGGTAAGACATTATCTGAGAGAAAGGAAAGGAAAGCATCAGTATTTGAATAACATGACTTTATAATCTTTTCATGTCTTGTACTAGGTTGCAAAAAAAAATTGTTTTATTTCAGAAAATTCAGTATTTTTTCAGTAATTTTGTTTAGCAATAAGAATAAAAAGTTAACACATGTATTTCATAACCTTTCTATCAGGATAACTTAAATAGAAACATAAATGTGATAAAACAATGGCCTGAAGCAATGAGTTCTCTTGATTTTTAAGCCAGGCACCAAAATTTTATTTTTTCTCTAACCATGAACAGGAGTAAGTTTTTCACTCCAAATTTTTTGTGTTTAAAAAAAAAAAAAATAGAGGGTAAGAATTTACTGAAAGATATTACATAGGATTAAAGAATAGTAAGTAAAACTTAAAAAAATATGGAACTGGAGCCTCTCCCAAAGTTGGTAGATAATGGTACCTGTTAGATAGTTGGTTATCCAAGGTTTTGGTCTTGTAGGTTTTAGCTTCGTCCTGCCTGTCTGGGATCCTTTATAAAGAAACAAGACACAAGAGGATGAACAACATTAAACCCCTTTTAGACTTCCTTTATGCTAGAATAGTTTCGTAACATAACCGTCCTCGAGGAAAAATAATTGTTTTTCAGCCGTGACATTTTAGACAATTTTACAAGAAAAAGCCACTGGTGGCAAAATCTATTCATGAGGCAGTTGCGACAGCGTTGGGAATTTTTTAAGTTTGTGCTTTTCCATGAGCCTTCCTAACTCATCAAGCACTTACCACATGACCTGTTTTGTATTCACTATTGTTTAATCATACACACAGGCAATGACAGTACCTCCGAGGTTGGTAAAAGACATCACTGGAAGGCTCAAGTGTTTTTTAAATGTGTTGTGGCGTAGATGATGCTGTATGTGTGCCACACGTGTTTTTCCTTTGAGCACATAGCAAGACCACCCTTTTCAATCTTCATTGCAATTAAGTTGGGACCATGTGCTCCAGCTCTAGATGAAAGACGATGTATGGGTAGAAATGCTGTTTGCCACTTCCAGACACACCCTGAAACCTGTTGCATGGTACTCTGGGCTCTTTTTCCCTTTCCATTACAGCTTTGGTGCCCATGGACTGAAGGTGGCAGCATTAAACCCAGCATGACGAGTACAGCATAGTGTCCATCCTCCCAGAAGTAGTTTATATTAAGCAGTATATATAAATAAACAGTATGTATGTAAAGAACGTAGGTCCTGAGTCCCTTCATGGAGCAGAGGTGTCCTCCATTCTTCCAGCAAATCACACTGGACTCTGATGAGTGCAAGCAGCAATCTCTTGTGCTAAACCACAGAGATTTAGGGGCAAGACAAGGGACTTGCTAACAGAGTGACATTGCCCTGGTGAATTCGTTTACTGTGACAAACACATTTTATTCATAGGGCCTACCAGCCATCAGGCCATCAGATGGCTTAATCCCTTTAATCTCAGGATTCCGCAAGAAGGGTAGGTCTGCAAGGGTGTGTTTGCCTGTCCCTTGGGTCAGGAAAGACAAATTGGAAATCCTGTAGCTCCATGCCCATGGTGGGGTCTCATGGTTGCCACCCCTGTTTCGTCCTTCCTTCCCTCACACCAGGCTCTTCCTGAGATGTAGGGCTGTCCGCTGGCACATTCTGCAGGCTTGCCCCAAACTAAGGTGTAGCAAAATCCAGCTCAGGAAAATAAAAGGGCAGCAAGAGGTGCCTGTCAATCCCACACTATGGGTCTGCTAGAACTTTATCAACTTTCACTTTCACCATCAGCTTTACTTCAGGGCTTTAGATGAACTGTTTCTGGGGAGATAGATATTATGCCACGCTCTTTAAAAAAATTAAAAAAAGAAAACAACCTTTATGTGAGCAGAAAAAGCTGACTTAATTGTCATATGTTTAAAATAAGTTCCTAGATATCATTTTCACATCTGTAACTAAAATGTTGGGTAAATAATACATTGAAAGGCCACGAGTCGACTGCAAACAGCTTCTGTTTGTGCTAATAACGTCACACACTGATAACCCTTGGATGCAAAAGGGCAGGCAGGTTGGACTTCAGAGATGCATGTTCTCAACAGAATGTTCACAGGCATCAACACACACAGAATCCTAGAACCTGTGCATAAAAACCCTTACACCTAAGGTGACCATCAGGCCAAGACTACGACTATGAACATGTCCCCTGCACTGACCACTGCCGCGACTCCAAGGTGTTTCTATTTACAGAGCTCTGCGGTGAACCACTGCGAATACCATCAGTAAGATGTCAGGGTGTCATGTAATCCTAAACCTTAATCTTAAATGCCCCTTGGAAACCACTCAGATGTTAGAGCTGTCTGTAAGGCCTTCATATAAAATTAAAATCATCTTGGGAAATTGCTAATCAGTCTAAAGCAAACAGAACCTTAATACCGAACGTTCTCAAGGTTTAAATAAAGGGTGAGTTCAGATGTGAAAATCAAATGAGGTTAATCAAAATTTTACATTGTAGGTCTATGTAGGCAATACTGCATGTAATAATAAAAATGGCTACTTATCACTCTTTACTGCTCATTTTATATTTTTTTCCTTTACTCTTCAGATCAACCCTACAATATGGGTGTAATTATTTTCACTTTAAAGAAATGAAGTCTCAGAGAAAGTGGGTGACTCTCTCCTGGCCACGCAGCTTCCGGCTGGGCCCATAGCCATCATATGCCTGATTCTGTTGTCTGATTATTCCAACATTCCCATCGTCCTTCAGTTATTATCCTTCACCTCCACTATCTCTTCTAGTTTGTAGATCGTCATGGAGAGAACTCTAAACCTTCATTCATATGTATGTGTATATATATATATTTATATATTACTTATTGCTTATTTGTCCTATTATTTACATAAATTAACCTTTGTGCTTCCCGTGAAAATTAAGTTTCTTTGAACTTGTGCTATAAAATAGGTTGCTTAATAGGAATCAGTCTTGGATACAGGAAATATCCAAACAATGTTATCAATCATATTATTTTTTAAAAGGGGTGTGTATATATGTGTGTGTGTGTGTGTGTGTGTGTGTGTTGGGGGGGAATGTCACACTTCCACATAGAAGACACTAGAGGTCGCCCTAACCTAAGTTTTCCAAGTTAGTCATTAAACCGGTCAGATTTTGGGCCATGTAACATGCATGCTACTACTTACACAGTTATGTTTCTTTAGAACACCTCAAATTTTTTCCCTACATATGTTTATTTTTAAAAAGAACTCTTCAAGTCTAAACTTACTACTTCCATCATATTTTATTTAAAATAAATGCATTAGTATTGAAATGCACATGCATACACACACCAGATGTACTTGATCATCTTCCTCCTAAAATTAATTCTCATCTTGTATTTGGACTGGCCTGCATTATGGAGCCCAAATCCTACTAACTTGCCTCTCTACACTGACCCTGTGTCCTGCCAGGGGACAGGACTGACTGCCTAGGACATGAGCTGACCAGGATACTTTTTCCAAACATGCCACTAAACTTTTTCATAAATAAAGTAGGACATTTCTGGCTTCATTTTTTCTAGTGTAGAAAATGAAGGTTTTGGGCTATACTGGGTTCTGAGTTTTGGCTGCACATTAGAATCACTTTATATGCTTTTTAAAATGCCTGTGTCCCATCTGGAACTAACTAAATCAGAATTTGGGGATGAGAGGTGGTGGGAACAAGGTTTCAATAAAGTTTCCACTCTCTCTCAGTCATTCTAATTTGCAGCTGGGGCAGACGGGGCTCAACTCGTTTGCCTGTGTGCTCTGTTCCAAGGTTCCATCTCAACTGGCCTCAATATCAACCTTCAAACTCATGGCTTATGAAGGTATAGGTCTCCCACATATTTACCGTTCCTGAGGCATAATTATCTCTCTTTCAAACTCATTCCTAGAAATAGTGTTTTCTTGTTTTTGAATGATGCAATAGGACAGCCTGCAAGGCCAAGGTGAATGGCAAGAGGTATGCTGACTCCTTTCTCCACTCAATGCTGTGGAGATGAGATGTAGTACATATGTTGTACTTTTTGAAACTTATCCTTATCAAAGCTATTCATTGCAGAGGAGTCATCACCTCCTTCTGTATATTAGTGCTGACTATGCTCCGTTAGGTAGACTGACTTTGAAAACCTATGAGTAGAGTACATATAAGGTCTGTCCTGAAAGTATCAGCCATGCAAACTATTTATTATATTGACATTGGCTCGATACTTTCAGGACAGACTTGTACATGTGCTACTCATCTATTGATTAACACTGGTTGTCTGAATATAAAACATATTAGATATCAAGTTTTAGCATATCTGCTTAAAATGCAGCAGGTAGCATTTTTGTCTATAATTACAGCACATCTTTAGCTACAAGAAGTGACCCTATCAATGGCCTCAGGTGTTCATTATGTCTAGACTCCAATTAAAGATGTTAACTTGGCTCTTTACTTATGCTTACTATGCATCTCTATCCAACATAAAATTTAAATGTGATTGCTAGCATTTACACTTCAAGCCAAATATCTCTCAAGTTTCTCTACAGAGGTGAGCCCTCCCTTCTGTGTAAGAGTAAGTTAACAACCGACACAACATAATGGACTCATTCTGTACGTCACATAGTAATGCCAGGGCTGGAAGAATAGTTTCACTTTCTAAAGTAAAGAACTAATGTCTTCATGCTAGAGTGGATCAAAACTATTGTGTTATTAACATTTACAGTCTCTCCATGAAGTAGTCACACAGAAACTATTGTTTCTCCACCATCGGAGTGGAAAGGATTGGCAGCTCCTATTCACAGAAATAACTATATTCTCCACTTTAAATGGAACAAATTTCACACAATGTTCATGCTACCTATACTCAAACCACTTTCTTCAAGTTTTCCTGTCAATCTACTATTAGCAGGATTTTGGAAAGCTGTGCTGGTGAGTCAGGATTTTAGGTTTTGAAGAAGATAATTCAATTCTTATAGCCCTTCTATACATGCATATAAAATCTCATGGTTCAAAGCTTACCTTGGTAAACATTTAAATACTTCATACTTTATAAGAAAAGGGATTTAATATGTTACACACTCCGCTGACATAGTTCAAAACAACCTTACCTGTCCAAAGTATCATCAGATCTGTACCGACTGATTGTGGCTTTTAGCTCCTTTTTCTCATTTGTTTTCCTGTAGCAAAGATAATTAGAGATGGATTAAATAAATTACAAAAAAAGTCATTTATAAAAGCTATCATGCATTTGGTAAAAGTGTGGCCTATTCAGTAGGAGATGTACATGTTACCAAGAAAAGATCAATTTAAAGTATCCAAATATTCCAAGGTTTTGAGTTTGAAAGAACAAATTATGGCAAACCCAATTCCTCATGCTAATAAAGGAATTCCTCTCTAAGATCGCTATTTATAACTAGAATGTAATGTATTCCCATTGAGGAAAAAAACATAATACAAAAATGGTTAAGAACTAACATGCATCATGCCAATGCTGTTGATTTTTACACAACAGGAATTCCAGTCCCTTACAATCAACTATATTTTATTTATAGAGGTTTGGCAACACAATTGGCTGAATGCAAATTGTTTTACTTAAAGTTCAGCACTGTGGACAGAGTTGGAAGGTAAGACGCTGGTAGATGAGGGGGGGGACAGGAAAGAAAGGAACAGACAGAAATGGGAACAGCTGGGAAAAAATGAAAAGAAGAAAGTGGGAGAAGAGAAGACAGATGGGTGTCGGAAGGAGAGGAGAAGGGAGGGGAGAGGGAGAAGGCAGAGAGAGTTGAGGAAGACAGATAGAAAAAGGGGAGAGGGAATTACAAATACGGGAAGAGGGGATAGAAGCTTCAATAGTGGGAATTATGATCATTGAAGTTGTGGCAATATCTTGATCAGAATGATCAATCACACACACACACACACACACACACACACACACACACACACATTGAGCATCTGGCTCCGACTAGGCCTCTGTGCAGGTATCATTTGTGCCTAGGGGTCTCGTTTTTATGATCTGGCAGAGAAGTACACAGCAACACTTCCTCGTTTGTGATGAAAGGAAGCGTGTTATCTAGGGTGATAAGAAGGTATTATTTTCTTTTTCCTTTACTTTCAGTCTCTGCTCAAGAGGCCTTCTGGTACACACGGTCACTTCTGCGGGGAGTGCCCTCTCTCTGCCCCATGCCCGCCAGCCACCCTTTCCCACTTGGAAAGCTCTCTTCCTCACCCTCCAAGCAGCAGCATCCCCAGGATTGACTGTTTCCTTTATCCAGATGAGCTGAGTCCCTTCCTCCTCCCTGTACCCACTGCCACAACAGCGCCTTCCATGGTCAATTTTATTTAGCATTTTAGTGTATGGATCCATACACTCCATGCTCCCCATGAGTGTGAGAGCTCCTTAAGGTTATGGGTGGTGTCTGACACATCTCTGTAGGCCTAGCACCTGGCACAACATCAGCACATAGTAGGTGCTTCCAAGTGGTGGCAGGGATACACCAAAGGGAGTACAGCCTCTGCCAGAAGGCCAGAAAGTGTCAAGAGGACTTTCATGTGAACACGTGCAAGGAAACATAGTCTACACTATCCTTTTCAGAAAATGTAGTTTGAGAAACTCTAGAAGTAGGTCCAAGGGGAAAATGGCTCAGGCTTAATGTTTTTTGTTATTGAAGATAAAAACTCTGCATGCTGCTTTAGCCAAAATGCTGTCCACCAACAGGAAGGTTTCCGGAAATCAGTATAGTTTAACATATAAAATAAGCACAGAAGGCATTAAGCTGCTGTTACTCTGGAACACACTGAGAATACGAAGCTTAGTTTTCCCAGGCACGACTGAAAACAAGTCTGTTTTGTTCTTAGTCCCACAGAAAGGACAATAAAACGAAGGGACAATTTTCCATTGGTGGGGCGACTCAAAAAATCACACCCTCTTTGGTGATATGAGAGACAACTTCGAACCAGGCTTCAAAATCATGGAGACCAAGGAGAAGGCACAGGTAGAGTCTGCGGAATCACGGAACAGTCATTCAAGCAGATGAACTAAAGCTGGGAACCAGAAAACCAGATACCTTGTGTAGAGGACTATAAGCTCAGTACCCTTACCACACGTCAAAACTGTGACCAGGGTTAAGGGTTTAGAAAAATTCACACATTAGAGTTTCCAAAACAGACATATTCAAGGTGTCAACTTACCTTCTTAAAGACAACACCATGAAAGACAATTACACTCCTTTACTAGGAGCCATTTTGGTGACACAGGCTACTGGACCAGATGAAACTTGTGTCTGATAAATAATCGGGTTCTTCTGATGGGTGTGGTTGTATGTATGTGAGTGTAAAGGTGTTTTAATAAAAATATTATCTATTTATTTAATCAATCTTAGATTATTTAAATCATTATGATTACTAGTTTTGTCTGAGTTTTCCTACTAATTTGTCTTTGTCAGTCTATTTCCCACTGAATATCACTTACTGATTTTCTACAAGCCTACAAGTTTCTAAAAAGAAATGTACTATCCCAGAAAGCAAGTGAACTTGGGAGTTGTTATGTCTATGTTTTAGGGTTCCTATCCCTACTACCCAGTGATATCTTATCTGGTCATGTCTCTTGGGAACCCTTTTCCTTTCCCGACAGGAGCGGGGAATTGGTTACTCTACTCTTCAAGCTGTAGTTATGGAAGCATGGAGCTAGGGCAGCACAGAATTTGCCCTGGGGGAATCCCTGGTAATATCACAGAGTGTCCTTCACATGCCCAGGGTGTCAAGGCAAACCTGAGAGTAGCCACAAATATTCAGCCTGAATATGTCTTCTCAAAAATAACATCTTTGCGTTTCTGCTAATGATGTAACTTGTCTGAAACACTCACCAGTCCAAGGCATCCTGGGAGTTATGTCGGGTGAGGACCACCCTACCGTAGTTTTCATCTCTGCAGTGAAAACAAAACTCAGTCACGTGAAAAGTAACCACAGTATTTAGTAAGCCCTAAATAAGGGAGACGTAAGACAGCTCACAATTTTTGGCAAGGTTAATTCATTTCACTTCAGGCATAAAAACATAACTAAGTGTTTATTTTAACCAGTCACCACTTGAAAGAGCATGGTGAAAAGAAACAAGTTTGTCAGTACAAATGATCATTATTCTAATTTACCCCATGAGGTTTCCAAGTGATTCAACAATGGAATAAGTGTTTATTGTTTTGTTTTGATTTTCTTAGTGTGGGAACATGAGGCCATCTACTTTGTGTATATTAGAAGAGTCATTTTCTTCAAAAAGGCAAAAGTTTTCTATAAAAACACTCTAAATTTAATTAAGCCCATTATGTCTGGACGTCTTCATTTTATGGACTTGACAGTTTTCCTTGACAAGAGGAGGCAAATAATTTTCAATGTTTGTGGCTAAGGAGGTTGATTGTTCACATGAGAGTTAGCTTATTTTTGAACCATGAGAACACACAGTTTGTTCTGTATGGCCTTCAAAATAACCTATGAATCAGGTAGGGAAAACACTGTCATGCCCCAGTTCACAGATAAAAAATTGATTTTTGTGGCTTCCTTAAGGCCAAAAGGTTAGCCAGTGACTGAGCTGGGTTTAGGATCCAGATCATTTTATTCCAAATCTTTGCTTTTCCTATTGGTCAACCCTGCAAAAGACCTTCAGGTAGAAAACCCCAAAGCCACGTCCTTCTTACTTTGTACAGCAGAACTGAAAGTACAGGCAATTGTAGGAAATGTCAAAACATGTAGTAGAGCCTTTGGTCTTGAGCCAAGGCAGAAAGTACCTGAACCCTTTTCATGCCAACCTGATCAAACCTGAAATACCACATCTCTCCTGGTTGGGCTCCACTGATGTTACTCAACACTCTGAAACCATTTAAAATAAAGCTATATAAAAACTATAGTAGACAATTAAAAAGAAAGAATCGTGAAATAGCTCCAGCAAATATACTCCTTTGAAAATCCCCAGAGAAAGTTTCTATCTCCTTCAATATCCTTCCCTAAACTTATGAGAGAGTAGCAGACACTAGGCATGTCTTTACCTGAAGAAAAATTATAGCACATAGTCCAGAACTGGACTAGTGGGAGTAAGGGAACATCTGAGCCAATTTCTCCTTCATTCAGCAGCTGGTATGCCACCCAAGCTGGCTTCCCTGGGTCTTTCTGAGGAGGCCTGCCAGACATAAAACCACTATCCCTGCCAACTATAATTTGTCTTAGACATCTCTATCTTCACCCATCTGTGCAAATATTTGCAACCCAAAATTCATGCTCTATATTTGATATCACTCTACCACTCTGAAAATATGGAAATGCCATATTAGGCCCTGACAGAAGTAATATATGTTGCTTCATAGGAGGAAATAATTGTTGTCCAAGAGTGTTACCTCTAAAAGTTAGTGGGAGTCTCCAAATACCACCAATAGTCCCTTAAAATAATATTTAATAACAGCAATCAATAGCCAGTTTTATTTACCAATTGCAAGTACATGACACAACAATGACTCTATGAATTTACATCCATAGTCAGTTTGGTAGTGAATTTAGAGTAAGTATTTTGTGATGCAAGGTTTCTGAACTTCAGTGTTACTGACATTATGGATTTTTTTTTTAAAGATTTTGTTTCATTATTTCTAGAAAGAGGGGAAGGGGGAGAGGCAGAGAGGGAGAGAGACATCAATGCATGGCTGTCCCCCACCCGCCTCCAGCCACAGACCTGACTGGAGACCCGGCTTGCAACCTGGCTATGTGCTCTGGCTGGGGAATCGAACCTGTGACCTTTGGGTTCGCAGGCCGGTGCCTTATCCACTGTGCTACCAGCCAGGGTGGACTTTTTGTTCTGGGAAGTGCCCTGTGACTTGCAGGATATTTAGCAGCAACATTGGCCCCTACCCTCTAGATGCCAACCAAAAATGGCTCTTGCAACTTTGCCAACCATCTCCTAGGAGTAAAATTGCCCTGATTGGATTGGAAACTATCAACATCATGGAAAGATACAGATTACATTAAAATCTCAATTCCACCACTTAACAGCTGTGCGCCATTGGGCAAGCTACTTAACTTCGCTGAGCATCAGATTTTCCCTCTGTGTGATGAGGATATAATACCTACTTGTGTGATTGTGAGATTTAGTAATGCTTGATAAGTAAAGTACCTAGTGTCAAGCCTAATACATATAAGGTAATCAAAAAAAATGTGTGCATATGTATATACATGATTTATAATAAGTATGTATCTGGACAAATGTAAAAAGGTAACATGCCTATGCACATAGCTTTAAAATCATAGTTGAAGCAATGCTCAAGGCAGACAAAACTTTCTCAATTGTAAGTCTTTTCCTTTATAAACTAATACCTAGAGGTATGTGGCTAGTTGGGACTAAAATAAGTTAAGAATTTATTGATTTAGTGTGTGCCTAAGGTAATTTTATTTTTAATTGTTATTACATTTTCAAATGTACAATCATATTACTCTTTCTATCAACTGACATGATCAACATGCACCAGAAATCTCCCTACCCCAAGAATCTGTTTAGTGGTAGCTATGAAACTCAGCTTTCTCTCACTAAAGACTCACATTCTCTGGTATGTGAATTTTATAAAATGGCAGTGCTATTCTGGAAAATCTGATGTTATCACTTTATGCTTAATGAATCTTACCAAAAATTAGGCCATGCAACCAAGTGTTTTAGAACGAAAGTATTCCGTTTTCAGATGGCCATCAGCCTCCCAGATAGAGATTGGCTGTCTCTCCACTCATCCACACACTCCGCACCATCTTACCTTTCTTCTCCAGGGCGGTTCTTTATCCAGCTATTATCCTGTAAGAAGGTCCTTCTTTTGTTCACCTCAAGAAAACCCTGCTGTCTCTGCGTGGTCCCCTGAGTAGCACTCGTCATAGCTATGAACAGAAAAATGAAACAAACTGGAGTTGTGAAGGCGTGGAGTTGAGTGTGGGTTTGTGAACCTGGAAATTTCAAAAGGCACATCTGATTGGCCAGCATCAATTTTCTAGGTTGGCACCTCCAGTACTGTTTCAACGTAGGATGCACCAGCAAGAAAGAACAAATCCCACACCCCATCATCAAAGATAACAGGCAACCGCTCAGGTGCCAACTGAAACTGCCCATGCAGCTCAGAGGCTCCATCTGGCACCAGGAATGTGGAACCATGGGCCTAGCACAAACCAGGGCAGGGCTTAGTGGGAGGCCTCAGAAATGCACACTGGACTGTTTTATTTTATTTTATTTTATTTTATTTATGTTTAAAGATTTTATTTATTATTTTTAGAGAGAGGGGAAGGGAAAGAGGCAGAGAGGGAGAGAAACATCAATGTATGGTTGCCTTTCACCTGCCTCCAGCCACGGACCTGGCTGGAGACCTGGCTTGCAACCTGGTTATGTGCCCTGGCTGGGAATCGAACCAGCGACCTTTGGGTCTCAGGCTAGAGCCTTATCCACTGTGCTACCAGCCAGGGCTTAGGACTATTTTAAAAGTACCTAAAATAATAGTCAATACAGCCTGGTGTTTTTGATGATAAATAACTTACTTCTTTGATCTTATGGGAACCAGAAACACAAAAGGTTGCAAACAAACCAGGACATTTTCGCTAATTTTAAAATGTTTGAATTGCAATTATATGAGTAAAAGCTGTTGCATTCCTACTTTATTCTTCAGCCTAACATTAGCAATGCTAATTAAACTAGACTGTTGCTTCTATAAGCATTCAATATTGATATAAGAGAATTAGGACCTGCGAGCTGTTTCCCCCAGAATTTTAAGTTTGCGGAGTAAGGGAAATATCATCTACACTACCATTTTCTGTGGGAGACGTTTTCCTTACGGCAAAACTGGACATGCTGCCTTCCAGTGCAGATCTAAAAGGAAAATGGAGATGGGGGAAACGCCACAATGGCTCTAGGAATCCACAAGTGGCTCTCTCATTGCTACTGAGACGCATTTTACAACGGCACGGGCCATGTCACAGGATCTGATCTCACAAATACAAGACGTAAAGTGCCCCCTGAGAACCTGAGAGTTCACCTCTTCCACTGTGATTGTTTTATAGATGAGGAAACCGAGGCCCAGAGTGGTTGGAGCCTCTGATGTTATAGAACAAATAATTGGCTGAAGCAGGCCATCAGCTAATCCACTTATTCAATCAATTACTGTGCACTGAATGCCTATATGCCAGGCACTGAGCCAGAAGTTGGGGATAAAATATGAATAAGTTAAGTGTCTGGTCAGGTCAACAGGAAAGACCTGTTGGCACTGATAGCAGAGAGCCCTAAGCAGGGCTCAGCGTTGCTCTGGGGAAGCCACCGGGAGCCCAGGCAGCTGGGGTGTGATTAGAAAAAAGGCATGGACAGCAAGTGGGATTGAGTTGGGAGGGAGTGGGTAGGTGGGGAAGGGGGCGGAGGGAAGGAAAAAGGGGGATGGATGTAATACAACAATAAAATTAAATTAAAAAAATAAATAGAAGGCATGGGAGTCACAGACCTGGGAAACACGGATGATGTAGGGTAACCACTGCGTGGGAAGGCTCAGAGTTTATCAGCTATGTCTAACCACCACTGCTCAGCTGTTACGGGGTTAAGGCAACCCACAGGCCCAGCCTGGAACTGGCTGGGTTTCCAGGGCTGGGCTAGGACTTTGTGAAGCCCAGATCCTTTTGCTTTTGTGGGCCTCTTCCTGCTTCTTTTTATTTCTCCTTTTTCACTTCTTTTTTTATTCTGTAAAAATTTTTTTTTTAATTCTTAAATTTTTGACTGATAACATACATACAAAACATGAGAGTTTTAGAAGTTTCCTTTACACACACACACACACACACACACACATACACACCCAAAAATTATATCTATGGCTATGTTAGTGTGAAGATGAATAATAATCCTGGCTGGCTTCACTAATTATTATTGTTATTATATTAATTTTTTCTGCTGCTGGTAAAAGAAATTAATATCAGAACCCTTTTGTGGGCCACTCAAGGTATCATGAGGCCTAGGTACCACCTTTTCTACCTAATGGATGATTCAGCCTCTGTTTTCCCCTCATGTGACACTTTTGATTTTAAAATGGGAAAGTTTGGGGCAACCAGAGATGTCCGTTTGCCCCAGGTGGGGTGCTATGTTTTGGCAGAGTTCATCCAAGCAGGCAGGGTATGGAATGTTGCAGGGGCCTTACCTCCCATCAGAACCAAGTTCTAGGAACAGCTTTGTCACATCCAAGTTCTGTAACTAAACCTTTTGGTCTCCCTGTCAGATAAGGCTAATGAAACCTGCCCATGGACTCCATGAGGACCTTGTGATGAGCCAATGAATAACATACAAAAAAATCGTTTTGTAGCCCTCGCTGGTATGGCTCAGTGGATAAGTGTTGGCCTGCGAACCCAAAGGTCGCGGTTCGATTCCCAGCCAGGGCACATACCCAGGTTGCAAGCCAAGACTCCAGCCACGTCTGTAGCTGGAGGCAGGTGAAAGGCAACCATACATTGATGCTTTTCTCCTTTCCTTCCTTTTTCCCTGCCATTCTCTCTGAAAATAATGAATAACATCTTTTTTAAAAAATCATTCTGTTAACCAATAAATGCTATTTGGACTCACTGTACTATTATCAGACAGCCATTTATAAGGTATAACTTAGGGCTCCTAAGAGCTCCCCTCTCCCATCCTCTGATGCAAAAGTATCTCCTACAATCATTTGTGACACAACCTGAAGTGATAAAGATACATTCCTTTGGATCAAGGCATTTTTTTTCTCTGCAATCTTTTTATAGAATGTAAATCCTCCTACAGTAAGTGAGAAACAGAAGCTACTGATGGGCCAGGACAGACCCCCTTTACCAGGCTGGTGCTCATGGGCTATAAACTCACACTGTACCTGCTCTGGGGAATAGCCCTTGGCCACCATAACCTGTAGTAGGTGACTAATGACTCAGGATAAAAACGTTCACTCTCTCTGGTGGCTAGTGATGTTGAGTGTCCTTTCATATGCCTATGGGCCCTTTGTATGTCCTCCTTGGAGAAGTGTCTGTTCGGGAACTCTGCCCATTTTTCAATTGGGCTGTCCATCTCCCTTGTGTTGAGTCATATAAGTTCTTTGTATATTTTGGAGGTCAAACCCTTGTCTGAAGTATCATTAACAAGTATGTTTTCCCATATGGTTGGTTCCCTTTTAATTTTGCTGATGTTTTCTTTAGCTGAGCTGAAGCTTTTCAGTTTGGTGTACCCCTATGTTTATAGTAGTGCAATTTACAAGCCAAGTGCTGGAAGCAGCCTAAATGCCCATCAGTGGATGAATGGATCAAAAAACTTTGGTACATTTACACAATGGAATACTATGCAGCAAAAAGCAAGAAGGAACTCCCACCATTTGCAATGGTATGCATGGACCTGGAGAGTATCATGCTTAGTGAAATACGCCAGACAGCAAAAGACAAATACCATATGGTATCACTTAATACAGGAGACTAATAGATGAGCAGAATGAAATCAGAGACATGGGGAAAAAAAGAAAAAAAACAGGAGCAGGATGATGGTGACTGGAGGGAGGGGTGAAGTAGGGTAAGACTTTAGTGGAGGAGCCAACGTGAAAGACCCATAGACGTGGACAATGGGAGGGGGATTAACTGGGAGAGGTGATGGGGAGGGAGAGGCAGGGGAGAGCAATGGGGGGAAAACGAAACAACCATATTACAACAATTTTAAAAAATAGTTCACTCTCTTGCCTTGAGCTGGAACCCATTCTCCAGGTAATTTGTGCTTCAGAGCTCATCATGGGGCTTGGCTGGAGCTAGACCAGCAAGGAACACACGCTGCTCAGTTCCCTCCCCTCCCTTCCTTTCCTCTTCCCTTTCTCCTTTCTCCAGAGTCTCCTCAGTAAGTCACAGACTCAGGCACTGCTTCTAAGGAACCCATCCTAAGACTAACAGCTGGTGTAACCAATCTAGGCCTTAGCTGTACAGAGACAAGCATCTATGCACCCTACTAAGAACTGAGAGTCCGAAGGCCTTTCTGAAGTGAGAGCTGCATTTAAGGGCCCTATTTACTACATCACCTTGGGTATGCGATATACGTAGTTCAGCCCCCTGATGAAGTACAACTGTTTTGAGGATCAGATTAGGTGACATGCAAAGGGTCTAATTATTGCTCACACACACAGTAGGTGCTCGATAACTCTTAACTCCATGCCTCTACCACCTCAGAAAGCAGAGAGCCAAGAAAAAGGAGAGGTGCAGCTGGATGGGTGGGTGGCAGTGCGGGGTGGAGAAGCTTTAAGTTTGGGCCCTGAGCAAGCAGGGAGCCTGGGTAGCCTCTGGCTGTCTGGGTTTGGAAGTTGCTAAACCTTTGGCAGAAAGAGAGACAAAGATGCATCTAATAGCAAATTTCAATCTCAGCTACTTAATCACTTTGCATCTACCTGGCCTTGCTTTTCTGAGCTCTTGGCTAATGTATTTCCTGTTTCTAAACTGGGTTCGGATCAATTCTTTTCCTTTGAACAGGTAAAAGACCTGGGGAGTGCATAGCTGATTGAACTGGGTTTCAAGGTAGTCAAAATGCTGAATGTGTATTTGATGAGACATTTGTAGAGATTGCAAATTCCACAGTGAGACACAGAGTAGAATGTAGGGAGAAAAATCATTTATAATTATTTGCTATTTGTCTGTCTCTCCCAAAAGGCAGGGTTGCTTGTAGACAAGGCCACAGTCTTTCTCTTCGCTATTCCCAGAGTAGGTGCTCTGCAGGTGTTTGTTGTGGGCTGAACTGTGTTACCCCAAATCTATACGTTGAAGCCCTAATCCTCAGTACATTAGGATGAGAGTGTATTTGGAGACAGTATCTTTAAAGAAGTGATTAAGTTAAATGAGACCTTTAGGATGCACCCTAATCCAACCTGATTTGTATCCTTATAAGAGGTGGAAATTTGGACAAAGACACCAGAGATGTATGTGCACAAAGAAAGGGCCATACAAGGACACAGAGAGAAGGTGGCCATCAGCAAGGCAAGGAGAAAGACCTTCCAAGAAACAAAACCTGACAACGCTTTGACCTTAGACTTCTAGTCTCTAAAACTATCGGTCTATGGACAGTTCTTTTGTTTAAGTCACCCAGTTTGCTGTGTTTTGTTATGGTAACCCTCTCAAACTAATAGAGTAATTATGGGAAATGTGATTTAATCATTTCTCTGTGAGCTGTCATTCTAAGAACTTCGTATCACACAAAGGTCTCTGACCTATGCCCTTGTGTCTTCAATTGTCCTACTGCTAATTCCCCTACATTAGTTGAGCACCTGCTCTGAACAGTTTACCTCACAGGTATTATCTCTCAGCCTGGAATAAACTCTGCGAGAAAGCTATTGTTACCTTCTCCTCCCAGATAAGACAACTGACGCCCAGAGAGAATATCTAACATAAGCAGAACCTAGCTCCTACACCAAAGCCTTACTTCCAGTTGCTCCTTCTTCAGCCACCGGAAGTAATGTTTATCATGAGTCTTTGAAAGTCCAGACCGGTGCCCTGGCATTACAGTGAGAGAGGAAAGGTACACAGCAGGGGCCTGTCTGACTCTTGACATCTCTCTCGTTGGAAGTCCCATGATTTCTGCCTCCAGTGCCTCACGGAGCAGCCTGCTTGTGACCTCCCTGATATCCCCTTGGCGTGTGTCAACACAACTTGTGTACAAATGGTCATAGCAGCATTATTTCAAACAATCCCCAAATGAAAAGAGCCCAAATGCCCACCAAGGAATGAATGAACATATAACATGTGTTATATCCATACAATGATATTCTTCGGCAATAAAGAGGAAGGAAGTACTGATACATGTTACAACATGGGTGAAACTTGAAACATGGTAAATGACGAAAGAAGACAGACCTAAAAGATGACATATGTATGATTCTATCAGATAGTTTTTTTAAGATTTTTGCTGGTATCCCCCCTCAATTCCTTTCTCTTTAGGCTCTGCTGGGTAAGGAGGAGAGTTCAGACAATGCTAATACTTTCGATGATTTTATAGTAATTTATATTTGATCTCATTTAGTTCCCACAAGAGCATTTTTAGAGTGGCATAATCCCCCTGGGCAGGCACAGAGGCAGGGAATCAGCCGGAGCAGCTGATGTTGTGTGGCAAAGTGGGGCTCAACCTGAGGCTTTTGAGCTCCAAGCTCGCCATTTTTCCTCAGTGCCAGAGACTCCAGAGTGTCAGCGTGTCCTGCAGAGAGCGGGTTAGAGAAAAGCAGGTATCTCCTCTTTATATGTAGGGCTGGCTCAATCAGATCCAACCCCCTGTGAGAGGGTCTGACAGTTCCCTGCCTTTGGTAGCTGGGCATTCTCCAGAAGGCCTAACTGGGTGGGATCAAATGAGATACGGCTTCCGAACAAGTGCATGGCTCTTCACCTTTCTCCCACCAATCAGTAGCCTTAGATATCCTATAACACCTCGCTAACTCCACCCCAGAGTCTCTGACATATTTTCTAGGAACAGTTTCCAACAAACCCACTTGCTGTCCCAGTTTTATCTTGTTGTCTCTTGTATGAGAGTCCCTTGGCCTTTTGGCTTCACCCTTCCCCTTCTGTGAAACCAGCATGCCCTGCAGAAGGTAGGCACAGCCGACTTGCGGCCATGGGCTAAGCCCAAGAACTAAATTCACACACAGTGGCAGAACAGGAAGTTTGGAGGAGCCTAACTCCTTGGCAGTCATAGAGCTTCCATAAGAGCCCTGGGTTACCAATTTCTAAAATTCTGAAATTCTCCTTGCAAGAGAAAAAGAAATCTAATTTGTTCAGGAGGCTGCATTTCCATATTTCAGTTACTCAAGCCTAATGTTCTTTCTACCTATTGTGAGCAAGTAAAAGTTCTAAAAAATATAAGACATTTGTGACTGATTTTTTAGTAAGATACTATTTCTAGCAATGTTTGTTTATGCAATGGTCCCAGCAAGGATTACTTGTTCAGTCTCTATTATGTGTTTCAGATTGTGCCACATATGTTATGTGTGTTATCTTATTTAATTCTCCCAGGTAAGTATTATTGTATTTAATTATGGGCCCAAAACTCAGAGGAGTTAAATAGTCTGCCTAAGGTCACAGACGAAGTGGCAGAATTAGGAACTATAATTAACAGATGACTACAGCCCCATGGCCTCTTCAACACACCATACTGCATGTTGCTTAAAGAACCATGTGAGGTGGTAAGTGCCAGGCACCCAGGGAAATGCCTTGAGGTCCCCCACAGAATGGAAGATAATGGAGAGTGGCTGGGAAGAACAGCATGATGAGTGGTCACTCCTTCATCTCTGGACAGCTCAGCCTTGAGTCTCAGCCCTCCCATGGCCACCAAAGTCATCAGTAGCCTCACATTCCTTCCTTCCCTAGATCAAGCATTCTGCTAGGTAGCTTGATAGTATTGTACACTCTTTTCCTATTCATTGTCAGAAAGTAAACAAGAAAGGAAACTACACTGTATTCTATTTTTAGGTGATAATAATATATATTATAATAAGTATGTAGGAGTTTTTTAATGCAAATGACCAATATTGTGAGAAAGTAAAATGTTTCTTATCAAATCTATGTGTGTTTCTTCCACATCTTCTGCACTATCTCCCTCAGTTCCACCTGCCCTGTTTCTATTTCTTAAAACCCATCAGCCATTTCACTCTAACCATCTCCTCATGTCAACCCATTGGGTAGTCCCAGAACAGTTTTTAGAAATTCCAATCAACCTCTAATTTCACAGAAATGGTACTGTAACATCATGCCCAGAATACAAAGCAATATGTTTTATACATGAGTATTTCTTGTTATTAAAAAATGGATCAACAGCATATGTTTCTGCGAATAATGCCCTTGTTAAAAAATAGCCTTTTATAGATAAGAGTAGATTAGAGATTATAAACCTCTCAAATGGGTATTATCAAAAAAAAATGTGCAGCAAAGTATTGATTTTATATTGTTCTTTATAGGAATTACTTATTTAGGGACTGAGGTTATCCTGAGTTTCAAATCTACATAACACCCAAATAATGATACCTTCCTAGCCTTAATTCAGCCAACAGGGCTTATTTCTAAGTGTGGTCATTCAGTTGCATTCTAATTAAGTTTTTAACTTCTCACCAGAAAAATGAAACTCTAATCTTGGCTCTTCCAAAAGCTATTCCCAGGACATATGACCAATAATGGCAGACAACAGCAACTGTATTTTAGATGTGGAATATTATGGGCAAATATGTGTGAAATCTGTGTGTCTCTATTATACTGAAAACAGCAAAAACTTTCCTTCCAGTTAAAGCATTGAATACACAAGTTGGAACTTGGATGTGAAATCATGATGTCAACATCAATTAGGAAAGAAGAAAAAAGAAACTTTCCAACTTCTGGCCCACTACCTACCGCTTCTGCCCAAAGACATCTGTCTTTAGGTTTTAGATGAAACCACTTATCTGAAGTTCTAAATCACAAATAATCGACTTTCTTAGTTCTATTTGGGTATATTTGAATCTATCAAATATCTCCTATTTTTAAAATGTATCTTCTATTCCACTTTTCTTTACCTCCTTAAGATCTTTCTCAAGTTCCTTCACTATATGTCTCTTTCTAATTACAGCGCTTCCCTGGGATCACATAGGTCCGTTAGGTAACCTGCTATTCCCATAGTCCAACCTAGTCCCATTTCCTCCTTTCCCAACTCCAGGAATTCTATAGGCCACCTCCCGGCTAAGTTACAATCTTATTCTTCATCTTTTGGGTCCTCTTGACATCAAAACTTTGTAGTTTCATGGGTTCCCTTCCCACCCAAGGGCAAAATGTCTCCTGATTTGCCTTATAATAATATCTTTATCATTCCCTACTAAGTTTCTCTTAAGAAAGCTCACATGAGCAAAGAAAATGGAATTAAGTGGAGGAAAAAGAAAAAAGAATATGAAAAGTAAGAGAGAAAAGAGAAAAAAGTGTAACAAAGATAAATGAACAAAATAGTAGATAGAGATGCAAAAAAAACAAGAAAGGGAATTCTGTACTGACTGTTGATATTCAGGGTCATGATAGTCATCGCTATTTGAGCTATAATTTGCGTGTATTGTTTCATGTAAGACTCATACAATGCTTCAAGGGTGACACTATTATTATTTTCATTGTATACCTAAGTGAAACTTTATGAACAGTGGTTTCAATGAAGTCAGTCTTTTAGTAAAAGACTAGAACAGGAGTTAGAAGAGGGTGTAACAAGTTCTTTCTGGAAAGAGGTTTTAGGATGAGTAGTTTGCCTGAAGTTGCACAGCTAGTGTGCAGGGAGATTCTAATCCAAATCCACCTGATACCAAAGCACCTGTCCCAGAAGCCCAGGAAAAATAAAAGAGCAGGGGCCAACAGATACGAAGGTAACAGACTCAAAGAAACAGTGAGAAGAATGAATGGCATTCCCTTTACAAGGCCTCTACCACAAGTGAGATTTGGAGCAGACTGTCTTTGTTGATTTTGCTGAAATCTCATGAGATCAGCACAGGGTGATAACTAAATATTTTAACTGCTTCCAACTTTTCTGATCAATCTATCAAGTTTCTAAAAAACTTGTGTAAATTAGTATCTTTATGGAAAAGACCAAATATAGTCACCTAGCAAAAACTCTTTATGTGATAGAAAATATTAAAAAAGCTAACAAAGAATAAGGAAAGAAATACAGCAAAAATGTCCAGGAAATGGCATATGTACACAGCCTGGTGGTATTCACCTTTGTGTATGAAAAGTCTTGAGGGTTTCATAGCTTAGTAATTGAATCTCAGAAATCACTAGTCATAGGGAAAATTCCCTACAAGCTTCAAAAGGACAAATTCTGTTAAACCATCTTCAATAGAAGACTATGTCAGATGCAATAACTACAAACCAATAAATAGAAGCATTATCTTCTAGATGATAAGCAAAGCAAAACATCAAACAACTAATTACTACCTAAAAGAACATGAAATAATTATCTAAGGAGGCAACAAACAGGGCTTCATGAAGTGTAAATGTCAACAAGTCCATTTAAATAAGTAGACTGTGTTTATTCTAAATAGGCAGTGTAGAAGGAAATTCAAAATCATCAACCTGGCAGGCTCATTTAGCCTACCGAAATGGTTGTCAATTGTCATTTCTGACTGTAAATTGTAACTTCAGGCTGTAATTTCAGAGGGGTTAGTGTAGCTTTCACTTACTCCTTCGCAAATCCTACATCTTGTAACGGTTGTAAATTGACTATTTAGTCACACAGCCTCACCATCTGAGTTTAACATTGGGAAACTTGCTCACTGATGGTGGAAAAGTTCAGAATGTAGCAAAGAGGAAATCGTTCAGGTAGCCAGAGGTCTACAGACTTCCAGTTTTCTGAGTCTGATAACCATAAACTTTTCTTACTGTTGATTTTCATTTTTGATAAAAGACCCGCCTCACACACCCTTGTTACTTGGCCACAGAATGATAACATAAAAGTGTTAGCACAAAGTATCCTACTCTCTGAGATAGTTACCTGTTTCACTTGCAAAAACACTGGACTAATATTCATTCATAAGAATGCTATCTAATAAAAATTATCTATAACCAGAGTCCCTCACAGGTTATTGCTAGTTCTAACTGAAAATATTTGTTAAATGGATGAAAACCCAAACTTTGACCACAAACCATGAGCCAAAACCCTGTTAGTTACCTTAAATATTTTATCATATTTCATATTCACAACATCTCTGTCACGTGGTCATTCTTTAACCCAATTTTATGTAAAGCAATTTTATGCCTTTCTCATTACATGTTATATAGACTTATTACAGAGAATATGGAAAGTATAAGAAAGCACAAAGACAAAATCAGACACCTTTCATCAATCATTGTTATTTTCTTGCCTACTGGGTTCTACAGGTACACAGTTTTCAATGTCATGTAAAATTATTTCTTCTGCAACTACAGAATATTTAATATTATGGGTCTATTTATCAATATAACATATTTACTCTATATTTTTGCAATAAAACCATACGATAATCATTGAACACATCTCTGATTGTTTTCTTCGAATGGGTCCTTAAAGGGTGATCTTACTTGTCAATGGGTAGACTTTTAAAATGTTCTTATGGATTTCTTATTACTTATTTTTTTAATTTATCAGAAATAGCTATATTTTCCCAGTTTTTCATTGAGCTTGTAATTGTGATTTTTTTAATCAGCAGCTTTCTATTTTGCATTCTCCACTTTTCCTCTTATGGATTCTTCTACTTGTTAAAAACCCTTGTGTTGTATTCGAGACTTCCTAATCTCAACATCCACATAAACACCAAGTCCTACAACTCTATTTCTGCCTATCTCTTGATTGTATTTCTTTCTATTTAATAGACTCCAACTCAAGTTACCATAATCTTACTATTTTAACAGCTTCCCAGCTGTCAGGTTGTGGGGGCTGGTCTCCCGTTCCTCTCTGTACATGGCTGGGCCTTCCACCGGGGTCTGCCAACTAGCTTTTGCTGACGGGGGTGGGAACCTTGCATAGGCCCGCTAAACCCTCCTAAGGAGTGGCCCCGCTCAGGGTCATTAGCCTACTGTTGCTTGCATTAAAGCCTGAGTCTAGAAACACAGAATGAAATATTTACATGTTTAGAGTTCTCAAGTATACAATTACCATAAGTGTTCAGAACTCAAGTTGGTTCTCATGTCTAGAAGTAAGCCAGTTGTCTTTAATAGATAGCTATAAAGTGCATTCTTCCAACGAATGATCATAATAAAAGGATGATTTATAACAACTAATATAAAATGTAAACTTAATAAATGTAGTTGTCATCTGACAAAGCATCTATTTGCAAAAAGATCTTCCCTAAATTCTAAAATCACATATATTTTCACAACAGTAAACTAGAAACACTTAAATATATTTCATAAAGACTTCTAATTAAAAAGTGAACTTTTAACAGTTGAAGCCAGATATGCAGCAATTAATACATAAAACCCTTATTTCGAAGCACTCAGCAAGGGAAAAGAAATCAACAAATGGCCTAGAAGCAGAATTTCATCAGGTAAGTGAGACGAAACTAACAAAGATTTCCCTTGGAATGCTGGCCAAGGATTTTATTACTTCCTTCTTAAAGAATGTTTTAAGTTAATGGCTAAATAGTATGTGACGTTATCAGCTAAATCATGTTTGCTTTAGTTAACTGTTTAGTGAATTACATGATTATCTGCAGTTTATTCCACAGTATGAGTTCAGTCATTCAAAACATATCCTTTTTGTTTAATTTAGAAAGTAGATCTTTCAGGTATTGCAAAATTCCTGTGGTTAATCAAAAGCCGCCCAACAAAAAGTCCAGGACCAGACAGCTTCACTGGTAAATTCTACCAAACATTCAAAGAAGACTTAAAATCAACCCATCTCAAACTATTTCAAAAAACAGAAGAGAAAAGAACGCTTTCAAACTCATTTTATGAGGCCAGCATTACCTTGATATAAAAATGAGATAAAACACTGCAATAAAATAAAATTACAGATAAATAAATAATGCTGTCCCTAAAGATATAAAAGCAAAAAACTTCAACAAAATATTAGCAAACCAAAAATCCACAATACACTGAAAGGATCATACACCATAATAAATTGAGATTTATTCCAGGGATGCAAGGATGCTTCAACATTTGCAAACCAGTCAATGTGATACACTAGATTAATAAAATGAAGAATAAAAATTATCTGATTATCTCAATAGATGCAGAAGAGGCATTTGACAAAATTTGATGGCCACATTTGATAAAAACCTCTCATCAAGTGGGTACAGAATAATTGAACCTCCATAAAAAAGGTAGATATGACAAGATGATAGCTTACATTATGTTCTAAGGTGAAAAGCTGAAAGACTATCCTATACAATCAGGAACAAGACAAGGATGCCCACTCTAACTGCTTTTATTCAACGTAGTATTGGGAGTCCTAGCCAAAGCAATTAGATAAGAAAAAGAAATCAAAGGCATTTCCTTCCTACAGGGGGGGCTAATAGTTTCTGAGATTAAAACCCCATCAATGTGTTAAATAACAAGACTGACTCCATAAACCACAAACTAAAAAATTATATCTCATTATGTCATAGTTATACCATACACATTGTAATAAGTTTTCAAGTATCACTGGGTAAGAATTCTCATTTCCATATCATTTCCAGTCCATTTATAAAGCCAGAAGGAAGTGCAGTTATTGCTGCTATATATTTAATGTGAAAGAAATTTGAAAGGTCATTGAGGAAACTTAGTTAGAAAAAAGGTAGGTGATTTCACTTCTCGTTCAAGTCTTTTTATTCTGTTCTTGACAAGGTGCTTAACATTTATGTATTTTGTCATCCTCACCTAGAAAATTCATGAGTTAGACTGGATGCACCTATGCCTTTTCTAACTGAAAATTATGTTAATTGGATCTAAGATTCACATGAAGCTAAATTTTTTAAATGAAATTCCTGGCCTGTTTATCTACATTCTCTTTCTATCCTGACATTTAGTATCAATCACATGTTTGACTAAAATATTTACTGATGTCATATCTTAGCTTTCTCAGACTGATTTTTCCATTGCTTTAAACACTGGAGTACAGCAAATATCAGAAAGACTATCTCTGTGTTATAAGCTGTGGAAGTGAAAGCCAGCTTTAAATTTGATCCCATTTCATGAAAAGTAAAATTGGAATTCACAAATGTTCCACTTTAGCTCTATGGCTACTATACATGTTTGCAGGCCAAGCTATAATATCCTTCAGGAAACCTTCAGGAACTGAGCCCCAAACCCTCCTGTGACATCACATGACCTGGTCAGCAAGGGAAGCAATGACAACTCTAGAACTGAAGGAGGAGCCTGGGTGACACTGTGGGAAATAAATGCCCTCTAAAGGACACAGTGGCCAGTTGCAAGTTTGGGGTGGCCCCTGCCTCTGATTCCTGCAGTGCTGTGTGACAAATGGAAATGGTGGGGACAAGGAAAACACAAGCCAGACGAGTCAGTGTAGCTCTTATTTACAAAGGAAAACCTGACTAAAGTAACTTTTCTATTTTTATCAAAGGGCTTTCCAAAACTGGTTTTTCAGGGTGAGGATATGAATAGAAATCGAAAATTGCCCCTGTACACATGAATCGATTCTTAGGTGAGAACTCGGGGCATAACACAGAGAAGCTGGCCAAAGGCGCAGGAATGCCCGTGGAACCACACATCCCTATTTAACCCCAACTTGTTTCATTCCCTGGTACGTTAGTGCAAAAATATGTGATTTTCCTAATGGGGAAAATAGAGTGGATGGGAATGGGTTTGGCATCTCTCTCACAGCTCAGTGACTTGTAATGTTTTAGCAGTCAAAAAAAAAAAAAAATATATATATATATATATATAACTTTTTATCTATAAAACAATACAGCTCATCATTTCACTAAAAGCATCATCTGTAAATATATACCTTACTATCGATAAAACAACAGGGTTCATCATTTCACTAAAAGCATCATCTGTAAAACCAGGAAGATCCTTTTTAAAAAAATGTTTTTTTTTTTTTGTTTTATGTTTTTTTAAAGATTTTACTTCATTATTTTTTAGAAAGAGGGGAAGGGAGAGAGGCAGAGAGGGAGAGAAGCATCAATGTATGGTTGCCATTCACCTGCCTCCAGCCACAGACCTGACTGGAGACCTGGTTTGCAACCTGGTTATGTGCCCTGGCTGGGGAATCGAACCTGAGACTTTTGGGTTCGCAGGCCGGCGCCTTAACCACTGTGCTACCAGCCAGGGCGAAAAAAAATGTTTTTATGGTCACTTGAGAAAATAGACCAGGGGGTGCTGGTCTCGTGACTGAAAGAGTTTATTATCCTACGTAGGATGGGACTCCCTGGCTGACAGCTCCCCCATGGAAACTCAGAAAGGCTCTCATTTAGTTCTGTGATGCCTGCAGGTATTGAAAATTGCCAGGCAGCTGAAAGCAATGTGATCTAAATCACAACAAGGAATAGCAGCCCCTGGAAGTTGTCAAAAAGTTAACTGGAAAAAAAGACAAAGTTAAAAGTTCTAATTTGCATCATTGGCTTAGAAAACAAGAGAAAGTTATGCAAGTAAGGTAGATATATTTACGTTTGCAAATACAATTCTACTTACCTGCCTTGAGCAGTAAACCAGGGCTTCTGGTCTACACAGGCTGCGGTGGGTCCCCAGGTGAATCCAGCTGAAACTGCTGTCCCCCTCGAGTCTACCCTGTGTAGCTTCCACCTCTACCTGGCTGTGTTAATGAACAGGTCGGAGGCTTCTCCCTCAGTGGCTGAGTCATTCAGAGAGGATGTGGGTGGTGTGAAAGAGGGTGTCACCTTTTGTAAATACCAATTCAATTAAAACAGGCTCACTCACAGACCTACCATCTTTGTTTGGTGAATTCTTCGTATAATTAATGGCCTTGTTGGAGCAGGAAAAAACAAAAAAAGAAAAGTGCTGCTTTTATCA
This sequence comes from Noctilio leporinus, assembly GCA_004026585.1. Classification (NCBI taxonomy): domain Eukaryota; kingdom Metazoa; phylum Chordata; class Mammalia; order Chiroptera; family Noctilionidae; genus Noctilio; species Noctilio leporinus. The sequence goes on from PVIW01000250.1 coordinate 294,585, forward strand.
TTCTTTTAACTGGTATCAGTCACACGCACGACTGTATCACTGACCTGGTGGCATAGTACCCAACCTATTTTGGGTTCCACTTTTTAAAATAAACAGAATAAAAACCTCAAGGTAGGAGAACTCTCCATCTGCCCACAGTGCCCGAAGCCTGGAGCAGAGATATACCCATAGGAAGTACACTGCTTACCGGAGAGAGAAGTCCTTTGGAACCCTGCGATCAGAAAATATGAAAGGAATCTGTTCCACAAGTTCTACACATGGAATACTTCGTAAAATTATCAGAGAAAATGTACATTGTAAACTATAAGAATCTGGCCCATTTGTTATTGCACTACGTACAATCATGTAGAAAGGATACTTGAAGCTTCAGAGGAGCTGAGCAAATCTGGAGCATGGCTGCGAGAGTTGGATCATCAGGGTTTCATGGGTCATCTTTATGCATCTGTCACACCAGCAGTTAACCATCCTTCCCAGCTTTAAGGCAGCTCTGAAAAGTACAGTTCACAAGTTAGTGTAACAAGCAGTAGAAAGCTTCAGATTAGGAGTCACAGCCCTCTGACAGACTTTTATATATGCAAAATATTTTAGAAATATATTTAAATTTTCTGCAATGCTTATAAATGTTGGTTGGATAGAGGTTGGATAGTAATACTACAGATGAGAAAGTGAAAATACCAAGGTATGACGTGGCTGAACTAAAAAAATAAATTAAAAGCTAGAGTCAGGATTCATGTGGCCAAAAGAAGGGCTAGAACAGTTTCAAGCTGGCTTGTAGGGACAGGCAGTAGCTTCCATTATACAGGATGCTTAAGTGTATGTTTTTGTTCTTCATAAAATATAGGAGCAGAAAAGTAAGTTTTTACTGTGTAATGGAGTCAAATGCACTGCTCAGAGTATATTTAAGGCTTCTGATCTTTGAAGCAATTATTTCTGCAAATAATTAAGGGTTTCTCTTATTTTATGTACCAGGAACTCATACCACGAACTCACACCAGTGTCCTTTCATTTAGAACCAAATCTTTGATTTAAAAAAAAAAAGGTTAATTCTAAACACTGGGGAAAAATTCAGACCTTCTTAACACGACACAGACATTCATAAAAACTCTGCCAAATCTCAGCGTGAAGAGGTCTCTCAAGAACTTGGGCGTGGAGGCGGACAGACAGGCTTGGCCCTGGTTTCACTCTGGCCTTGAACTAGGAAGCCTGAGCATACTTAGAATAACTTGACTCCACCACACCTATTTCACTGAGTGCTGAGTTCTTAAGGTCTGTTTAGGGCACGGGCTCCTGGGCTGGGAGAGCAAATGGTTTTCTCAGTTGACGCTGCTTGGTGCTGGCTGCCTGGAGGGGTATCACCGGGTTTGTCAGACAGCTTTGGACTTACACAGGAGAGAACCACGGTTAATTAGTGATGTCTGCCACAGCGATCACATGCGGGAGTGCTGACCCTCCTCCTCAGACAGGACAGTGCTTTCTATGTGTTACAGCCCATGAAACAATCAGCAAACAGGGGGCACTTATTACTACATAATAATGAAAAAAGCAAAATGTATATAACATTTTGAATGTGCCAGGCATGTTTCTAACTATTTTTCATGCATTCATTTAATCATTGTTGTCAGATGATGGCTTCCTCCTGCTATGGTCTGAATGCTTGTGGTCACTCGCACCCTGGAAAATTCATATGTTGACTCCCTACCCCCCAAGGATGATGGTATTGGGAGATGAGGCCCTTGGGAGGTGCTTAGGTCAAAAGGGAAGCGCCCTAGTGAGTGGGTTAGTGTTCTTATAAAAGACCCCACAGAGCTCTCTAGCCCCTTCCACCACATGAGGACAGAGCAAGAAGGCCCCAGGTATGAATGAAGATGAGAACCCTCATCCATGTGCTGGCACCTGGCACCAGACACCCTGATATCAGACTTCTGACCTCCAGGTTGTTGTGAAGCTGCCTAGTCTGCGGTAACTGTCATAGCAGCTGGAATGGACTGAGACATCTCCTCACCCCTGAAAGATTCCAAAAGTGATGCTGGAAATGCAAAAGTACGAATAGGACAAGTCAGCATCTCTGTCAATACTACTAGGCTGGGACTGGCAGGGGTTCAAAGATAAAAGGTGCCTAATTTTCCTCACAAGTGGAGAAAGTCAAGTAATGTGCTTATTAAAACAAGAATATATCATTACGGTGACAGTTACAAAACCATTTCTCTTTGGCCAGTAGACAGACATCACACTTATGAATGACAGTTAGTGCCAGGGCATTGCTTCATTCACACCTGGGGCGCCACTATGATGAGGTGCAGAACGCAGCGGAAAGCCCACGGGAGCCTGGAGTCCATGCTCTGTGCAGAACCACTATTCACTATGGCAAATCTCTTATCCCTTATGCCCACGTCTTCCTTGCTGCAGTAAGACTGATGAGATCAATCTTTTTTTTTTTTTTTTTTTAAGATTTTATTTATTATTTTTAGAAAGAGGAGAAGAGAGAGAGAGGCAGAGAGGGAGACAGATATCAATGTACGGTTGCGTTTCACCTGCCTCCAGCCACAGACCTGACTGGAGGCCTGGTTTGCAACCTTGTCATGTGCCCTGGCCGGGGAATCAAACCTGAGATCTTTGGGTCTGCAGGCCAGCGCCTTATCTGCTGTGCTACCAGCCAGGGTGAGATCAATCTCTTAACCAGCTGGACAGATCACAGTAAAGATATCAGGTGTTTCCAGCCAGGACTCCAAGCCTGTACTCCAAAAAGGGACACCAAGAGGAACCAGGAAGACTCAAACCAGAGTTCCCCATTTTCTGGATTTTCTTCTTGCTTCAAACAGGAAACTAACTACTCTTGCCCAAACAAACCAGCAGAGATTAGGCATGGCTGTTGCTGATTACAATGAGGATAATAAAAATAATAACAACAATAATGTAAACATGTGCCTATCCTACATGTATTATTTCATTTGACCTTCATAAAAACCCTACACTATAAGGAACTGTTATTACATCCATGACAGAGATAAGAAAGCAAAAGTATAAGGTCACATGACTAGGAATTAGATGTGCCCCAAATTTCAGTCTAGATAGGCTGACTGTGGAGACCATATTCTTGGATATGAAGCTCTGCTATCTCTCCAAAGTGTCAGAAAGGAGAGCAAACACTTGAATGGAGAGGGTGTGACCAGACTACAAGGTGAGCTAAATTTACAACAGGACTGAGGCCCGACTAATAGGTGACAGAAAGGTACAGTGGCTTTTAGCAGAAAACATATGTAATATGCATGTATGTATGTACCTGTATCATTCATAGCACCAAAAATTATATACCACAGCCTACATACATGAAATCACAATGTCAGACCACAGAACGATCAGGAATCACTTCAGAATTCAGGGTCCTTTAATGACAGTGTAAATCTAACTCACTAGTTTTTTTTTCTTCTCTTATTTTTTTCTTTTAGTGTCATTTTTAAAACTCCAGCCCCTGATGATTTCATGGAAGAATTGTTTTTAAATATTTTATTTTATAGAGAGGGGAAGGGAAAGAGAAAGAAAAGGAGAGAAACATCAATCAGTTGCCCTCCATTACCTTCCACGGAATTGAACGGGTGACCTTTTGGTTTGCAGGGTGATGTCCAACCAACTGAGCCACACTAGCTACTTGAAGAGTAGTTTTAGGTTCACAGCAAAACCGAAAGGAAGGGACAGAGATTTCCCCTATATTTCTGCCCTCATACATGCACAGCGTCCTGTATAATCAACATCATCCACCACAGTGGTACTCCTGTTACATCTAACATCTAATGAACCTGCACTGCCACATCATAATCACCCATGTCCATGCTTTATATTATCGGGCTCTCACTTTTGGTGTCATACAGTTTACGGATTTTAATGAATGTGTGACATGTAGCTGCCATTGGAGTGTCAGGCAGAATAGTTTCACAGCTCTTAAAGTCCTCTGTGCTCTGCCTAGTCACCCCTCCCTACCCCAGCCCCTGCCGACTGCTGACCTTTTTTATAGTCTTCACAGTTTTGTCTTTTCCAAAATGTCAGCGTTGAAATCCTACAGTACGTAGCCCTTTCACATTGGCTTCTTTCCCTTCGTATTGTGCATTTAAGTTTTCTCCAAGTCGTTCATGGCTTGATAGCACCTCTCTTTTTAGTGCTCAGTAATGTTCTGTTGTCTTGCTATGCCACAGTTTATTTATTTCATCACCCAATGAAGGCCATCTTGGCAATGTTTATGAACAAAGTTCCTATAACCATCCACATGCAGCTTTCAAAAAAAATATTTATACAGCATTTTGAATCAGTCATTTATTTATACTTTTTTAGAAATTAAAAGTATAAAAAGGAATATAACAAAAGTCTTTCCTTCTAAACTTCAATCTCCAAATAAAATGCAGTTATTAGTTTCATCAGGGTCCTTTCAGAGACATTTATCCATATATAACTAAATGTAAAACATATGGATATTTCCTCCAGTTTTATACCATTGTTTGCATATTACACATGAAACTTGCTTTTTTTTTTTTTTTTTTAACATTATATCCGGAAGAGCTTTCTACATTATGTTTTTCATAGCTGCTTGGCATTCCACGGTATGGATATTCCATAATCTGTTTCATCAATCTTCACATACTCCAGTTCCATCATTTCTAAGCTTTTGCTAACAAACAATGCTGCAGTGAATAACTCTGTACATAAATACTTGGCACATGTCTGTATATACCTATAGGATCAGTTCTTAGAGAGGTAATTGCTGGATCCAAGATTCGTACCTTTTAACTTTGGTAGATAAACATTGCCAAATTGTCCTCTGAAATGAACGCAGCAGTTTATTCCTCTTGTTTTCACTTGTTTCTTTCATCATGTGTTCATTTACCAGGCACCCAGTATGCTTCTAGTACTGTCTCAAGCCCAAGGGACAGGAAAATTAGTGAGACCCAGTGCTTGCTCTGCAAGAATTCACCATGGCTGGGGAGACAGACAGCAAACCAAACAGCTATAATACACCAGAATAAAGTAATAGAGAGCAATTTTCAAGGCTGCATGAGATAGAGTAGAAAGGCTGAAGAATTCTACGTGGATGTTGGAGGTGATGTTGACTGAGTTTTAAAGTTTGAGGGAACAGTAATTAGATGATCAAGAGGAGCAGGAGTCATTCATCTGCTCTGCCTTCCTGGATCATCTTCCAGCATCTTCCAGATTTCTGCTAATGAATACAGTTCATGGTTTGGCAGCCTAAACGGTCTTTACTTCTCTCATTAATTACTTCTCCAATTAATGAGAGAAGTAAGAGCAGAGATATAATTGGGTAGGTAGGACGTGCCGCCAAACTCTTCTCAACAGTGCCAATGTTGAGAAAGCCTGCTTCAAAGTTTTTCTCCTTATTCCAGAACCCACCAAATCCAGCATTTTTCAGCCCAGTGACACTCAGGGGTTATGTGTCTACATTTCCCTAGTCTCATGGCTAGAGAAACGTGAGATATAGCAAATATACCATCATCCTCCTGGCCATGAGCTGAAGTAAACAATTCCATGAAGATAGGAAGAATTGTTCTTTCTTCCACTGAAAAACTTGGAATTGCAACTCTGATTTTATAATTAAAATCTTACTTTTAAAGCTAGATAGGTATTTTGTCATTTCATAATAAGCATTTCGGCATTTTAAATTTGTAGTCAGTTCTTCCACTTTACACTAGTCTCTTCATCACTAGATATTTTACAGACCAGGCCTTTAAATTTGTCTTTATTCTAAATACATAGCAAAGTTCTTGACTCATAATAGCACCCAGTAATAGTTCCTCAATGAAGGAATAATGACCATAAACAGTAAGTGTGCATACACAAAGGGTATTCACTGTTTGCCAAAACTCTGGTTTATCTGTTCTATAAATCTGATTTTCCTATCAGACATTTCTATCCCTGGCTAAAGTATAGACTAGAGTAGGCTGAACTGAAGGCTATAAAATTAGCTCTTCAGCTCACCATATCACTCAGTGTTCTCTTAAAACAAGAGATTTCTCTGGATTATATGGGAAAATTGCTCAAGTAGTAATTACCATAGCTGAATTTATTGCCCAAGGTTGAAACCTCCTCCCTCACTCTCTTCACATTCACATCTAGTTAAATGGTCACTGGCCCGTCACTGTCAATTCTAAATACCCCCTAATTCAGTCTAACCTTCCCCCTTCCTGTTGACTTTCACCATTTCTTCTTTGGTTCCAACCTCATGGTCTTAGGGGAACATACTTCAGTCACCTGCAAACTGGGCTCTTCCTGTTCAAATCTTTCCCCTACGGCATCAGTCTCTGTCAGGTCATAAAGATCAGAGCTCAGCTCTGAGGAACCCAGTAGATAGAAGCACATGAACACTGGCAGTTCAACGGGGAAACCCACAATCCTCAAAAATAATACCTAGAAACCTGCAGTTTACTACAGGAAAGAGATGCAATGTAGCAATCACCTGAAAGGGAAACACTGCATCTAAAAGCCATCTCACTGTCAGGGGTCAAAGATGCCACTTGCAAGCGCCAGGTGGCTTCTCTGAAAGTGTCTTTGCAGGATGCACTTTCTCTCTCAGATCAAGAACCACTAAATTCACATGAAAAGATGAACAGAAGGAAGGAAAGAAGAAAGGAAGGAAGGAACGGAGGGAGGGAGGGAAAGGAAAGAAGGCAGAAAGGAAAGAGTAAAATGGTCAAAAAGAAAATTGTGGGAAAAGTCTGGGATATTCTGTACTTTTCAATTGGTCTGAATCATACACCCGACTCCAAATCAAACCAATTAAAGTTTTTGCCTTATGAGAAAGGAAGGAAGGAAGGGGGGAAAGGAAAGGAAAGGAAAGGAAAGGAAAGGAAAGGAAAGGAAAGGAAAGGAAAGGAAAGGAAAGGAAAGGAAAGGAAAGGAAAGGAAAGGAAAGAAAAAGGGAAGGAAAAGAAAAAAGAAAAGAAAAGAGAGCTGCTGACTCATGAAGAGAACACCCGAATGAAGCGCAGCAGGCATTCCTCACACCCCACTGGTCTCGTAGGCACATACCTGCCTTCTGAAGACTCACCAGATAAAAACCATCCCTTTCACTCTTATCCACGAACAATGCTGACAAACCATCCTGAAACTCTGGGGCACTTGGTTACAGAGCAAATCTGTTCATCAATATGCCTCAGATCAGAGCTGTGCATATTTATTTCTTATTTTTGCGGAATATCCAAGACTGCAGAACTTAATGCTCGCAGCACAGGAGTTTTCACGTCAAGAGTCGGGGGACTGAAAGGAAGACAGCCTTTCTTAGAAATTAAATATTCCTGCTGGTGACTTTGCAAAAGCAACACGAGTTGTTCAGTGCAACTCTGGGCAGTTAATAGCAACTCTATGAAGTCTCCTTACTACGACTGGGGTCCCCTACCTCTGATTCTCTTCCTGCTTCTTCTTTCCAGCGTGTTACTATTAAACATCGTGTCTGCAAGTATCGATTCAAATCCCCTGAAAGCTATTTGAGGGGCTGAGTTGGTCAGCCACCACCCCACACTCAGTTCCCATACTTAGAGCTTAGCACCAGGCCATCCCAGGGGCTTCAGGAGGACCGCAGAGGACAGTTCTGCTCGGACACCTACCCTACATCAATCAGCTGTGACCAGCGCAACAGCATGGCATGGTGCCAAGCACAGTTGCCCTAAAGCTTGCAAATACCCAAGGTAGGTTCCAGGCATAGCACACATCAAGTTACAACTTTCTCCCTAGTAAAAACATGTAAAATGATTTTCGCAAAACAAATGCAATTATGTCACTCTCCAGCTTCAAGCTCATTATAACTTCCCTGTGTCCCAAAACATTTAAATACCTTATATCCATATAGGACTGACTGTGTTGTCTAATGCAGCAGACGCTAACCACGTGTGGCTATTCAAACTTCTATTAATCAAATTTTAAATTAAATAAAGTTAAAATTATGTTCTATAGTTGCACTAGACACATTGCAAGTACCATGCTGGACAGAACAGAAAGGATACGCAGAACATTGATCTACATGCCTTTCTAAAGCTACTTCCAGGCCCCCCCACCCCCACCCCCACCCCCCAGCACCCTCACAGGAAAGCTCTCACCATGTAAACTTCCTTGCTGTTGCCCAAACACACTATATAGTTCAGGCCTTTAGTCTTTGTCCTTAGGCCATTCCTATGCCCCAAAATACCCTCCCCTTTTGTGTATCTATCTGGTGATATCTTAGTCCCCTTTAAAGGCCCAGCAAACACATAATCTGCTCTCTGAAGATTTCCCCACCATCTCACTCCCCAGTGACAGGCAGGTACCCCCTTCCTTCCTATCCAAGGAAACTGTACACACCTTTATTACAGTACTTAACCAGCACGTGATAAACTAGCTGCCCCGCATACCACATACATTTCTAGAAGGCCTTAATAGTCAAGACAGTATGGCTAGAGCTTAAGAGGACAACTCAGGTGTCACAGCACCTGCCAGTGACTATAGTCATTCAGCTATTTTTGTCTCAGTTTCCTCATCTGCACAATGGGGATAATAAAATAATGTTTCCCACATAGGGTGCTGGTGACAATCAATTACGTTAATATAGAAAAAGCACTTAGCATAGGTTCTGGAACTTAGTAAGGTACTACCTAAAAATTAGCTAGTAGTGAAATATTAAGGCATTTTTGTTTATTCACATTTGAGATGCGTCTGAGAAGAGCGTAAGCACAGTTGATAACCCCATTCTTCTAGGTACACTTCTGCATCCAATGGTGAAACTCTTCATGAACCATGTAAAATTACTTGTCTAGGACTAAACATAGGGTTTAGAAGGTGATGAACATCCTGAGAGTTTGCCATCCCCAAATATGCCTTTTTTTCTCTTTATTACTGTAAGCTGGATAGTTTTAAGAAACAAAAGACTCAAAGAGAGCCTCTTACCTCCCCCTTACCTGCCTGGAGGAATTCAAATAGAAAAGCCTGCTTAAAGGAAGGGAGCTGTCAGAAACTAAGTGAGGTGGGCAGGGGAGAATCTAGCATGGTCTATGTGTGAGGCTCTCCCCGGAGTCTGTTTCTGCGAGGTGTGGCAAGAATTAGTTACCAAACGTTTGCACCTTCTCAACTACTTCTGAACTGCCTACTTTCGCTTTGAAGGCCGAATCGCTACCCTCTTTTCTGCTTAGCTCAAAAAATTCTCCTTAGCTCAAAATGGCAGACAAGGTGTGTCCCAAAAGTGTTGAGCCAATGTCAACATAACTAAAACATTTGATACTTTCGGGACAGACCTCATGGGAGCCTCACCTGCTGGTGTTGCCCTGTCTCCTTACGGAGCACCCTGAATGTATACTAAACTTGGTTATTTTCTCCAGTTAATTTGTCTGGTATCAAGCAGATTATTAGACCAGCCAGTAGGAGAATTTAGAAGGGTAGAGGAAAAATGATTTTCCCCCCTCTACAATCCTTTCAAGACAGTTCCCTGAAACTTAATGATGAATTATTGCAGTGTTTACTGTAGTATTCAATAATTCGTTTTTAAATGAGATTTTATTATTTTTAGAGAGAAGGGAAGAGAGAGAGGCAGAGAGGCAGAGAGGCAGAGAGGGAGAGAAGCATCAATGTATGGTTGCCTTTCATCTGCCTCCAGCCATGGGCCTGGCTGGAGACCTGGCCTGCAACCTGGTTATGTGCCCTGGTTGGGAATCAAACCAGTGACTTTTGAGTTTGCAGGCTGGTGCTTTATCCATTGTGCTACCAGCCAAGGCTAATAATTCCTTTTTTTAGATGACAACTTGTTATTTACAGTCTCTTCTATTTGATTGGCTTGGCATTTCGCTCTTCTTAATCCCAATCTCTCTTACCCTTCCTCGGTGTTTTTCATATCTATTGTGGTAGAGCTTTGTTTCTCTTTTGAAACCTACTTTATTTCTCCTTTTATAATACATCATTATATTAGTTTCCTATTACTGCTGTAATGAATTTAGTGGCTTAAATCAACACTGTTATTTTACAGTTCCAGAGATCAATTTCACTGTTTGTTAAGTAAACAGAAGTTCCAAATGCATGCAATTATTTGATTTAATAAATAAATACAAAAAAATCTATGCTCATAAGAATAGGTGATAGTTTTAGAAGTGCATCTAAAGTTTTACATATTAAAAATCCCATAAAATGCTCAAACACATGCAATATTTTGAACATTGTCTACATTCCACTCGTGCATAATATAAACTATAGTAACTTAACAAATATGTTTTCAAATGATCACTGGATGCTTGAGTATTGGTCTCAAGGTAAATCTTGGGGAAAACATACCTAAAGTATATATATGAGCATTTTTATACATAGGAGGCATTACTGACTTATAGTTCCAAAGTTACTGTTGTGTAAAACACAACAGTTACCAAAAAAAGAAAAGTGCATTTTGTAGAACATTTCTTCCCGATCAGGGGAAATTTCCAAGAAAACATCAAGATCCATCTTCACAAACCCTACATTAGCAAATAAAACATGACACTCCTTGGCTTTGAGCACAAGTAGAGACAAAGGTCAATATGATAATATCAAAGAGAACAAAATATTATAAAATAAAAAGCTTTTATTATTACTATAACTAATACAACTCAGAATCAACCCTCTTCTCTGTTTTGCTTTGTTTTTTTCCTATAGCCACAGATTAGCAATTTTTTTCTTAATGGCCCAGACGTAAATATTTAATATTTTATTTTAGGCTTTGTGAGCAATACCCAAAACTCAGGCCTGCTGTTGTAGCATAAAGATAATATGGTTTTAAAAAATGCTCCAGGTGCTGGCCTGGAAACCCAAAGGTCACTGGTTCAATTCCCAGCCAGGGCACATAACCAGGTTGCAAGCCAGGTCTCCAGCCAGGTCTGTAGCTGGAGGCAGGTGAAAGGCAACCATACATTGATGTTTCTCTCCCTCTCTGCCTCTCTCCCTTCCCCTCTCTCTAAAAATAATAAATAAAAATCTTTTAAAAAATAAAATAAAAAGAGCCCTGGCTGGTAGCACAGTGGATAAGGCGCCAGCCTGTGAACCCAAAGGTCGCTGGTTCGATTCCCAGCCAGGGCACATAACCAGGTTGCAAGCCAGGTCTCCAGCCAGGTCCGTAGCTGGAGGCAGGTGAAAGGCAACCATACATTGATGTTTGTCTCCCTATCTGCCTCCCTCCCTTCCCCTCTCTGTCTAAAAATAGTAAATAAAATCTTTTAAAAAATGCTCATGGGAAGAGCAGTCTGCAGTCTCCAGAGTCAGGACAACTGGGCCAATCTCTGGTCTAAGCCACTAACCCCGTGGGAAAAACGTACTTCTTATTTTTCCTCCTCTAGACCCTGTGGAGAAGAAATGCTAAACATGTTATAAACATTTAATTTGAACCTCATTTCCAAGACAAAAATACTGAGGTTATGAATGGTCAGGTGACTTGCTGAAATCCCAACAACTTCATATGTGTGGAAGTGAGACCAGAGTCCATTCAAAATTATGGAGCGGTTCTTGACCACTTACTATGTCAGGTAAGCTCAGAGGCACTGACACCTTATCTGCTGTCATCTTACAACTTTCTAAAGTATCATCATCATCTTCATTTCACTGATGAAGAAACTGAGATTCAGAGAGGTTAAGCAACATGCTATAGTTTCACAGCGGGCGCATGGCACAGGGAAGCTGGCCTTTTGAACTCTGCCACTCTTGCTGCTATGGCAACATGCCTGTCCTCCACATTCCCCTGCGCGATGTCCCATGACCCTCTCAAGAAAGCGCCTTTTCATTTCAGCACATGTATTTTCCGCCCTTGGAAGCCAGCAGCAGGCCTCCCACTGTGGCATCTGAGTCTAACCTTAGCTGCCATGGCAGCAAGTTCGCCCCCTCAGAGGCACTCGTACAACCGGACTTGTCCATCCAGTCTAACTGTAGTTCTGCAACACAGAAACAGGGAGTGGACCTTGACTTCCACACCCATGGCCAACCCCCACACCACAGCAGGGCTCGGAGATGTGTCTGATGTTTGCTTGTGCAACACCCGTCCGAGAAGACCCACATAAGCATCCGCCCTACCCTGTTAGAATCCCCGAGCAGCTCTGTGGCTCAGTCCTGTGTCCGCAGTCCCCAGGGTGCCAGGGAAGGCCCCAAACACACTGGACTATAACTCCCTTTTATTTCACAGCTAAAATGTGTGATTCTTTTAGAATGCCAGGCCTTTCCAACACTCATAATGTTGTACTACAGTAGCATCTGCCCACTTTAACCATTTTATTTTTCTATTAACCCTGTCAAACAAGTAGGGATAGAAAATGTAGAAATCGACAGTCACTGTACACTTATCTGAATAAATGTATTTCTTTAGGAATGTTTGGAAAGTGTCACAACTGAAGCCTCCACCATTAACATAAAAAGCCATCACAGGCTAAATGACAAGCTATGGGCTAAAAAAGAAACGTGTTTTTAATGATATATTCATGTCACAGAATTATGCATTATTCTTCATAAATCCTGTGCATAAATGTAAGCCACCATTACTTGTCTGTTTACTTAGGAAGTTATGTGGTCTTCTCACTTTTATTTTCATCTCAGACATTAGAAAATGCATGCATATACTCAATGCATGATCCTCAGATTAGTAAAATCTATATTTCCCCTCTGCCTTTCCTTTCCCATCATGCCCCTGTTAAAATAGATAGGATCAAATGGGAGCAAACTTTTGTCTTGCAGCAAGGACAATTCTTAATGGGTCTAATGAAGCTACTTGAGAGTGTTTATTGTCCTTTATTCTTTCATCCAACTCAGTATTTCTCCAACAGTAAGAAACAAAAAATCTGGAGTCAAGTTAGGTGAGTCAGCCCATAGGAATCTCTAGTAGATTAGGATACAAGACTAGGATAATGTATGTATGTGTGTGTGTAAACGTACTTTTGCATATGTTTGGTAATATGGCAATTCATATTACTTAAAAGAGTAATTCTTTAAACAAATGAATTAATGTAGACAATTTGAAATAATGAAACGAAAACTTTGTATTAATATGTTTGAGAAGCTGACAGAGGCAGTAATTAAGTGGTGAATTGTCTGGATGTGAAAGGTAAAGAAAAAGTACACATTGGTGGTTACAGAATAGACAGGGGGATGTTAAGAAGAATAAAGGAAATGGAGAAGCCAAAGAATGTATATGCATGACACACGGACATGAACTAAGGGGGGCATTGCTGGAGGAGATGGGGTACTGGGTGGAGGGGGGAAAGAGAGGAAATTGGGACCACTATAATAGCAAAATAAATAACATATATTTTAAAAACTGTACACCTGAATCTTATGTTATTAACCCTTGACATCCCAATGAAAGCACACGCACACACACAAAAAGACTAGGCTAGTGAAGCAATGAGTCATATAGTCAAAACAGGTGTATTAAATACCCTCCTTCCCCTTTCACTCACGAAGCAGAGCCCATGGAAGAGAGAAACGGTGTGGGGTGGGACAGGGTAGGGGATTGTCTTTCACAGGCTTCCTGAGTTGACTGCAAAGATTGGAAGGAAGGCCAACACATTTCACATCACCATGTAATTTGCCAAAACAGCAGAGGCAAACCAAGAAACATGAAAAGTTATGTCGCTGAAGTAATTTACTGGAGGTGAAGGGAGTTATTTTAAAGTAATAACACACCGCAGGTCACCAAAGCACTTCAGATACCGCTGGGCAAATGCCTAAGCGCAGTAAACAAATCCTGAAGTTGTCCGTGAAGTTTCCATCGCCCTGTGAGTGAGTGGCTGGCAGCTCCCCTGGTCTCCCAGGGAAGGTATGCAGCCCTCCCTGTGGGCTGACCCACCCTTCACTCCCAGATCTGACAAGGCCTGGGCGAACACCCGAGCAGAGGCAAAGGCGGGGAATTTGGCAGCTGTGTTTTCCTCACAAGGTGTGTCCCACATGCGAGTTCCTCAGCCAGGGGCGAAGGTTTAGCTACGGCCTCTCTAGAAGAAAGTACTACTAAACCGTCTTTATCTGGGAATCCATGGTTACATGAAAATGACTGTCACCTTGCTTTCCTTTGCTACCGAGGTCTTTACAATATTGAAACAAAAATCCGAACACAGTAAAACTTACTCCAGTAAATGTCACTTGTACTGAACCAAGTAAAGGATGGAACTAATACAGGATCCTTTGCCTAAGTACCACATCGACTTCCCTGTTTCCTTTCCGCCGTCCTGTCATGGAACACCAGAGAGCTCCTGGCATTCGTGGCACATTGTGGAAATGCAGCAAGGATGACTCAAGTGCCCCTATCACTCCAGGAAGGTAGGCCTCAGCCCCAAAACAGGGCCGCCTTGAAAGGGTCCTTCCGCAATCTTAACAGGCACTATGTATCGAGAGATAACGATGCCTCTTTCCACAGGCCACCTTTGTCCTGGAAAAAGTCAAAGGCTTGAGAGGAGTTTGGTTCCTGCCCCTGCCTTTTCCTCTTGGAGATTCCTACTAGACCCAACATGAGGTCAGTCACTACTCTTCTATTTCTGTTGTGCTTCTGCTTACTTTGGACACAATACGATATTGGGTCAAGAGGTACTCTTCTGGCCTACAAATGGGTAAAACTCCTCTTCTACTGGAGGGAAGGAATCTTACGCTGAGTGAGTAATCTGAGAGACTGCAGAGGTGAGCTGAATTGCCACTGTAAGCAAAGGGCTGAGTTTCTGGTTGATTCTCAAGGGGAGTCACTTGTCTTTGCCCTGTGAATCATTCATGAACTAGGCATGACCCCCCTTGAATGCGAGCACTGAGTGGGTGGGGCACTGAAAGGCTTTTGTTGTTGTTGTTATTTTGTGTTATTTTTTTAATAAAGAAGACTGACTTGTCCAGGGGTAGGAGTAGATGAAGCAATTAACCAGTTCCTGGAGACCAAAAATACAAACTAAAATACAATGAGGATGTTGGGGGAAAGAAGTCATACAAAATGTGTATAGGATGGTATGAACCCTTTGGGACTAAACTAAAGTTACCTCAGGTACCAAAAGCTGCACTGTCTGTGTATGTTGGGAGCAAAAATGTTAATGAAAAGTGGTTTACATTGCCCGCTCAACTGTACCCTCTACTGTTAATATTTTCCAAGTTAATTTGCAGGAGGGAAATACTCAGAGCCAAAGAGCAACTACACACCATGGGACCTGCACAAGATGGAGGAGAAGAAAATTGATGTGGCTTATAAATCTATTGTGTGCTAAAATCTATTAGAGTCACCTTTTGGAAGAAGGTGATCAAAAAGCAAGATGTCAGGGGAAAGGGTTGTGAACTAGAGAGTAACTGAGGGTAAGAGGGTGAGAGACTCCCCAGAGTTGCTGAGTTCTAGAAAACTACAGGCCAAAACCTTTTTATTGCATTTCTCCACCAGCATTAACACATTCCCAATACATACCACCTATATAGTACACTGGCTTTATTTTTGTACTTCTGTGTATTTTTTATTGTGCAGACTACCTGTGGTTAACCTCCTAAGATCTCTTATTAAGGAGGGCTGAAAGACTAGGAACTACAAGTCCCTGCAGCAAGGTTTTACGTAATATTCTCACACAACCTTTGAAAGATGAGAGAAACAGAAATCATAATATTGTTCTTCTGTCCCTGGAAGGCATATCATGTGTTTTGGCAGATTTTAGATGTACGATGTTTCCAGAAGCTTCTGGACATCCTCCCATGAATTATTTCATGTCAGTGGTGAACAGGTAGTTGAATCATAGTCTACCATTTCCTGCAATTCCTGCAAGGCCTGATTTTTGTAACAGCTCTGCTCTTTATGCTCCCAGCCTTTCTGTTTCCTCAGCAGAAGTTTGACTGACATGTATTTTTTATAAAGCATTCCTTAGTAACATATGTCACAGAACTAAAAAAGAGTAACATAAATACTGTTTTATTTTATAAAGAGCATATAAACTGTTTCTTAATAAAATATTAACATAATTAATTTTTCAATTAATAGCACATAATTTTAACATCTGATTCTAAATTAATTTTATTTTAGCATTTACTTTTAATAGCTATGAAAGCTAAAAAAGACATCTCACAAATATATATAGATTAAAATGAAAGATGAACCTCACTATGCTTACTAAATTGTGATATGCAAGAAAATTATGATATGCAGAAAACTATAAAACTTTGCAGAAGGAGTTAAATAATACCTAAATAAAAGGGAAACAGATCTTGGGTTCTGGTATAGAAAGACTTAGTATTAGAAAGACAGTAATTTTTCCCCAAATAATCTATAAACTTAATGCAGTTCCAATCAAAACATCAATAAACTTTTCATGTATGTTGATGAATTGATTTCATAGATGAGAGAGAATACCCAATAACATTTTCAATAAGAAGATAGGGCTATGGTGCAGGACTTGTGCCCTCAGATATATATTGCTTGTTATAAAGTGATAGTAATTAATAGAGTATTGTACAGGGATAGAAACATTGATTAATTGGACAAATACCACAGAAGAAAATCCACACAAATATGTAACTTTGCTAAAGCGCAGAGCTGTATGTATTAAGTCACCCAATTTGTGGTACTTTATTCCAGCAACCCTAGCTAACTAATATGGTCTTCAAGTTAGAATTGCTCACAGCAGTCTTCCGTATTTCTAGGTTTACCTGAGAGTACAATAAAGACCGAAATGTACTAACACCTCCTACAGAATGACTTCTGTGTAGATGCCTGGCATTGTTACGGAAAAAAGGAAATTGATAAATACTATTCGATTCTAACTTCATCAAATTCTCTTCTGATCTTCTGATTATAAAATTAAATTTCACCCTATTGCTGCAAAGGTGTGCATCAGCCTTACATTTTGCTCTTTTTGGGCAATAATTAGCATTTATGTTGACAACAGCCCAACAGCCTGTCATTATTAATAGCTAAATAATACTCATTTATGTTCGTGAGTTTAGGAAATGGTTGATATGAAAAAGTTGTGCCGATGTTACCAGAAACGGTTACTAGGGGAATGACATGAATTGCAGACTGCCAGTGACATTGGAACCAACCTGAAAACCAGACTTCCCACCAAACCCACCCTCCCAGGCTGCTACTCCCTCTACCATTCCACGCTGAGAGAATCTAACAGAGTGAAACGTACAGACAGCTAAACAACAAGGACACACAGTCCTGGAGCACAGCTATAAAGCTGTGCTCAAATAGGAGAAGCCCTTCTCCCGGTGAAAAATACCTGGCACAAGAATTTTGCTAAGGATCGTAGAGCAACTGGACTTGGATTTGATTTAGATGATTGAGATCACTATCCTAAAGATGCATGGAAAGAATCCTTTGCCCTAACTAATGAAGGCCCTGATGTCAAACATGACCCACCTCCTCAGAGTGACTCAAGTTGGTTCCCTGAGCTGGGTTTTCTGTGGCTGCAGAAAGTGAAGAAAGACTGTGTGCCTTTCCTAGGAGTCGGGCTCAGGCGCATGGCTGCTTCTGCATAGTTAGAAAACGAGGAGTTTGAAAAATGCAGAATACCATGTACCCATCATTACACATTAAAAAAATAATTGCACTGCCCTAAAAAACCTATGCCTCACCTATTCCCTCTCTCCCCACCAAACTCCTGGCAACTAGTGATCTTTTTACTGCCTCTATAGTTTTGCTTCTTCAAGAGTGATATATAGTTGGAATCATAGCATGCAGCCTTTTCAAACTGGCTTCTTTCACTTTCCAGTGTGAATTTGGGTGCAACTTGCTATTTTCTCTTTCAGTTTGGTAGAAAAGAGAAAATGAAAAAGAGAAGACTCAGTTTTAAAAATCAATATTCTTAGTGCCTTGCCAATAAATGATCTCATGCACACACACACATTCACTCACCAGTCATTGGGGATTTACACTCAACAACCCAAATGTGCCAACTACAGCAAACACTGAAATTAGTAGTAAAGATGATTCCCACGTTAAATGTATGGTCTTAGATCAATAGTACCTAGAAGTCCCACACTGGCGACTTTAAGATTTGTTCTTCTGTTCCTATAATATTTATGGGATGACATACAGGGGTAGAAAACTTGCAAAGAAGTTCTGAAGTCTTTCTAGTAAATATACTTTTGTAGCTGTATGAATGAAGTGACTCTGAAACAACTGAGAAATGTTATAGGTCTGAGCAATGAGTAAGTGTGTTTATACTGTTGAGAACCTGAGCTGTCACTAAGGAACAAGACACATATAAATACACGGCAGTGGAAAGCAAGAACCTCGGGGGAATGGATTGAAATTGAAAGCATTGATGTAGACTCTTAATTTCTAAAATATGGTGACGTTATATATACATGTGTTTATGTACCTGTATATTCATGTACACACATATATACGTTTGTATGTGTGTACACTGTATATATACACACACAAGTATACGAATGCTATATGTATACAAATATATACATATTTCCAACTTTGTGTACTGAGAGAGCCAAGAAGCAAAGCCACTTCAGTTTGAAATTATTTTTGAGCAAATAAAAAAACATTAAAGAAAACAGTATCTAATGAAATATGTAGTGATAAGGAAGATTCTTTTACTGTATTCCTCATCTCCTATCACCTGGGCAACTTCTATTTATTCTTTAAAATAATCTGCTGAAGCATTACTTTCTCTCTGCTACCTTACCCAACACCTTTCTCTCTCATACCAAACAAAACAAAACTACACGTTCCACATCATCTGAAATTGCATTTCGATTCTAGTAAGAGAGTGCAAACAGCAGTGTGAAAATAGCAGTGGCTTAAATAAGACAGAGTGCAATTCCACACCAGAATGAAGGGAGAGGCAAGTCAGGGCTTCACTGCACACTCAGTGACCAGGCTTCTACCTTCCACCTTTGCCATCCTTCATGGCCTCCACCTTCAAGATCACATCCTATAGTATTGCGCCTGGGGTGCCCGCCACCCATCAGACCCACATGCCAGCCAGTGGGTCTCACACTAAGGCGAGTTCCCAGAAGTCCAATCCCCAAACTTCCACTTGCATCTCATTAGCCGACCCTTAGTCCCATAGCCACATCTAGCTGTAAGGTGGATAGAAAATGGAGTTGTTAACTGTTCACTGGGCATTTTTTTAAAACCTGTTATAAAGTTGGAGTTCCTGTATAAGAGGGGAAGGATTGATATTAGGTAGGCAATTATCAGTCTCTGAATACCATCCTGTTTTAATACTTGCCATTATTTTGTACACAGCCCTTACTGCAAGGTATCATATTTTGTTTGTATTCATTCACTAACCTAAACTCTAGCATATGCTTTTTGGATATGAAATATCTGTGTTGGCTTCTGATTGCTCCAACACCTGGCTCAGGGCCAGTCCCACAGTACTTGCACAGGTAAGGTTGATGAAATTAAAGGAGTTGATAGGCAGCCATTCAAGATATTCTAGATACATACATTTGATAAAAGACTTTGAGAAACAATTTCTCAGTTTCCTTTGGTTATAAGACCCAAGTTTTATCTCGGTGCTGGTAAAACCCATTGATGATGATTACAAGTCATGGAGGGTAGAAGATAGTATACAACTGAAGGCTTTAATAACAAAAATACAACCCTTTTTGTCTTAGTTTTGGTGCCTCTTCCTTTATAGCTCTGAATCCTGAGAGTTCTTTCACTTAAAATGTCATAACACAGTCAGTAGAGAAGTAGTTTCAGAAACAATTGAATTGGCACGCTCAACAATGAGCAATAAAGTAGGAAACAGGAAGCAAGGGATGTCAGATTTCTGAGCGATGGTTCACCTTCTCAGGCACACAACACTTGACAGAACCCAACTAATCTTCAGAAAGGAGCAAAGGATCAGTCTTCTTATATAAGAAAACACTAACGCAAAAGGAATTTGCATGCACAGAAGATAAAAACTTACCACTAGGGTAGCCACTAAATATATCTGAGCTTTTAAAATGCATGTTATTTGCTAAATACAAAAGGCAATTTGCTAAATACAAAAGGCAGAATGGCATGAAAGGAAAAGAAAGACTTAATTTCATGAAGTCTTTAACTTCAGAGAGTTCTCCCAACTAGTAAGTGGTGCAATGTGTTTTCAGCCTCATGGCTGTACACTTCCAAAATCCGTGCACTTGACCACTATATGTTTACACTGAAAACAAACTCTTCTCAAATACGTCCATCATAAATGTTGGTCTATAGTCAAATGGTAGTTGAAGATCCTAAATTGCCTTTCGCACTTGTTATTTCCATTAAAAAGTGAAGCTGGTGGGAATGAGTAAGAGAACTGGAATCATTTTTAAAAGTAAAATAAATTGCTCATTGATTATTTGAGGGTTTTTTTTTAGTTTTGAAGTCTCACTTCATGGAGTTACAAACACTTTGGGATGTTCACATTGTTTTATGGTTTTCTCACCATAACAGCCAATATTCTAAACTGCAAAGCAATCATTTTTCTAATGGATGCTAAAATTTTAAGTTATCCATTTTCCCATTAAATGCACCAGATAATTTAGCACTGTGGGCAGCCACCAGGGAGATTGGAGAAAGTATTACCCCAAATAAAAGGTGGGGCTCCAGAATAAGTAAAACAAAAGCCATGCCAAAAAAGATAAACACACACTCTCCTTTGAAGATCATTGCCAAGTGTCTTTGAAATAATGCCAAAGAAAACTCACCCAGGTTGACTTTATCCCAACCTTGCCTGCTCTAAATTCTAAATACCCAGGATGGCAGTTGCTGCCCAGCAGTTCTCTCTTGGACTATGAAAGCAAATTAGGAAGTTGAGTGGCTGAACTCTAAATGATGCTGTTTTATTGTGCTTCCCGGTTATCGTATGATGGAGAACAGGCATGCGTGTAAGGCTGAAGTGCCTGGTCATATGTTTAAGACCACAAAAGGTCAGGGTTGGACACGCTTACAGCGCATCTGTGAATTTCCCTGCTGGCTTGTTTACTACCTTCTTTTCTGAGATGAGGTCAAAAGCATGGTTGACTGGTTGTCACACCTAGGTTCTCAAATGAATAAACCTGTCATTGTAGGGAGTTGGCCAGCCTCAGCTGTGGGATCATCAAACCCTAGAAAAGCTATAAAAATGGCATTTGGCTAGAGAGGGAAAAGGGGGAAAATAGGGGACATTATGTAATAGTGTCAGTTTATTTATGTAAATATAAACAAACAAATTTATATTTTATATTAAGTATATACGTAATTGGGAAAGTGTGTGTGTATACATATATATATATATATATATATATTTGGGGGGTGCCATATATACGCTACCTCCTGCCTAAAGGAATTTTAAGTAGCTCTGCATGACAGAGCATCAGCCCACAGAGTGACTGCAAAGCAGTTCTCAGTGGAATATCAACAAGGTATTAATTCTCTCCCAAAGTATTTTTTTATGACCAGGGGAAAGACAGATACTTCTTGCCTCAGATGCTTAAGAATGACTGTAAATATGACAAGCCTGGAATCTCTGGGTCAAAAATAGAGTGCCTGACACCTGAAATCTGTATATTGAACCAGTTTCCCTTTTTAAGAGTACTACATGTTATTATGGCACAATAAAGTGAATATTTGATCATATTAAACCTATAAATGAATTTGATTGTATGAACCTATAAGCTAAAAATTGTTCCACTTGAATCTAATACCTGCACATCAGCAAAATTTGTAGCATTATTAAATTCAGACAAAATGCCATGACCAGACAGAAGACATGGATGCGGTCATGACCTGGTCCCTTGAAATCTGAGAACCACCAGGAAAAGAGGTGTTTAGGGCGCTGGTTAGTTGGGGAAAAAGAGGAATTTCCAAACCATCATCCACACATTATCCTGAACAGGATAATGGTGCCCAGATTCTCAAAGAGGCCATGAGAGTAAATATTCCCAGTTCCTTTTGTTTGTTTAGTATCCTCACCTAAGGGAGAGAGAAACAACAATGGAAGAGAGAAGCATCAATTGGTTGTTCCCCTTTGCATCCTCCACGCCTGGATTGGGGATCAATCCCACAGCCTAGGCATGTGCCCTGACCAGGAATCAAACCTGAACCCTTTGGCTGGGGGACAATGCTCCTATCAACCAAGCCACACCAGCCAGGGCCCCAGCTCCTTTTTAATGAGCAAATACCTTTGAGTTGGATAGGTCTCCCTATAAAATCCTCATGCACTTCTCACTTTGGGGCACTAGAGGGAAACAAAGTAAGAAAAATGAGAAAGCCCAATGTATTAAGCTGTCAAAAGAACTTTCAAATTCTTTATTTTATTTTATAGATGTATTTTCCTGCTAACTTAGGGGAGAAAAAACTTTCAAATAGTACCCTGGTTTCAAATATATACCAGTTTAGATCTTACTTTACAATATTTCAGTTCCATTTTTCAGGAACAAATCTATTGGGGGAAACTCGGAAGATCCATTATCTCCAATAAAGGCAGAAAAAAAATGGTGAAGGCTGTAAGTCAAATTAGAGAAGGGTTTCATTTACACAAGGTCATTATTAAAGGCTTAGTTAAATTCTCTTTTAGAAAATTACTTCCCCAATTATGTGTAAGAACATATTTTTGACTGTTATTAAGACCAGGAGTCAACAACCCATTTTTGACTTCAGCTTCCTTTTAAGTATGCCAATAGGAAGTTGCATCTTTCGGGAATAAAAGGAAAAGATGTATCACAATTTAGAGCGCACCTTTCATCACGAACTTCCCATAAAGAAAAATATATCTGTATTTTTTGTTGTCAATGATGACAAGTGTCATTAAGCCCTTTGGGGAGTTCAGTCTCCAACCCTCCCATCTGCTGTCGATTTCCATCTTCAAATGCAACAAAAATTTACCTGAAGAAAGCTTCATCTTCTAAGTCTACCACAGTGATTATTTTAAATCATGTTTTTTATATATAATAATTTTAGAATAAATTTGATATTAGAAGGTAATAATGTTTGAACTTGTAACTGGTCTCACTTGATGAAACTTCAAAGTAAGGATTATTATTACTGAGAGGAAAGAAAGAAGAAAGGAAAAGAAAAGAAAAGAAGAGGGAGGGAGGACCTCACTGGGTCCTGGTAAATTTACTCCAAGTATTTGGTGAAATACCTGATTTTAAAATGTATAAATGTAATGTGTGAGTTGATAATTTTTCAAAAGCCAGCCATTGTTAAAAAGAAAAAAAGTGATAAATGCCAATTTTATTCATTTGAACTATTTTTGTAAAAACAAAGAATATGTATTTTGAGTCTTAGTGTATATTTGATATTTATTTGCAGAATGAGTATAACTTTAATCCTTAATCTTTTCTGGGTCCTTAAAATCTTGGGATTTATAAATTAAACGGTGTTTAATGCCTCTAAATTATTCTCATATATGAATAGAATGACCTTGAAAAGGTAACATTGCCCCTTTTTTCATTTATTCCTGAGTTTCCAAATTTAACAGCTCTCATAAATCCAATGGGTTATTAGAATTAAAATAATAATAGCAGCATTTTTTCTTTTGGTGTTCAGGTTTTGTGTTTGTATGCATAAATAAAAGTTATAGAAATACAGCAAACCAGACCCTGTAGAAATTTATCTGAAACAGAAAGGAAAAGTGAATGTTGTACTAAAATATTGCAAACACATTTACAATTTGTACAGCTATTCCTAGAAGAGGAGCAGCTTTCTGTCCTGCTCAGTATTGTGTCCCTAACGTTAGCACGGTGCTGAGCATGACACTCAGTCTTGGTTGAATGAATCTCAGTTGGGCTTCAGCAATGGAAAATGGAAAGCCTGTCCTCATCTTTAAAACATAAATCAGCAGGAAAGTTTAAATTGCATTCATTCTAAATATTATGACTCACCTATAGATTTTTTTCTATGTTAACAGTGGCTGACTTTAGAAAGAATATTAACTCATACATAACCCTAGGCAAGGGACTGACCACACGGAACCTTCTGTCTGACCCTAGAAGCTGTCAGTCATTGCAAGATTAAATGGCGAAAGGACCATTAATATTATGATCATCTTGTAGAAGAGAAAACTGACTTACTCTAGTTTGCACAGAGGTAACTGGCAGAGATAGAACTTAATCTCTGTTAACCCAAAACTTGGGGCTTTACCACTATTCCAGCTCAAGCAAAGATAAGGAACAAAACATGCGGTAGAGTAATTGAAACAGTGTGATTACTTTCTCACTAGCGGTAAGACCAAAGTTCATGACTAATGAATGAGAGAGAAGACAGAATTAGGGAACATAAATTTTTAACAAATTGGTTGAAACGGAGAGTAAGACCCATCCCTATGGCTTAACTATTACTAAAATGTAAATAAAATACATCGTGTCAGGTATTCTTCAGCTCAATCCCTCCCTGGGGCATTGTCATAAGGCAGATTCTGGTTTAGTTTTAGGGGTGGGACTGAGATTCTGCATTCCTAACAGGCCCTTGGATGGCGCTGATACACTGAGGCACAAACTGCTCTGTGTGCGTCAGAGCTTTACCTGATACCTGTTTGAAATACCAGGTAAGAAATGCGTCTCTCTACTTTGTCAAATGAAGCAAGACCTTTTCAGGTTTCACCAGCTTGAAACAGCCATGGTAATAGCCGGTTGTTCCAGAAATCAAAGCACGCTTAAAGTGAGATTTTGAAGATTAGAATTGGGGTTTAGGTGGAGTAATAATTATGCAAATATTCCAGAAACACCCCCTTGGTTTTCCTTATTGGACCTGGCATAGTTCCTCAATTTCACACCACTCTTAAAACTAGAATATAAATACCGCAGTAATAAAGTTTAGCACAGCATAATGGTAGAAAATGCCAAGAATCATGATCTTCTGGCCATCAGAAGCAAGGGGTAGGGGAAGGGAATTGGATGAAGGTGGCCAAAACATGCATGTGTTGTAATTAAGTACTAAAGCTATAATGTACAATAAGGCAACTATAATTAACACTGGAATGCAATATGTAAATGAAAGTTAACAGCGTAGATCCTAAGAATTTTCATCACAAGAAAAAAAAATATTTATTTTCTTTTTGCTTTCTTTTTTTTTTTTTCCTGTGTGTCCATATGATAGGATGGGTATTAACTAAATTTATTGTGGCAATCACTTCATGATACTGTAAATGAAATCATTGTGCTGACACCTTAAACTTATACAGTGCTATGAGTATTATGGGGGATCATACTATGTTTTTTTTTTTGTTGTTGTTGTTTTTTCTTTGTTTTTTATCTGATGTGTGGTTTCCCACCTGCTCAGTTTAAACACAGCAATGAAGTCGTAGTTAGATTACTATCTTCCTTGCTTTTTAAAGATGTATTTATACATGCATGCAATGTGTAGATAGTACATTAAGTATTTATTATAAATGAATTATTTCTTTTCTACTCATAGTAACTGTAAGTACTACTATTTCACCCATTTTAAAGATGAGAAAACTGAGGTTTAAGATGATGGTGCAGCTTTCCCAAGGTAGCATAGCTGATAAATCAGACATCTGCCTGAATTCATCCCACACTCATACTCACTCTGTCTTAATGGTTCCTTTCCTAAAAGAAAGGAGTACATTTTCCTTGGAATATTTATAGAGAGCAAGATTGATGATCCTTTTTATAAGCTCTTTCAAACAAAAAAAGGCATTCCTAGCTTGCTGCAGGAAGTGGTACTACTTATCTTGGACTGGATCACCAATAGTCTCGCGTGTACCTGACTTCACATAATGACGAATTCTGACCGGTGTTATGTGTTGGTTCCTGGGAGGAATCCTTGGACATCATGCCCCTATCAGCTCCAATTGAATTCGCAGCTGTAGCCACCGTAAGCAGTGTCATCCTCTCCAATGACAAATACATAAGTACTTAGGTTTCAGGGGGACTTCGCACCAAACAAACAGAGTTTAGAATGAGTCATGGACCTCTCCTTTTTCATGTGGACCGTAAGCACATAAAGACACAGGCTTTCTGAAAGGGGCTGGGATGTGAACGCAGAACCCCAGCAGGATAAAGACACCCCAGCAGAACGAGCAGTGCAGAAATCCCCAGGTAGTTAGTGCCTGCGGCCCAGATGGCGTCTGGCTTAGCAGTGGGTACCAACTGGGCGTCTCAGCACCTGGAGCGCAGTGCAGGGTTCTCTGAGCGTAAAGCCGGACAGGGTGACATCAGGGGCAGATGCTGACACAACCTCAGAGACAGGCTTAGGGCACTGGTTCCCACAGAGCAATGATGAGAACTTTGGTTTTACAGGACTTATTTAATGACGTTCAAGGCAACAGCTCAGTTTTTTTTTTTTTTTTTTTTTTTAAGAAAAAGTCAAAGCATAGATGTAAGTGTATCTGAGAGAGAAATCCACAGCATGGGTGGTGATACTGAGTGTCCATGCCATAGACCTAGATTTCTCTGCATTTCTCCCAGTTTATAACAGAACTAATCCTCCAGTCAGGTACTGGAGGTACCAAACTTATTGGGGGTCCACTATGGGAACTTAACAAATATGGGTTTAGAAAGCCAAGCAGATGACTAAAATTACATTTTCTTAGCTTAAACTTCTAATTCACTGATTAAAATAAATGAGCTGATTCTGTTATTAATTAAGTGCTGTGTTTCAGGAAACTGAGCAATTGGAGATGTCACTGAAATACTTAGATGAACATTTAAGTTCATGTTACATTGTATCTTATTTTACAGGTTGACTCATAGTCACCCTAGACCCAGGATGGCAAACATTGCTCTTCATCCCAAAATAGCTGGTCTCCCTTCTTGCTTGGCACATTGCTGTACAGAGTAAAGGGTACAGCTCTCAGTTTCCCTTACAAATAGACATAGCCCTGTGACTAAGTTCTGGCCAGTGGGACATGAGTGAAGTATGGTGTGAAATACCAGAAAGTGTCCTTAAGTGGTGGGAACACGACCTGTTTCCTTTTCTCATTCCCAACGTCTGGATGGGGACACGCGGGCACAGCTTGAGAAATGGAGATTGTAGATGCAGGAACCCCAAAAGAAAAGCTGGGGTCCTCGAGCATTTCAGGAAGCAGAGCTGCCTGCTGTGACAGCCACAGGACAGCCACATCCAGGCGTGGACGTGAGAGAGAGCTAAGGTGTAATTCCATTCTCCAGACTTTTCCTCTCATCTTATTAACATGCTAGGTGTTGATACTTATACAGACTTTATATAGTACATTAGCTCAGTCAACCACATGAAGTACATGACCATGAGGCACCCTAATTGCCCCCACCACTTTGAATGATAGAGAGTCGGAGTCACAGAAATGGTAAGTCGTGGACCTGAAATTCAAAACCAGGCAGCTTGGCTCAAGGGGAGGATAGTCTACAAATACACCCCATTCATTCTGGAATATCTGTGAAGTAAGCATAGCTGGCATTATTTATCAGATAATCATATTTTCCACAAACGTAACTCCTTAGCCTAGTGAAAAGGTGTCTTCTCAAGGAGAATATGGAACTGAGCAGTTTATTAAAGAGTATTTGGGGAAGGGGGCTCCCTGTACCCCTCAAATAAGACTCTTCAGACACTCATGCGGTTAGTACAAGTTGTTTCTCTATCAGAATCCAACATGTAATTATGTTCGACCTATTAATATGCAATATGAACAGTAGAAAGTAAGTTAATTTTGTAATTTTAAAGTGAGATTGGTAAGAGCAAGCCCTGCTATACTTGAGTCCAACATATTCAAACTCTCAAATGTAGTTCTATTTGATCTTTTTTGAGACCCAAGTCTTTGATCTAAGGAAGCTGCTGGAATTTTATTATTTCCAGCTCAGTATTGAGCTGCTATTCTTTAATATCACTTCTACTTCATTGCTATCTTCACTCGACCATTGATTTTTTTTTTTTTTTTTCTCTGTTTTGCTAGCCTTTTGATTCTGGCAAATACAGACACTAAAAAGACTTTTTATGCATTGTGATCATGACATACTTTATATTTTGAGTTCTGATGCTGAGTTTTCAGTAAAGGAATTATCCAGGAAAGCTAGTCTTTATAAAGTAATATACTTACAATAACTGATATCTTACACTCTGTGAGACAGATTTTTGTCCTTGTGCACAGATGAAGAAAATAACTCTAAGAGACAGACCACGCATTGCCCAGGATTAACCAATGACTGAACTTGTCCAGGTCATCTCAATCCAAATTCTGTGCTCTTCCTGCAACACTATGGTGTCTTTACCAGATTTCAAGGGTCTATGTTAGTAACAGTAAAAAGTACATGAATTCTATCTTTGAAGTTACAAAGTCTATGAAAATTATGGTTTGATTAGCAAAAACTCACTAAAAACTCAGTCTCTGTTTGCTTCAGAATAGTCACTTACATCTTTGGCCAGTGGACATTTTACAGTGTCCACTCGTTGGAAGCTGGGGAACTGACTGACCACAGCTGGTGGGAGCGGCCATCCTCACCGCATGGGGTCTGACCCCAGATCCCTGTACATTGTAAGATTAGACCAGAGCATGGCACTCCCGTAAAAGGCAGCCCATCCACTGGCTTGCCAGGAACGGATGACAATGTGCAAAGATGAACTAAGCCAGAGGTTCCTCTCCTAAGCATGTACAGGATGGAGTAAGCAACAGTGTCAGAGCTACCTTGCAGAAAGTATCCAGGCAACCATGGTAGCCCATAGGCAACTGAAGTTACAAGGAAATGGAAATCAGATGTGTAAGTAAGAGAAGCCACCATTTTATATGATACTTACTATGTACTTTACTTAATTTACTCACCATACAAAGTCATTACTGTTATTAATAACTGCCCACCCCCACCATTTTATCAACAGGACACTGGGCCACAAAGGAATTGGAAACTGTTCTCACAGCTCCAAAGTCAAATCAGCTGAACCCCAGGCCATGTGACTTGGCTGCCAAATTTAATCTCACAGAAAGGTGGCTCAGGGTACGCATGTGGCAGATAATAAACAACACACGAGCAAAGAGAAATGAAGAGTCGCTGACGTGGAAGTCTTGGAACAGAGAGAGAACGAGAGGATACGCTGCCCAAGAGGCGCCCAGTTCCCAGCTGCACCTACTCCTTTTCTCAGACTCCCATAAAATCCCCAATTACGTCCTTACATGGGACAGCCTCGCACATCTGCTCCTGGTGAACAAGAGGCCTCTCTGACTCATTTCGGTACTCTGTAAATCCAGCATCAGAAGGTACTAAAAGTTACATCACCCTAGTTCTTATCTGAGGTAAAGATTTATGGCTCAATATGGGATAGAAAGTAGAAAAATACGCACACACAAAATATTTATAATTTCAAGAGTACAATGGGGGTATGATGTAGATTGGAGTTAAAGTCAGCTGAATAAACTCAACACTGTTGATAAGAAATCGTGGAAATTGGCTGAGGAAATAATGTCTATGCAGGGGACATAAAGGAAGTTAGAGTTACATTTGTTTAATATACAGCTGGAAACGTGGTGGATGAAGTACTTCCTTCCTCAACAAGAGAAAAAGGCTTTGGAAGGGTTGGATAATACAGACCGTGAATGGGTGTGTATGTGTGGGCTCACATGCACATGAATGTTTTCGAAATGCAGAGGAAAGAAAAAGAGAATGCGGCAAACTTAAAGATAAAGCAGGGAAAGGTAAAGCAGAAAGGTAGGTGTTGTACGCCCAGAGCCCAGGTCAGGGTGACAGCCCTATAAAACTCTGTCTTTTTGGCTGATCCTTTAGTAAAAGCACTTAAAGCAAACATAAAATTTTATGTGAAAAACACTGTCATAAATGTCTCACTTTTAACAAATAATCAAGCATCCTGAAGTCAGAAGCTTCCCTGCTCCGTGTCTTCCAGCCGCAACTGCCTTTTCTGGTACCATGTGAGCTGGCACAGACTAGGCAGTTTTATCTCCTCATTCAAACATGAGAGCATATCTAAAAAATTTTAAATCTCATACAGCTTTTTATTTTTACCCTTACCCGAGGACATTATTTTTATTGCTTTAGAGAGAGTGGAAGGGAGAGAAACATTGATGAAAGAAAGAAGCATTGATTTGCTTCTTGCGCTGTCCCTTTAGGGATCATCTGTGAGCAGAGTGGGGGGAACCCACAACCTAGGTATGAGCCCTGACTGGGACTCAAACCCACAACCTTTCGGTTACAGGACCATGCGCCAACCAACTGGGCCACGCTGGCTGGGGCTCTCACACAAGTTTTACAATAAATTGCCTAGACTCTTGTCTCCCTGCTTTCTGCACCCCGACCAGACTATCTATTCACATGGCATCATAAACTTTTTGTGATTGCAGAACGGATCAGTTAAAATATGAATTTTACATTGTTTAATCAGATTACGTTTTGCCCTAAAATAAAGTGCTGCCAATGCGGTGTTCGCACACATCCTCCAAATAACATTTCAGTCCTCTTTCACCTGGAAATGCCAAATGGGCTGAATTCAAGGAACCATGCTGCTAAAAACACAAACTAAAAACACTGGTGATATAAAAAGAAAAGAAAGCAATTAATAAATATGTACCCTGAGAGCAAGTGCCATATAAAATACAGTTGAGCATCTTCTTTGAGTTTCCCAGGGACCTGTACAGAAAAACTGCAGAATAAAGGATTTCTTTATCCTTTTATCAGAACATGTATACTCTTACAATATTTGCTAATCCTTTCCAAGTGAAAAAAAAAAAAAAAAAAAGCTTAGTCTGAAGGTTTGTATGGATAAATAAAAATTTATAAAATTATAGCTGAGCATCATATGTATAATGTTTACATAGAATAATTGAACTGGCAGATAATTCTTTAAAGTTTTGATATTATCTCAGAATAAATGAACAGATCAAAGTAAATTTTGAAAACATACATTTATGGTATAAAATATTTCAACATATTAGAAAACTAGCCTTTAAAATAATCTTTGCTTAAAATATAAATATATTTTATAATCATATATAAACAAAAAGAATCTTGACCATATGAAAGGTAAAATATTCAAAGTAGTCAAAAGATCTAAATTTTAAAATTAACCCATTTTAAAAATATAAGCACTATAAATATTGGTAGAAAAACCACTGTATGTGATTCAATTAAATGACAAATTTGGAAAAACAGTTGCAGCCAATTCAATGGAGTAAATACCTTTAAAGCACATGCACAACAATGTAAATAAACTCAATGCCACAGAACTGTACACTAAAAAATGGTTAAAATGGTAAATTTCATGTTATATATATTTTGCCTCTAAAAAATACACATATAAATTCCTTCGGAAAAACATATTAAGAACGTAATGGATTCATGGCAAAGTGGTAACTAGTTACTTCAAAGAGTAAAACAATACTTATTTATTATCAAACATTTGGGAAAGTGATCCAACTCATGAGTCATCAACAATATCCAACCGCAGCGTATAGTTCTTCTGTAGTTTACCCAAAACTTGACCTCCTGCAAAGGGTTTTATGGAACCATACTCAACTGCAGTGTGCAGCGTGATAGAACTTGCACTTTCCCAGATCAGGCTCCTTTCTGGCGGGACCACAGCCTGTACAATTCTTTTAGAAGCAATTTGACAGCATATATTTTTGTGGGTGTGGTGGATTGGTACTTAACAGCCACTCCTACCTCCTTCGTGACTAAAATAGCTTCCTAACCTGCTCAAGTGCTAAAGCCAAAAAATTGAAAGTTCATTTTTCAGATTCCCTCACAGCTGCAATTCTAATATGATTTGAGTTGGTACAAGTCAATGCCCTTGGAGAGATTTAGATAAGCAACAGCCATTTCAGGCTACTTTGGCTGCTTTTTTTTTTGCTGCAAGCACAAATGTGGAGCATCGGGGTTTCCAAGGACAGTGAAGAACACTGCCAGTGTCTCTTCTTTTATGGATGTCAAATATAACCCATTTATTGGCATCGGTTGTAGGCACACAGTGTGGTTCTGCACCTGACAACTGTGACTACATTTCAATTCCGCAGGTGGTGTCAGTCCCCTTGCTGGCCTGGCTCTAGATGTGGCATCGAATATCATTCCTGGAAGTTCAACCTACACTCTCCCCAACTTTGGTCAGCCTTTTAATATCCTATTATAAAACTATTGCTACTACTCTCTGTGGCTCTGTTCTCTGATTGAACCCTAGTTGATACAGGAATCAAAAGACTTTTGACTTTTTAAATCTTTACAATGTTCATATTATCATCCCAATTATTCTACTTCTGGAACTCTAGTCTAAGGAAATAATACTTAAGCAATATAAAATTTACAGCAAAAATATTCATTAACACATAATAAAAAATTGAAAGTAAATAATCAACAATGGGGTTAACTTTTAGAGCACCCATTCAGTAGGGGTTAGAAATGCTGCCAATAATAACAAAAGGAGTCCTGCTCTTCTGTCTCTAGGACTTTGCTTATATTCTACTTTTCAGAAAACACCATCCCAGGACAACCCCCAGTGCCACCACTAAGGTTTCCTCCTACAGAGGAAACTGTAGTTCCTACTCAATCTTCACATATTTATTGAGTGCCCATCTAGACTGTATGTGGAGCAGCCAACAATACACCCATGAACTCATGGTCTTAAGTTCCAGTGAAGGAAACAGCCAACCAACAATGAAAATGTAAAATTGACAGTATGCCGTACAAAGATAAGGAAGGAAGAAAAGAGAGCAGGGGGGAGAGTGGAGAGGATCAGGTGTGATAGTTGCTACCTTGAGCACTGGGTTAGGGGAGATACTCTCTAAGCAGAAGACACTTGAGCAGAGACTTAAAGGTCTGAGCAACAGAGCTCAGTAGATTCGTGCCGGGAGAGTTGTTCTAGGCAGAGACCAGCAAGAGGAGAGGACCTGAGGCAGGAGGGTTCTATGAGTCCACCAATATGGCTAGGATTTTATTCAAAGGAGAGTGAAAATCAATGTAGGGTTGAGCAGAGGAATGGTATTTTCTGAAATGTTTGTAAAATCACCATTCTGGCTACTGTGCCCCAGGCTGCTGCGGTGAGCCCAGGGGGAACAATGCAGGCTAGCGTCCAGGCGCCCTCTTTAAGAAAAACAAGTATATAAAAGCATGATAGAGACACAGACATGACTATCCCTTTAGAACAAAAAATGAATTATGATTTTATTTTATTTTTAATTAATTAATTATTAAGATTTCATTAACTATTTTTTAGAGAGAGAGGAGGGAAGAGAGGCAGAGAGGGAGAGAGACATCAATGTATGGTTGCCTTTCACCTGCCTCCAGCTACAGACCTGGGTGGAGACCTGGCTTGCAACCTGGTTAGGTGCCCTGGCTGGGAATTGAACCAGCGACCTTTGGGTTTGCAGACCAGTGCCTTATCCACTGTGCCACCAGCCAAGGTGAACTATGATTTTAAACTCTCAAAAATCTGACAAATACTGCAAACATCACAAAAATCCAGGAAAATCAACACAATGCTTTTAGTAAGCAATTGCCTGACTCCTGTTTATAGATCTATAAGCTATATAATTATTTTTACACTTTGAATTATATATTCTGACCACTTTTATATGTGACAATAAATTTGCAAAATCATTGTCTTGAGAGAAAAATGGATAATGCAGTCTTTCCTTTAGCATGGGTAATCAAAAAATATTTAATTTCTGATAATTTAGACAAGTTTATTTTTCATTTTATTTTTTAGAAAAACCTAGTTTTCCTAAAGTTCATGAAAACCTCAGTCAAGTTTTATTAGGCTATAAATTTTGGAGCAACATGAATTTTAAGTTTCATTTTATGAAACTCTTTCTCATGGCCAGTACTATTAATTCTTCACGGTAGCAAAAAATTTAAGTATTATCTCAGTGTGTTCATATAGTTTGTTCTTCATTAATTAGATTATACATAACATCAGAGTCAATTCTTGACCTCTATTGGAAATTTATCCTTTCTTCTTAATGAAGAGATATAATCTTTACATGAATTTTCTAC
This sequence comes from Noctilio leporinus, assembly GCA_004026585.1. NCBI lineage: Eukaryota > Metazoa > Chordata > Mammalia > Chiroptera > Noctilionidae > Noctilio > Noctilio leporinus. The sequence goes on from PVIW01000250.1 coordinate 328,395, forward strand.
AATTTACTCCTTAATAGCAAAACAAATTCCATATGCCACATTTTCCATACATTTTTGTTCTATAATCTGTTATTTTTATCTGAATTTTATCTCAGTTCTATACTAAGTACATAATGATGTTCCATAGAAGCCAAGCCTAGTGAAAAAAGACATGAGGTCAGAAGTGTGTGGACTGTCATAAAACTAATGGGAATAATCAATTGTAGATTCCAGAGTTGGCACTAGAAAATGTGACCTGGAAAGCTAAGAGGATATCAGATTAGGTAACATTTCCTTTAGGTAACTCTTGTGATTCTCCAAAACTCAATTTGGTATTTATTCCTCCCATAGCACTCAGTTTGTACCACAGAAATAGACTATATTGAAAGTGTCTTTTATTGGCAAAGCATTTTTTTTATATAGTCAGGGCCCATACCTGGGTTGCAAGCCAAGTCTCCAGCCAGGTCTGTAGCTGAAAGCACGCAAAAGGCAACCATATATTGATGTTTTCTCTCCCTTTCTTCCTCCCTCCCTTCCTTCCTCTCTAAAATTAATTTAAAAAATATTTTTAAATACATTTTTTAATAATCTCTTGCAAATGTGGAGCACTATCTCTTTTGTTTGCTATTGCACCTAGTCTAGTCAGCACTTAATAAATACACTAATTCCATAAGTAGATTCATGTATGCTATTTTAAAATTGTTTTAATAAGTTGGGGAGATTGCTATGATATACTCATAAAGATAAATGAGTAGACTTCAAACATTAGGCACTAAAAATGATGATTATTGTTGATATGTGTGGATGATATTCATGAGAATTTAATCTACTTTCATGTATATTTGAAACTCAAAAATCAGGAAAAATGTTACCCAAAATTTAATGCCAACTATATCAAAAACACTTTACATGGGAAAAAAACAGGAAAGAAATACATTAAAATTTCGAGGTTGTTATTAGAAATAATTTGAGTATTTTTTTTTTCCTGTGGTGGTAGAATTCTGAGGTTACCCACATTTTCACCAAACCTGTGAATATAATGAGATATCCTATCTGTGATTAAGCTACATTATTTGGTAAAGGTAAAGGACTTCTGCAGTGGTAATCAAAGGCCCTAATCAGTTGACTTGGACTTAATCAAAAAGGAGATTATCTTGAGTGGGTCTGACCTAACCAAGTGAGCCCTTTGAAAAAAGGCCAAGACCATTGCTGAAAGGGGAGGCTCCCACGACTTGAAGAAGCAAGCCACCACGAGTCCCACAGCTGCAGGACATGAATTCTTCAGCCTGGAATCAGACCCTGGAACCTCTCAGATGAGCCCACAGACATAACCAGTCCCCTTAGGTCAGCCTCTGAGAACAGGACCCAGCTAAGCGGTGCCCACACTGCTGACCCACAGAAGCCATGAGACAATAAGCCTGTGATCATTTCTCATGCACCAGCAGCAAATTAATACATTTCCTTTCCATCTTTCTGCATTTTCTAGATATTTTTGTAACACATATGTTCGTTTTGTAACAGAATAAAAAATACAATAAAAATAAAAGAAAATTACTGTAGATTAATTCAGGACAACTGCCATATTTTGCAAAAGAGTGAACTGACATCGTTTTTCTTAATGTTAACAAAGCTACATTAAATAGGAGGGAATCTTCTTTTTGTACAATGCTTGGGCTTGAATCTAAAGTTACCCAGCTCAAGGACAAAAGTTAATACACTCTCTATATAATTCAATAGAGTTAGTTCAGAAAGAAAAATCTTTGCATAAATCATTCTTCTCTTGCTGTACTAAGCTTCTATGAAATCATCCTGAACAAACAGATTTTAATTTCAGTTTAGACATCCACACCCAACAGGCTGATTAATGATGATAAAACTGAATGGAAAGTGAAGCCACTCATGAAATGTACAATATAACAATCAATCAGGCTTACAGATGAGAATATTCAAATACTGTATAGTACTTGACTCTCTAGCACCACTCAATGGAGACCTGCTGAGCTGCTAAACAATTTAAAGCTGATATCAAAATTACCAGTGCCAAAGTTCAAGTCTCATCTAGGAAGAGGACTCAAAGATATAATGTGGTATTTACTGATCACCTACAACGAGTTGGCTTCTCCATGTTGCATGCTTGGCTTAAATCCTAATATAGAAACACAAACACTTTTTCTCCAACACCCATCTGCCTCTTACATCTGCCACAAAGACAAACTAAATGGAGATCGGATAGGAAATAATCACCCTGCATCTTTTAAGTCCCTGATGGTGACTCTGTGATTCCTTCTGCTATTTGAAATTAGCTTTTTAACATTTTTTTTGCATTTGGCATTATGTATTATTTCATTATTCGCTCCATCTATGTTTACATTGGTCACTGTAAAAGACCCAGGACCCCCACATCAGCCCCCATGCCCTCAATTCTAATCCCAATTAGCTTTATGGGAAATGACACAAACCCGCCACTCAACTCCACACCCCATTCCAGATTTCTTTTTTCCATGGCACTAGTTACTACCTGACATAGAATGCAATTCAATTATTAATTTGTCTTCTTTCTCTAGGATTTTTGTTTCACTAAGGCAAAATTCTGTTTGTTTTGTTACTAATAAGTTACCAGTGCATAGTGTCTGACACATAGTAGGCAATCAATAAAAATTGTTGAATGAATAAATAATATTTAAAAATAAAACATTAGGAAGAAGAATTCCAGGGGATTTCAGTCAGCTCTTCTGATCATGATAACCCTTATTCCATGTGTCAGGAAGTCAACAAGGGTATTTTGTGATTGCTGAGTTTTCATTTCAGCCATAAAATCAGGAACAGAGTAAAGAAACAGCGTTGAGCCCAGGTGCCACTGAGGCAGCTTCAGCTCAAAGCCCCATTTATTGGGGGGTCCCCGTGGCCCTCACTCTGACTGATAGGGCAGAAGACTCTAAGAAATGCACACGTATGGTAGCATCACAAAATTACTTTGCAAGACTACCTAACCTTCCTCTTAGTGGCTGGAACTGCCGTTTGGAAATTGGATAAAAAGTCAACAGTTTATTATGGGGTAGTTCAAGTGGGGAGTCTGATGGCCATACATAGAGTTTTTGTGTTTGGGTTGGTGTTGGTATTGTTTTACAAATCAAATGTTCTCCTGGTGGACTGTATGTACAGTTCATTTCTAGAATACCTAGGACTGATTAGCAAATATCCAAGATCTCTTGGGGTTGGACCATTTTGATTTCTACACTGACTTGCCCTCTCCCTACCCCTTCACCTGCCCAAACCCCAGAGGGCTCCAGTGTTTACATGCTGTTACATGGTTTCTGTTACTCCAGTATCTGAGTATCCCAGTGAAATCAGAAAGCTCATTTCAACTGTCTCTTCTCAACTGCTTCTATAGATAGAGGTTTTCTAAAAGGTTGGGATTGTCCTCACCCGATGAATTTTCCATGCATGACTCAGTGAAGGCCTTGGGGCCACAGAGAATGGATTGCAAACCAGACACTTACTCCATTTCCCTATATCTTTTAGTATTTTAATATCTTCTTCTATGTTATACCAGAAGTGTCTGGGTGAATATAAAATTGCACATATAGGTACATGTACATATAGTTACACAGTCTTCTCGATCTATATACCTCATTGCTCCATCCTTGGCCAGCAATACTTGGAAATCGTTCCCCCCATGTATCAGCCAGATTTATGCAATGTAAGTTAGTAAAACTCTGCAATTCTTTTCGGTTGACCTTGTAATGGTTCCTGGAGCATGCTTGCACTGAGGGAGCTGGGTGGAGAGAGTAGGTAGGGGTGTAGTAGGATTTGAAGGTTTGAACACCGAGTAACCCAACTCCTCTCCCACATCTCCACCCTCTGTCAGGACCTCTACTTAGCACCTTATGTTAGTCATAGTTGGAATTTCCACCTAAGAGACTAGAAAATGTTATACACTGATGGAAGGATAAATCTTTGAGTGTGGGTTCCAATGGCCTCAGCATGTGGCTGAGGTGACACATTCTTACAGAACCATTTTAGGAAGTGACTGCTTTTCTGTTAGTGCCTTGAGCTGAAAGCCAAAGACTAAATTTATCATTTTCTGTCGGTAAACTATCCATTGTCGCACACCCGAGTCCTTGAATTCCTCATTCCCTTCAACTATCCTTCTGCAGACACCACTTTGTCTCACAAAACCAGCCTTTAATGGGACTGTCACTCTAGGGGACAACAGGTGATGATTTGATTAGCTGCTTTTTCATTAATTTCAATAGCTGCTCAGGTCTAATTTCTACCATCAACTTGACTTCCATTTCCTCTTATCCACTCCAAGGACAGGTAATAAATTCTAGTTTCCTTCCTTTTCCACCTGAAGGTTTGTTTTCTGCAACCTCTCTTGGCAGAATTTTCAGTTAACAGTCACAGTTTTGGGATCCTAATAAAAGAAACTGACTCTGGTTAATTAAAGCAGGAATGCAAATTATTTAAAAGATGTAGGATAGCTCACATATTTTCTTTGGAGGGCTGGAGAAGCAAACAGAAATTCTATAGCTAGAAATACTTCCCGAAAGCAAACCTTGTCAAGTAAAGACATGTTGAAACTCGTCCTAGGCAGACACCACAGCACATTCAGGAAGTCTCAGTAACCAGACTGCTTCTGGGGGTCACTAGCTACTGATTCACAGTCCAGGGAGCAGGGGGGTCCGATTGGTGGAGCCTAGACCCATGTCCTAGTTGTAAGGAGCTTGGACAGGTGAGTATCTGGCAAGGCATCATAAAGGAGAATGTTCTTCGAACATAGCAAGTGGGTGCTGGTACTAGATGGACAAAAATGATAAATGCTCACTACCAATGCTTTATGAGAAATGGCAGGGACTGTGAGTACAGACGGATCTAAATTTGATTTGGGCACTTTCTTTACTTTCTTTTTGACTTGGGACAAGTTAATTTCTCTGAACTACTTTTCTGATCATCAAAATGGATATCAAACTTCTCTTGCAGGAATTAAAAATCAGGTATGTGGACCAGCTGTTCAAAAATGACAAGGTATTACTTGAGTAATCAGTACAAATATACACCATTTTGAGGGGCCTCATTTTGGTAAAAAAATTTTATTTTGTTTATTATTTCCAGAGAGAGGGTAAAGGAGAGAGGCAGAGAGGGAGAGAGACATCAATATATGGTTGCCTTTCACCTGCCTCCAGCTATGGACCTGGCTGGAGACCTGGCTTGCAACCTGGTTATGTGCCCTGGCTGGGGAATCCAACCAGTGACCTTTGGGTTCACAGGCTGAAATATTTTATTTTTAATGATATTTTCATATATTTATGCTTTTTCTCCCCAACTACAAAATCACTTTAGAATAGTGACCATGACACTATTTTTACTTCCCACAGCATTACACACACCCACACACGTTAAATGAGCAAGCATCTGGGATATCATAAGTTTCAATGAGATATAGCAATGCTTTATTCTGTAGCAGTAAATTAAAGGATATATAAGTGCACAGAGTATATCACACTCTATAAAGTGAGTTCCTAGGGAGCCTCCACTGGTGACCACCTCGGAGTAACAGGTATGTTATTCTGCATAAAATGGGCTCTAAAAGACCACTGAGCATGAATGGTATCAAAGAGGTCATCACCATTAAGAGCAACTCAAATAAAGGTCAACTATCTGAACTTAGTTCAGAAACAAATGGCAGAATGTGGAAATATGATAGAAGCAAAAAGGTAATATATTTCTTGTGCAAGTCAACAACATAAATCCTACAAATAAAACTAACTTGAATTAATAAAAACACAGTGAAAAATATTTATTTATATATATTAATTAAATATATATTTATTAATATATAGATGTTTTAATATATTAAAGTACTCAAGAATATCCCTACTAGAATAACTATCTAAAGTATAAATCTAATCATTTCACTGTCTTCTCTAAATTCCTCACTTATCCTCAAAATAGACCCAAGACTACTTGGAATGTAGATTATACGTAAAGAAAAGTTAAATAAATCTGACTTATTTTTTTTAATTTATTGACTTTTAGAGGTGGAGAGAGACATTGATTTGTTATTCTACTTATTGATGCATTTATTGGTTGATCGTTGTATATGCTCTGACTGGGGATTGAACCTTCAACCTTGGCATATTGAGATGATGTTCTAACCCATACTAAGCCCAGTATTAGAGAACAAAGTTTCTTTCTACTGGCTCTATCAAATATTAATGATTCATCCAAGTAAAGTAAATGTGGCCTCCCATTTGTGCTTCCACTACATAGCCTTGGCAAGTCATTTGGCCTCCCTAAATTCAGTTTCCACATTGTAAAATAAAGAAATTGGACAAGATTTTTTCCAGCCCAGAAAGACCATCAACTCTATTCAGCCAAAGTCCACTTGCCTGTACCCCCCCCCTAAAATGGGCCCTATTTCCTCTTAGCTTGACTAACCAAGGTAATTAGCCAAAGGAGATAAAACACAAATTGTGAAATTGCCAATTCTGAGATACACAAGCAAAAAATAATTTACTCAGCATTCCCATAATGCTTTACTATATTTTCCAATAGTGTTTAGACATGAATCAACACAAATTATAGTCACGAACTATAAAAGAAGACCCAGAAATGCCGAAAAGTTATCATTGACAAAATTTGTTGAACAAATCAAAAGTAGAGAAAAATAAGATTTTAGACTTGTGAATGATCCCAGGCAGGACTAGGTAGCCTCAGATATTTTGGTTGGTACAGGGTGTGTGACACAAGGCTCAAAGGGGAGAAGGGTCCCACCAACTCACAAGCTGGATTGGGCCCTCCTTATTGGGTTCTCATCCCAGCTCTATTCACTTACCTCAGCTTCACCAGATCTGAGGTGATGACAGCTACTCTCCACCTGACAACCAAGACCCCTCCTTGTTACAATTAGGTAATTCATTCAATCTTCCCTGAGCTTTTGTCATGCACGCCAATGTTTCACATAACCCCCAAAGATTTAAATGCTCCCCCACCCTTATAGCCTCTCTGGCCTCCACCCTCTCCCTTGTTCTGCTCTAGTCACCCTGGGCCTCTTTTTCTTCACATGGTGGAGACCTATGAGTATCCCCCTGCCACCTTCCCTTCTCTTTCGTTGACTATACCCATCCCTCATGTGTCTGTCCCATTCTATCCCTGTCCCTGCCTGCTCTCCTAGCCCCAATTTGCCCCCTTATAACTCAGCTCACCCCTGTACCTGAGCCTTCAGTTTGCAGGTGTGGGACTTCCTTGAGCTTCGGTCTGGTGTTCCCTGGTATATTTCCCTCTCTTCATTCAAATTGCAGCAGATGATTACTACATTCATAGTGGTGATCTCCTTGTTAGGTATATAGATGCTGAATAATTATGTTGTTTACCCGAAGCTAAAATAATATTGTATGTTAACTAGACACTAATTAAAAACACCTTCAAAGGGTATATTGGAAAAAAAATTTCAACCAGATTAGAGGTGACAACATTGAGCAGTGACTAATCTTTGATTTTCAGTACGGAAGTAACTTACAGACTTTCAGAATAAAACAAATAGTGATAACTTACTAGAAATGACATCTCTGAAAATTAGAAATTAAGTTTCCAGTGAAAATATCATGCAATCATACTTTATTCAACAAATACTGAGTGCCTAATACGTCCTGGGGACAAAAAGGTAAAAACGATCTATTCTGGAGCTCAAAAAGTATGCCATCTACTAAGAGATGTGGAAGTGCAAACAACTAAACTATGGTGGCCTAGTTGCCATAACAGAGACACAATTGAGGCAGAAGAAAATACAAAGGAAGGTCTGTTATAGCTCTATCATGGTATTTATTGGAAGATATTAAAGTTGTGTGTTTATGTCTCTGTTTCTCCCTTTAGATTATAGGCTATTGAATAACCCACCAATGACTTGGCCTAGAAAAATACTATATCTGGCATCATAGTCACTCAATAACTGTTCATCTGAATGATACGTTCTGCCTGGGGCAAGGGAAGACCTTGTGGATGGATCTGCAGAGATGGTAACACCTGAGCTGGATCATAAAAGGTGAGTTAAAATTTTCTATGAAGATAAAGGAATCGAATAGCATCTACAGAATTATGGGGGCTATAAAATAGCGGTAATGATAACAGATAACATATACGAGGCCAGGAAGTTATGCCAGCCATTTATATGCATTGTGATTTTATTGTTACAGCAACCAAATGATGTAGGTACAGTTTTTACAGATGAGGAAAGGGAGGCTATCGTGGTTAAAAAGTGTGTCCAATTTCACCCAGCAGGTGAGTGAAGCTGGGGTTTATCTCAGGGACCCCATTTCCCCAACTCCGAAGTCTGTGAGCTGGGTGACACCATATACTCTTCCAGGATTGAGCCAGCTCCAGTGTCCCAGTGATCCGGCAGATAAGGTTACCAGTTGACTCACCACCCCTGAGAGTGGGCAGCAAACTATCCCTTCTACTCTCGTGATCCTACCACTGTCATGACAACTTCTCTACGTCCCAGTGGTTCTTTGAGTCTATCTCACCTTCCTTTCCCTTTGCTACGGCTTCTATGTTTCCACTGCTTTCTACTTCTCTCTTCTCTGCGTCTCATGCTCCTACTCTCCAGGAAAGCGGCTCATTGTGTCAAAGGCTGATCTATAGTCACCAATTAGTGATGCTTCAGGCTGTTCAGCATCCAACTCCTGTTAATACTCTGACCTCCTCCTCGGGAATCTCTAGCTCTGTATAGATGTAGGGATGTAACTCTCCTCCAATACAGTAGCCAAGGAGCAATACTCTTCCTTCCTTTGCAGGAGGTTGAAGATGCATGAGTGAAAAGAGACAAGAACAGGGCAAGGGCTCTGAGCAAATGGGAGTGAGGTGGAGGGGTTGGCTGTGGAAAACTCAGGGGTCTCCATGTCCCTCCACCCGACTCCTGAGGTTGCAGAGCTCCGTGGAAGGATATTTACCTAGGTTGACAAATGTATTGGTGAAAAATATAACCACCAAAATGATCCTGTCTGATAATTCAGCACGCTGAATGAAAGCTTAAAATGCCCTCCCTGCTGCTGCTAATTCTGGTGAGCAATGGAACCGATACATAAATCCCAGACTTCATTCTAGGTTGCTGGTTAGATCCGTGAAGTAAAGATGTGCTTCTTCCCTAGTTATAAGTAAACAAACAACTGCTATGCATCAGTTCGTGTGGGGGACCCCTGACCCACAGAGATCCCTCTGTGCTGAAAATAAAATGAACCTTACACGGGGCAGCCCGTGCTATAGAGAAGGTGGGCTAGTGTCTGAAAGACAAAGGCCTTCCGTGCCTTTCTCCAAAGGTATTTATTGAGTAACAACGGTGGGGGGTGTATGGGTGTATGTACATGTCATTGTGGAAGAAGAATATTCTATAGAACAGAAGTTCCTATGTTTACACAATCAAGGGAAGGAACAAGAAGGTCTTGCCCCAGGACATGGAGAGGACAAAGACTCCAGGTGGCTCGTTAAAAATAGGGAGGGTAAGGTTACATGCGGGTTAATGGAAACAAGTCAAGGAAGTTTGCTAGCTTCAAAGATTGTATCTTGTGGCCAAATTCCTCCCAGGGTCCCCTGATCACAGCCTAGGGGGTTTGTATGCACTCAGGCTTCCCGGTTTTCCCATCTGGCCTGCGCTGGACTCCGCACCCCGACACAGTTCAAGGAGGACCTTGACAAGTTAGCATATCATAAAAGGAGACAGCGTCTGGATAAAATTCAACATGCAATTTTGGCTTTGTCACAGTTTGAATAAAAACAGTTGGCTGAACAACCACCCATTTAAATTATCGAAAGCTGGTGATTACAAATAAGCATCCGCAGTAAAAATCAGTCTATGAAGAGCTTGGATTGATTCCAGAAGTAGGTTTCCCTTAAACTGAGTGGTTGCAGACAAAAGCAGTTTGTGCTTCCAAGAATGAGTGAAAAACTAGCGCATTCACGGATGGAGGCTGCGCAGACCTGGGTTAATTTATGTAACACTTTAGAGTTTTGGGGTTTTCAAACTGCAACATGGATCAGGCAAAATAGAGTAAAATTACTCATTACTCTCTGTTCTGCTCATACATAAAAGCACTGCACTCTAAAAGGACAACTCCCAGCAGACTGGTTTTTCTTTGAGACATGGTAAACACTACCAAGTTCTCCTTTTGAAACAGAACATGATTTTAAAAAGCCACTAGAGGGCAGTCAAAACACTGGGGATGAGGCAAGGCAAGTCCTTAGAGGCGACCCTTAAAATGAAAGTATTTGGTTGTTGAGCAGAGAGGGGTTGTGGGAAGAGAGAATCTTTTCGATTGCATTAATGTAACGTTAATGAGAAAGAGGACTAAAAATATTACACAAGCCTACTGGCACACATTTTAATGACCATGCGAAGTCTGCTCACTGCCTTGGGGACAACAGTTGTAGGACAGTGATTCAGCACAAATGATGTAATGAGGTCAGTCCTCCAATACACTCATTTAACACTGCCTCCCAAACAGCAAAAGATCAAGGAAAATACACCAAAACACAAATCACTGCGCTCAGCCCTCTGGAATATCTACAGGCAGCTGTATTGGTAGGTCATTTGCTGTCCATGTGTACATTTTTAATGTAAGTGATATCTCTAGATTTTGAAGTAAGCATTACTACATTTAAAAAAAATTCTCATGGCTCTATTTGACCCACGTTATTTGTGGGAGGTGAGGAAGGAATGACTCACCTGATTATTAAAATGCTTGTGGAAAAGGCAGATAAAATGATGATAGACACTGGAGCACTCAGCTCTTATTCCTTAAAAATCTTTCCTAATAGAGAACTGGGCTAGGAGTTGGAAGGCCAGGAATAAGAATTGCAAGGATTATGTGGCATTATGTAACACCTAAGATTCCAAAACGAAAAGGTAATTTAAGGGTCATTATTTCTAGTCTATAATTTTTTTTCATAGCCATTTTAAAGTAGAACAGTGTGTACCGGGCATGATAGTACATACAAGAAGTATTTCCAAATCAGCTACTGCTGAATTGCCTGTGGAAATGCGGCTATAGGTAGATATTGTTTACAAATGTTCAAAGTAACTGAGAATTGTTAGCAATTCCAGGCATATGTGTAATGAATTAGGATAGAAGTCAGGGCCAATCCATTTTGATTTCCTGAAGCAGAACTCTGCCAGTCAGTGTGGGGACTTCCATGCGGAGCACTTGGGTTCATTGAAGGGAAAGGCTTTGGACACAGAGCTGAGTCAATGGGAAATAACCACATCCTTGTTCCCGCAGACTGAGATGACTAATTCTAATTGTTGACAGCATAAGGGACAAAGCATGTGACTTGTTCAAGATAGTTTCTTTAATCATCGGTCTAAAATATAGCTGCAATTAACATAGTGAACATATTTACTTACATTGTTGTAAGGAAATATTTATTTTTCATATGGATGCCTAGAAAAGCCAATCATTTATTCTAATATAAGGCACCTTATCATGGGACTTCTGACCACATTTTATTAGAATCTCCACTCCAATAATCTTCATGAGCTTGGGTTTGCATGGGAGCAGTAGACTCAGGCATTCCTTAAACCACTAAAGACATTCTATTCACTATCACAGGCAGGAAAACATGAGTAATTCCTAAGATTCCTGAAGAGGCCTTCATAAGCTACTGCAGTTCTTAGCAACAAAGGGTTTTGGATATCTATTTCTACTGCAGGCAAAAACAAAAACAAAAACAAAACCCACAATTCCCTAGCTTACAGGACAGGTTGTAAAATTAAAATTAGTCACAAACCAGGATCAAAGTTGTGATTCTAAAATGCCCGCAAGTTTGAGATTTGGGGGGCAGAAGTACGCAGTGGAATAGACTAGAGAATCCTTTCTGAAGCTTAGGAGATTTTGCCAAAAGTGGTATGCAATCCGCATTGGTCCTAATTGTATTTTTCAGATGGCCCCGTCCATCTTACATTACAGTTACACTACATTCCTAAAAAGAAAGCTGTATGTCACATATCATTCAGTTACCCCAGACTGTCATTCGTAATTCAATAAATGTTGACTAGATGAATGAGATCCAAAGGTAGAAGGAAGCGAGGGATAGGGCTCACCCAACATGCTTCGATGCTTTATTCCCATGCAATTTAATCCTCCATCCAGAAGCGAGTCACAGAGCACCCATGGATGGCGGCCCAGTTTGTGCACCAGTGTCTGGGCTGCCTCAGGCCATGCCCTCCAGATGCACTAGCTGTTCCTCCTCTTTGCCAATGATAGTCAGCCTTAAGGTTCTTGAACTGCTGGATGGTGTTAACTGATATTCCTCAATAGGGTGTATTGACTGGGCTGTCTAGTACAGTGACTCATATTGGAAGTGCTCTATACAAGAGGAAGGAACAAAAGAATGACTAGGTAAAAAGGCATTAAGGTCTAGTTTCTTAAATACGGAAAGACTTTTTAGAAACAAAACTGCCAGACTGCTTGCTACTGAGGCCACTTTCTGTCTCTGAGCCTTTTCTCTCTCCCTTCTTCATGCCCAATAATGCCATTTCAATGAGCTATTTAGCTACCATGACGATAATTTTGTCATGTTGGATGTTTTAGGGAAATGTTGGGTTCTTTGATCTCTTATCTAGTTTGCAGCTATGCTTCTACTCATTCTTTTCTGGTTCTGTCTGCTCTTCTCCACCTTTCCCCAGGTTATGGTGTTTGTGAAATTGCTTTCGCTGTATTTTTTTTTTTTTTCACTGTATTTTTTTTAATGTGTGCTCCACCAGAAGCACATAGTAATTCAGTTGTAGGAGTAAATCCTGCCTGAGTGAATACTGATGGTCAGAGAAATGAGCTGGTATAACTAAAAGAAAAGCAAAATTATTAAACCCGATGTCAAACACTGAAATAAAATTCTGCCTGTTTATTTTTTCACAGCTGGGACAAAAATTTTAAAAATAAATAAAAATAATTTTAAAATGATTAAAAAAATTTTTTTAATCATTAAAAAAAAAAGCACCAAAATGGTCATGAAAAATAAGTGTAGGGGTGCTTATACACAAAGTATGAGTTCTTCCTTCCTTCCTTTTTTCCATCCTTCTTTCCTTCCTGCCCCTCTCCCTTATTTCCTTCCTTCCCTCACTTCATTTTTTCTTTCCTTAATTTGTTTGTTCATTTTTTCATAATTACACATATAAACAGATAATATAAAGGGGCTTTTATCCTTTTGAAAATATGAAAAACAGCCCTGACTAGTGTGGCTCAGTGGATTGGTGCTGGCCTGCGAGCCTGGGGGCCGCTGGTTCAATTCCCAGTCAGGGCACATGCCCAGGTTGCCCGCCGGTTCTCCAGCTGGGTCCATGGCTGGAGGCAGGTGAAAGGCAACCATGCATGGTGCTTCTCTCCCTTTCTTCCTCCCTCCCTGCCCTTCTCTCTGAAAATAATGAATAAAATCCTTTTTAAAAATATAAAAAATAAGAGAAATGGAAACTATCTTCAATGTATGCTATACTACTGCTAATTATTTTGCCATGAGAAAAATGTAATATATTGGCAAAGTCACACTTCTGGTATATTAACTATGTATATTTTAAGAATTAATATACTTTCCTACATTTAACTTCATTTCTCTCACTCATTTTATCAGAGTATAATGGTTTCCCAACTGTGAGAATCTTTAATGATTTTATATATACCCTTTAGGCTGCCATATTTTTAATTAACATTTCATTAGACTCATTTGACTAATAGAAACAGAGACTCACGAATGGCATCTGTGCCAGCCATCAAACTATTTTCCTTTCTTTCCAAGTACACTGCTGAGTGACATGTCACAGCTATCTCTTCACTTGGATATAGCCTTGTGTCTGAGCATTGATCAATGAACTATGACCATAATGAATAGTATTGAATAGTAATAGTATGTGAAGCTATATATATATATATCTCACAACTATCTCTTTTTTCTACTTGTACCCAATGAGTAGAGACACCTTTGGATTAAGAGAATGATCTAGAGCCTACACTGATGCTTGGAGGAAAGCTGCTCAGTACAGCCAGTCAAACAGATTAAGAACGTAATATGAGTGACAAAGAAAGTTTGGCTTTGGATTTTAAATCCAAATTTAATCTTTGAAATTTTTAAGTTGCATGCTGTAACAGTTGACCTGTCCCAACTCATATAACAGTCTGGGAAAAACTGATGCTGTTCTCAAGATCTTCGTGGACATAAGCCGGAATGGGAAAACGGAGCTACCGAGGATTTGTGTGAATATTGAGACCTGCTGTTTCCTCCCTCTCTGTGTCATGGGGCCATGAAACACGAGACTGAAGTAAGAAAGTGGTGCCAGGACACTGAATATTCAACTCAAAAACCATTTAGCAAGCACAAGCTAGTGCCAAAAACCAACCGGAAGGATCTTCCCTTAGTCACCAAATGGGTGTGGTAAATAGTTCTAATGAAAATGGTGCAGACCCAGAAAACAACACAGATGAATAAGACAATTAACTAAAGGGTTGGGTAAGAAAATACAAACCAGCTATAAAAAAATGGAGAGAAATAGAGGAGGGACAACAGAAAAAGGAGGTATAGAATGGGATTAGGAAGATGGGTTTGGAAAGATGCCTTGAAGTTCTTCAGAGGATTTTTCAAAGGGACCCTGAGGCCATTCATTTCGTGAATGGGGACGAAATAATAAAAAGCATCAATGTTGAATCTGATGCCTTCAGCCTTCCCTTCATCATTTCCCACCTTCTTTAATCTTCTTGAGTTAATCTTATTTTCTAACCATTTAATTATTTCATTCCTTTAGTTCCCTTTTCAAATAGGTAGGCTATTTGCTGGGTTTGCATAGACAATTTCAATTAAAGTCACCTAAGTGAGTATAATCTAAAAGACTAACCAGGAGACAGGCTTCCCCATACTTTCCCAAGCCATGATCCATAGTTGCACTCCGAGGTACGCTCAGATATCTGGTTGGAGCTTTGAGGAGACTATGACACCAATCAAGCAGTAACAATTCTGGATTTTTTCTGCCACAGTGAAGCACAGGCCACAGTGCAGTGCCTTGGATATCCGTGCAGCTCTTTTTGTGAGCTATGAAAAAAAAATAAATCATGCCCTGATTTTTGTGATTCTCTGGAGTTGGCTGCCACCAAAAAGGCTTGAGCAATCTATTTCTCTGAAGGGAACACCCATATTTCTGGGAAAATTTGGGCACATTCCTTCCTAGAAGAGAATGGAAAGGCTAAGTGGCTTTTGGCAGAATTTTAAGACCTAACTATGTTTTATAAAATAACATTTTACAATGATGAGTTGGTATGGTAGTGCAAAGTTTGATTTGATGTTGCCCACTGGCTCCAAAAGATTCACAGTGCTTCTGCGCATACGTTTAGCTTAAAACACCTTAGTTTAGTAATAGCCTCACTGTCAGTGCAAGAATTAAATGACTGTGTCCAAAGGTTCCCAGAAACCGTGAATCCAAGGCTTAGAACTGCTACCTTTGTTCAAGGAATAACTAGGCTGTAACCCTCCTGTTACCCATTTTGAGTTAAAGGGCCTTGAGCAAAGTAGGCAACTCTGACCTCTTTCTCCTCCCCTTCCCTCCTTCAGTTCATCCCATTGGATCCATTTCCAACATCACAGTTAATAGAGAGGGGTTTTCAGAATAATTTTTAAAACTTTTCTGATCTGCCAATCTAAAGTAAATATTCGGTAATTCTCCATCACATTGCCCTGGTTTATTTTCTTCAGAGAAGTCATCATTACCTCAAATCATCTTTTAAAAAAAAATGTATTGGTTTACTTGAAATCCATTTGTATCACCATCACCTTCACACACAAACACAATAGAAGCTAGTTTTTTGGGGTTTTTTTTTAAGATTTTATTTATTATTTCTAGAGAGAGGGGAAGGGAGAAAGGCAGAGAGAGAGAGACAGACAGACAGACACCAATGCATGGTTGCCCTTCACCTGCCCCCAGCCATGGACCTGGCTAGGGACTTGGCCTGCAACCTGGCCATGTGCCGTGGCTGGGAATTGAACCAGTGACCCCTGGGTTCATGGGCCGTTGCCCCATCCACTGTGCTACCAGCCAGGGCGAAGCTAGTTTCATGTCTGCTCGTTCACCACTGCATAATACAGTACCTAGCACATAGCAGTTACTTTATGAATAAATCCAAGATGCACTATGAGAAGTGATCAACATTGACTTTTGTGGCCTTATGGCAAATTTCCAAAAATAAGGAAAGTGCAAAGAGAGCTTACCAACATAGTTAAAAGTTGTACAGTGGCATAAAGTCAGAACTGAGGGAGATAACCCCTCTAAGGACAAACTTGGCAGCGACTGGAAGACAACTTCCAGTTGAGGGGCCCTTCCAATTTGTACTTCGAGAAGATTCCTAATAGATGTGTAAGCCTGGGTCCATTCTCATTAGACTTGCAAGCCATTTGACATATAACAAGGCGTGGTACTTATTCTTAGTGGTGCCGCGAGGTTTAAAACAGATCGAAGTGTGTAATATTCATAATACCTTGTTAAAGAATCAGTAGTAGCCCCAATTCCTTGAATGCCCACCACCAGGCATCTTCAGCATCTTTTTCTCTCCTCATTATTCCCATCAGCATTCAGACTGCTCGTAGGTCCTGCCTTTTAAACAAACTCTTTGTTTCTGCATTTGTGTCTATTTACCGCCCTGCTTCTCTGCTCCCCTTCACAACCAAGCTTCTAAAAAGAAATACCCTTTTCTGCTCCCATCCTAATGGGTCTAATGCAATCAAGTTAAAAAGCTGCCTTGCTGACAGCACCAATACTGGTTAAAGTCAAAAGCAAGGAGCTCATTCACACACCTTTTCTCCTGACATTTTGTTTTTTTGACACCACACTCACCACGTTCCTTTCCGACTGGTCTGACCAGTCCTTTTCACATTCCATTGCTGCCTTTTTCTCTTCTCCCTGACTTTTTTAATGTTGACATTTCTTAAACCTCAGCTTCTGACCTTCTTTACCTTCATTCTTTAAGCATTCTCATCCTCTTATACGCTTAAATCCATCTATATGACAACGATCAAATTAATGGCCTCCAAATTTATATCACAACTCTGGATCTGTATATCCAAATGTCCACTTGATCTGTCCACGTGGATGGCTGACAGACACCGCAAGCTTAACATGTCCAAAACAGAACCCTTGTTCTCCCCTCACCCCAGCCCAGACCAACAGCGTCCTCTTTCAGTCTTCATCTTAGCAAATGACAACTCCATCCACCCAGAAAACAGCAAGTCTCTCGCCGACTGCTCTGACCAGCTCATCTAAGCCCTGCCAATCTTCTCTCCTATCATATCCTAGAGTGATAATATAAAAATTAGATTTGATCCTATCACTGCATACCAAAAGGAATAAAATTTGTCTTTTCACGGCCCGTTAAAACATTCTAGCTTCTGCCTCGTTCTAATGCTTTATTTTGTCTCAGTTTCTTACCCCTTGCCATACGCCAAGTACATGGTCTTCCGCCCTTCACATCTGCCAAGATTTTTCCTGCTCCTGTATCTTTGCACAACTATTTCTTCTAGCTGGAATGTTTTCCCAATCGGTTTCACCTGCCTGCTTCAAGTAACTCGGCATGTGTCCATATATATATATATATATATATATATATATATATATATATATATGATTGTCTCTCCCACTATGCTTTCCTTGCTATTGTCTATTCAGCACCTACTACAGGGCTTGGCACATAGTATGCATAAAATAAATAATTGTTTCTAGAAAGAAAAGTATTACTTTGTAGTAATAAATAAATTGGAATAGTTGTATAGACTTCAATGCCTTTTCTGAAACTCTTAGAACCAGAAGTGTGTGGGAATTCAGGGATGTTCTGACTTTGAAGTGATGTGGGCCATGCACCTCACAGTATGGAACACTCCTGGCAGGATTTGGGGTGGCATTTGTAATCAAACACTAATATTGTATTTTCACTATTAAATGCATAAATAGTTATGGTCACTAGAAGTAGTTAAAACTATGAATAGCCTCATATCAAATCAGGTCCAATTATCACCAATAAAACTGTGAAAACAAAGCCAGTTTTCAGAGGCGTTTGGGTCTGGGAATTGCCCGTACAGGACTGAGTTTCCTCCTCATCCCTGCCAGGGTATCTGGCTTTCATGAGCGGTGCCCACAAAGAGCTCCCTTTCACATCTGAACATGCACTTGACATTTACTCAGCCTTACCCAAAATAAATTCAAACCACTCACAAGAAAACAACTGCTGAATTAACTCCAGTTACAATGGTATGTAGTACTTCTCTGCTAATAACTCCTGAAACTTCCAAGTGTGTTTATGTTCGTATTACAAATGCTTTCACCTTTAAATTCAGCCCAATGCTACCAGTTACCAATTATTTTTTGTAATAATTATTTTATTTTAAATTATTTTATCTGTAAAAGAATTAAGCCTTTATGAAAAATGATCTCAAAACTTAATAACACATTTATAATAAAAAGGGGCTGATCAAAAGGAAAATTTCAAGATGTCATATGTTTTATCAAAAATATGTGTGTGTCTAAGTGCTTGGACTCATGTCTTTTCACTCTTTTCTTACCACCATCCTGGGTGTACGTGAGCATGAGCGGAGTTCTTCTAAAATAAATATCATACAAGTTTTTGGATGAGAATCAGAATTTTAAAACCCTTGATAAATGATTATAACTTGTTCTTAAAAATGAAAAAAAATCATTCTCACTGTAGTATCATTGGTATGAAACTTTAGTGTTATTTGACATGAAATATAAAGGTACTCATGACAGTTATTATATCAGAAAATAAGCAACTTTTGGATGTGTTATTAGACCACTTTAAGTATCATAAAAAAGTAAAAAGAAGAGTAAGATTTGGTCAAATATTCATAAGGAATCAAGAAGCATAACATCAATAAATAGGGTTCACTTTAGAAATTACAAAGTATTTATAAGTATGTTTAGCTTGATGCCCAAATGTGCCTTTTTAAATATGTTCAATAAAAAAACAAAACAAAACATGGTAATAATACATCTTCAATGGAACCTTTCCCCAAATGTCATTTTCCAAGATGATAACATTATTTTCTTAATTTACCTTCCATATTTGTAACTGTGAAACAAAAGCTGGGTATAACTCAATTTTATCTGAATTCAGAGCCACAGAATTTTGGAGAAATGAAATTTATCACCTCCTATTAAATGGATAAATATAAAGATGGAATTGAAATCATTGAATTTCTTTTTTCTTAGTTTTTAAGTTATTAACTGGATAAAATATATATAAAATATGCCACTTTAACTATTTTAAGTGCACAGTTCTACGGCTTCAAGTATATCCACATCGTTATGCAACCATCACCATTATCCATCTCCAGAACTCTTTTTAATCTTCCTAAACTGAAACTCTGTATTCATTAAACACTAACTCCCCATTCTCCTTCCCCACTCCCCATCCCCTGCCAATCACTATTCCACTTTCTGCTTCTATGGTTTAGACTATTACATACCCCATACAAGTGGAATTACACAATATTTGTTCTTTTCTGACTAGTTCATTGCACTTAACATGAAGTCCTCAGGGTCTATCTATGTTGTAGTATGTGTCAGAATTCCATTCCTTTTTAAGTCTGAATAAGAGTCTATTGTATGTATGTGCATACCACACATGTGCATCCATTTATCTGTAATGATACTTTCTTAGGTTGCTTCTATCCTTCCATTGCTGCTTAAACTCTTTTAGAATGTTTTCTGGTGAAATATGGCCTAGGACACCCTTTGCTGCATATGGGAATCTATTCGGTCAGGAAAGAAAGTCTGTGTGATTCAATAATCCTACTATCGGCCTCTCAAGAGTGAAGTGTTCTCTCATTAAATGAAAAGCATCCTGTCCTCCTAAACTCCTTCCCTCCCAACTTAGGTTTAGAGTTCATGGATCACAGAGATTACAATAAAACACCTCCTGTGGATACTAAATTTGTGACAATGATTTGCCAAATTCACCAAATTAGTAACAAGAATGGAGAATAAAATGATCTTCTCCTAATTTTTCAGGGATTTACATTTACATCAACTTTGTGGACACATGTAAACTCCAGAATCACAACAATCCAAATATGTCATAGATTCTAGAATGCATTTAGGTATACCTTAAAGCCCATGTAACAAGGTTAATTATTAACTTCATCTTAATATTGTCCCTTGTAATGGAGTTTTGAAGGACAGGCTCCTCAAATTTTCTCATAAAAGGTATGATATGAAAGACACCTTAGAAAGAAGTAATACTTTCCCATTATATAGCCAGTTGTCATCAATCATTTTAAAAATAAAGAGGGTAGTTGACTTAATTAGTAACATCTTTTGTCTCATCAATGTCTTCTTTTTATGTCCAAAGGAAGATTCTAGCATAATTTGATGGTTTTCGAGACAGCATACTAGAAAGTTATTTCATCTTTTTAGTCTTCGGAGATTGAGAGCCACAAATTTGTTTTCTTGAAAGAATCCAAACCTTTCATCTCAAGAACTGCTATTAAAGTGAATGTGTTTATCAAAGGCTAGGTCTTTGTGATAGTTTGACTGATTTAACGCTTCTGGGAGATGAACTATTCATGTGGGAGAGTCATCACATTGCTCAATAATACAGGCAATTATTTTTCCAAAGTCTAATGCTGTTTTCTTAAATGAAAATTATACTGCCCTCCTCACCCTCGCCTTTCTTTCCAATCACTGTCTTAATGTTGCCTCTCAATGTGATTTCACCAGGAAGGCACACAGGAATAACTTTGAGGTTCATTCTGTACAGAAATCATAATAAAACACTCCACTGTTGCTACTAAACTTGTGCCACTCAAAGGTGACACCTTGTCACTTGTTTAAAAATACTGTACTTAGTCTCTTAAGCAATGTCACATCAAAAGTAAGTTAAAAGGAAAAAATTAATTCACCTGAGCCTTATTCTGCCTTCAGAATCTTGTATAAACTCATTTCTTTGACAGAACATAATTTGCAACCAGAACATCAAAGGTAAAGGAGTCTGGGAAATAAAGTTCTTGGCCTTATAGCCCTACAATACCAGAGAGAATATAAAAGTGTTGAAATAAAAGTTGATAGTGAATAGATAATAGATAGAATACACACACACACACACACACACACACACATACACACACACACACACAGAGTCTATCCCAAAAGTACTGAGCCAATGTCAATATGTATGTGTGTGTGTGTGTGTGTGTGTGTACAGAGAGAAAGACATAATATAGAATATATTACAACACTTTCATGTAAGACATACGAAGCATACTTCCCATAAGAATAAAGCATGGTTTGCTTAAGGGTGTCAAGAGAATACAGAGCTCACAACCCAAGGTAAATACTTGTCAAACATCTTAATTTCTGACCTGGCTCCTGCACTATAACCATATTTAATGGGACCTCCAACCCAACCTCAACTACCTATACAGAGAGTGAATTTTTAACCTTTTGAGATGAGGAATAGCAACTCTGCCTTGATTAAACAATAAGATTCTTCCCAAGCTACATCCTAAGCCAACTCAGGTTGGGTTGACATATGCAAGAGAAGATGATCACAGGGCCTAGTCACAAACCTAATCATATCTTCTACTGAAACACTGTTCTAAAGTTATGTGAGTAATTCCATCAAAGGGGTTCTTGATTATGATATATGTTCAAAGGAGAATTATTCTTTAAATGAGCATTTCTTGGCAGTCACTCTTACTCTCTTACTCCTCCCTCTTTTCCAATAACTAAGTTTAATGTAATTATCTCCATGCAACTATAGGTAATTGCCTATATAGCTTTATATAAATTTATCACTTAATTTTTGTATTATAGTTCATTGTTATGGCCCTGCTTGTCATCATCATTCACCAAGAGCAAGAATTATCTTGTCTTTCCCACCCCCATACCTCTGTCCTCTACATTCCTTTTGAGGTTAGGAACACAATGGTACTTTATTAAAAGAAGTCCCTACAATCAAAAATAATATTTTAATTGCTTTTACTTCTTTCTAATCTCTGACATACTCATTTTCATTTTCTACTAGTTATTTTCTATTTACTAATATCATCAAATCATTTAATATGACATCAAGAATATGTAAGCAAAGCCCTTGCTGGTGGGTCAGTGGATAAGGCACCAGCCTGCAAACTCAAAGGTCACTGGTTCAATTCCCAGCCAGGGCACATAACCAGGTTGCAAGCTAGGTCTTCAGCCAGGTCTGTAGCTGGAAGCAGGTAAAAGGCAACCACACATTGATGTTTCTCTCCCTCTCTGCTTCCCTCCCTTTCTCTCTCTCTAAAAATAATAAATAAAATTTTTTTAAAGGATATATAAGCAAATTAAAAGATTTTTCAAATTAAAAACTTTACTTCAATATACATTATAATTATCAACCTTCTTTGTTCAAAATATGCATTTAAGCAAGTGACATTTACCTTAAGCTCTCAAGGAAATTTCTTTGCTTACATGTTTAAAGTCAGATTGTCATCTGTGAACAAAATTTGAATCACCATGATTTAATTTTCTCTCTTCTATGCATGAACAGGTTTTTCTCTCAGTTGCATCCCAAAAGTTGTATCTATGTCTTCCTGTCACTATAGAGTTTCTCTGTGCCAAAAAATGTGTGTTTTGACAGAACATTTAATTCTCTTCTATGTCTATTATATCACTTCCTTAAAGCTATCCATTTGTTTATTTTCACATTTCAAAAATCACAACATAAGGCCAGCATGTAGTTCTGCTCAGTATTTAATGGTGAAATCCAAATTAGTACAATAAAATGTGAAAACTAAAAAAAAAAATAGCATTCATACACCATTACTCAAATCATATAGGTGAATGAAATAGGTAGTGTTAAAATGTAAGGTAATATTTTGCAGAGTCAAGGTCATTCTTTTTAGTTCACTAAAATGTCTATTACCAGCCACATGCACACTTAAAGAATTCATTCTGGGCCTTGCAGATGACTCGCAGTTGTCCCAGATCTTCCCATGTGCACCTTAGTTAACTGCACCCAGTTCTTCTTCCACATCACTGCCCAGGGCGAGCCTCAGGCTGTCTCCTTCGAGCTGATTGCAGACCAAGTTCCACTTTTGTGCTCTGAGCACTGGGGAGAAAGGATTTGGTTATAAAGGTTCCTACTTCCACAGAATAATTCCAGAATTTATGTGCCAGGTGGTGACTTCACACACCGCAATGGCACAATTGGCAAGTCTACCAGGAGAAGTTTGATGATGAGAATTTCATCCTGAAGCACACAGCCCTGGCATCTTGTCCATGGCAAATGCTGAACCCAATACAAATGGTTCCCAGTTTTTTACCTGCATGGCCAAGCCTGAGTGGCTGGGTGGCAAGCATGTGGTCTCCAGCCAGGTGAAAGACAGCATGCGTGTTATGACAGCCATGGAGCACTGTGGGCCCAGGAATGGCAGGACCAGCAGGTAGATCACCATTGCTGACTGTGGACAACTCTAATGCATTTGACTTGTGTTTTATCTTAGCCACCAGGCCATTCCTTCTGTTGCTCAGGAGAGCACCCCTTCACCTCATCTGCTTGGAATGTTCTATAATCTTCATGCTCTCGCTGCAGTTCATCGGGTTCCCTTTTATCCTTACCCCTTTCAAGTCTAGCTGGATTGCAGAGTTAAGTTTATGAATATGAAATAAAAACTAAACAAACGAAACAAAGGAATTCACTCTGATCACAAAAGTATTGCATCAGGTGCTATTCTATTGGATTTAAGGGAGAAGATCAGTCAAGTGTTTAGGCCAAGATTTAGAGTCAGAATCTGTATAAAATTCAGCTACCATTTCAACCACAAAGGAATAAAGAACCTCATTTTTTAATTTTTTATTTATTGCTTTTTTAAATTTCTTTTTAAGATTTCATTTATTAGTTTTAGAGAGAAGGGGAAAGGAGAGAAGCAGAGAGAGAGAGAAACATCAATGTATGGTTGCCTTTCACCTGCCTCCAGCCACGGACCTGGCTGGAGACCTGGCTGGAAACGTGGCTTGCAACCTGGTTATGTGCCCTGGCTGGGAATTGATCCAGTGATCTTTGGGTTTGCAGGCTGGCGCCAATCCAATGTGCCACCAGCCAGGGCCAAGAACTTTTTTTAAAAGAGCCCATTAGGTGTGAGTAAGCAGAAATGACCCCACCACCACAACCACCATATAACTATGTCCTAATCCTGGAATCTGTGAATATTTTGTCTAACACAACAAAAGAGATTTTACGGATATAATTAAATCAAGGATTTTGAGAAAGGGAGCTTGTTCTGGATTATCCAGGTGGACCCAAATTAATCACAGTGTCAGAAGTGAAGGAAGAAAGCAAGAATGTAGGAGTCAGGGAAGGTCAGAGTGATGTGCATGAGGAAGACATGACTGTCCATCACTGGCCTGGAAGGTGGAAGAGGCCACCACTGATGGAAACTCACTGGCAGCCTCTAGCAGTAGGAACAGGCAAGGAGGAGTTTTCTTCTGGAGTTTCTAGAAGGAACACAGCCCTGATGATTTTAGCCCAGTACAGCCCATTTCAGATCTCTAGGAATGTTAATAATAAAATTATATTGTTTTAAGTCACTAACTTTGCGACTGCCGTAAGAACCTAATACAAGGTCATTGAGCCCTCAAAACTCTGGTCCAAAAACTTGACAATCACATTGCAATAATCACAATGAAAGAATTACTCCAAGGGAGGAAGGGAGGAAGGGAAGGAGGGAAGGAATCAAATTCAGCAACTTCACAAAAACACTAGGATTTCTGTAAGTTCAAAGCTTGTGGCAGTTTGTAGCACTGGACTACTGAGAGGAGAAATGTTGTGAAGCCTAGTAAGTAATTCAATTTTCTTAAACCGAAAAGGAAGTTAAAAAAATTTTTTTTAACAGTAATGAAATAAAAAAAAGGGCACAGATAAATAGTTTTGATAGATGCAAGCACTGCAAGAGTAGACAGAGATCTGTGCGGGGGCATGGATCAAGTTTTATTCATTGTCTATACTCATGCCCTAGCATACTTACTACCTAACAGGCAGGAGGCACGTAGTAAGCATTTGCTGCATAAATAAATGCAGGCTCTAGAGAGATAGAAATACAAAATAAGACGTGGTACATTCATTCACTCAACAAATATTTACTGAATGCCAATTTTGAATTTTGTTCTACGTGATAGAGTAACAGCAAAAATCTGGTCCTTGCTGTCATGAAGCTTTAAAATGTCTTAAGCCCTCAAGTACCCTCCAACCTTGAAAGCGTCTTGGACATTTGTATCTCAGGGAAATACAGCTTTGATTTCACAAATTAGCATTTCACTGTGTCTGATTTTTACATTCTCAAGGACCTGAATTATTTGGGGCCTGAATTTAGTTATTTCCTACCTTATGTCAATGGAGCGAAGTTACCTTAACTAGGATTTTTCAGACTTGATAAAGAAAAAAGAAAAGGAAAAATGAGCAAGCTCCCCAGTCTACCTAGCAATTAACTCTCTAAGAGAACCCTCTGTTTCTGTCTCCAGAGCTTCCATCACTGTGCACGGTAAATTGAGAAAATCCAAGCACCCTGGTGAGAGTGGGTGTTCCAAGCACAAAAGGAAAACGAAAAGTACTTCAAGTGAATGAACGAAATGTCATTGGATTTTTTTGAACATCATGGATGGGAATAACTGAGATAAAGAACATATTCTCACAGGCCCCCGTCAGGCGGGGACTGAGCTGCTTTCACAGAGTGCCCGGTGAGCAGTGCTCAGTACGTGAATGACTGTCCTATAAACAGGGCTGGACCCAAATTTTGTTCCAAGAGACAAACCTGTCTTCTGGGTTATTAAGTGACTATACCCAGAGTGAGTCCTAGAGACAAGGAGGGCTCTGATCTATCTCCAGCTTGAGTCCCAATCGAGGCAAGCAGAGGTGAGCATTTGGTGACAATTCCGTCAGGCCTTCTTTCGGTGACCACCGCTCAGCGCCCACGTCACCCTCCACTGCACGTGGTATATTTCAGCAAGGAGCCCAGCAGGGTTGCGACATTGTACAGATTTAGAAGAAAAGCAAAGGGGGAACTTACTGGTACCTCATGACTTTGGCTAGATTATACTTCTTTAAGATTGCTTTTTTTTACAAATTAGAAACTATCTTGGGTGCCTGCCTAAGGAAATTTTAGGAGTTGACAAAGTGATTTTGATCTTCATATTCCTCTTCTCGGCTTGCTCCTCCCCTGCCCTCTTGCCTTGCTCAGCTCAGAGAGACCCTCCTGTATTCCTTAGTGTGTAACACCTGCTGCTAAGGGTCTTCCATCATGGGGAGTACATTCTCTAACGATTCCTTGATGACTACAAAATGCTCACCTCCCTGCCTCCAAGTTTTCCCCAACTGCCCATCACTGTTAGCAGCCAGAAGAGTTCCTCCTAGGGCATTCGGCCCTTTACCATGGAGCGTAGAGAGACTTTCCTTGTCCTCAAGAAATGCAACTTGGCATCCATGATTCTCACCAACAAGGCTGTTCATCTTGTTAAGTTCTTAAGGCAGTCTTTGTTAAGTTCAATAAAGGCTGCTCCTCTGGAGGTCCTTTCTGTGTGAATGTCACCCTACAGGATCAGACAAATAGCATCACAGCATGCAGAAGTCAAATCATGTCCTGGAAGATTCTCTCCATCAGCTTGCAAATAAACAAGAGGAGGGAGGAAAAGTAAAACTGTATAATGTTCCTGTATATCAGATTCATTTTTGAAATCCCCAACAAACATCTCAAAAGTGTTTGCTTCTGGGTATTGATGTTGTGAAGTTAATATTTTCCTGTTTGCCAAGATGTTTGGTTTTTTTCTTTGGAAAGCAGTCCATACTTTCACTGATTATGAAGAGCTCTGTCAGGGGTGAATTTTTTAATCTCCTTTAGAAACTTCAGTGCATATCTCCATCAGAATGACCACATTTTTAAAACAGATTACATACAAGTTTGTTTTGGGAAGTGATACTGTTTTCAAAATGACACAAGCTACATAAATGCTGCTGATATTTATGCTGATCCAAGACATACAGTTAATAGAAAATTCATTTGGGGAATAATTTGTATATTACAACCAGTATCATCTTCCTGATAGTGGAGTTTTGAAATGACACTTGTGTCCTGAGGTTGGCTCACCAAGCCCTGGGAAGAGGTTCATTAGTGGAATAAGACTGTGTAGGTGGGTG
The DNA here is from genome assembly GCA_004026585.1 of Noctilio leporinus. Classification (NCBI taxonomy): domain Eukaryota; kingdom Metazoa; phylum Chordata; class Mammalia; order Chiroptera; family Noctilionidae; genus Noctilio; species Noctilio leporinus. Next base: position 355,571 of record PVIW01000250.1, read on the forward strand.
GTTTGTCAATACATCTAAAGTGGCATATGTAGCAGTCATTTTTATGACTACAAGTGCTAGGGAGGATATTTTAAAATCACAGCTTGGGAGAGATAAAAACATGGACTGTAATCTTTGTGGCTGTTGCCTGTCATTTTAGATCTATTCTTTTGTTGGTTGCCACTAGCAACAAGAAAATCAAGCTAAAGAAATGTTAATCATATAAATATTACTCTTTACTTCCCTCATCATATATTCCATTGCACTGAAAGGTAGGCAATAGAAATCAATAACCTAAGATATGAAGTCTTTGGATGAAACTTTTAAAATCCGAAAATAACAATCATCAATCATAAAGATTACGTTCTCAGAGCTGTGAAAAATAACCTCCATTGAGCTCAGGAGTATCTTTCTGCTCCATGGTGTATGGAACAATGAAATCAGCTTCTCTAGCCCTCATAAAAAGAGGCAGAGAGAAAATTAAATATCCAATATTTGGACCAGAAATTGATCTGAGCTCTACTATTGCTGATTGCAATCCTCAGGGCTTTCTTTAATCATCAGAACACAGTGAAAATAGAAAGGCACCTTTGAAAAAAATCTTAACAGCACAAAAATGATATAACTAAAGCTACCTTTAAAAAAACACTAAGATTGTTTTTTTTTTTATTATAATTTTATAAGCATTTATCCACAGATATATATCACATTGAAATCTTATTTCTTCTTCCAAAAATAGCCTTAAGGTTTCATTTTCCTCCATACAATTGTGGTTGTAACAGTAAATGGGAATAGAATAATGTAAGAAAAAAGAATTATCTGAACCAGGATTAGAAACCATGGGGTTTACTGTGAAAAATAATTCCCAGTTCCTTGTGGATTATATTACCTCTGTAATTATTTTAATATTGCCTCTCCCCCGCCCCTCTCTCTCTCATGAACTCTTTAAAAAATTAAATCCCCTCTTTTTGTGAGTAGCAAAATCAGGTCATTTTCACTGATAAGCTTTGATTCTATCACATTCCTAAAATGCCTTTGTAAACATTTTTCTATCCTTTTTATTTTTCAGTTACATTTGGCATAAAATATTAAATTAGTTTCAGGTGTATTCCCCAGTGATTAGATATTATATAACTAAGTGATTATCCTGATAAATTGTGTACTAATCTGACACCATATATAATTATTAGAATGTTATTGACTGGATTCCCTATGCTGTATTTTAAATCCCCCTGACTAGCCCTGGCTGGTAGCACAATGGATAAGGTGCCGGTTTGTGAACCCGAAGGTCACTGGTTCGATTCCCCAGTCAGGGCACATAAGCAGGTTGCAAGCCAGGTCTCCAGCCAGGTCTGTGGCTGGAGGCAGGTGATAGGCAACCATACATTGATGTTTCTCTCTCTCTCTGCCTCTCTCCCTCTCTCTCTGGAAATGATAAATTAAAAAAAAAAAAAATCTTGAAATCAATCAATCAATCAATCAATCAATCCCCATGGCTATTCTGTTTAAGTACAAATTCTGACCAATTTGTATTTAAATCCCTTCACCTTTGTCCCAACTCCCCTCCCATCTGGCAACTGTCAAAAGGTTCTCTGTAGCTATGATTCTGTTTCTGTTCTGCTTGTTCATTTATCTTGTTTGTTAGATTCAGTTGTTAATAGATATGTTTTATTGCCACTTTGCTATTCATATTTTTTATCTTTTCCTTTTCTTCTTAAAAAGGACTCTTTAACATTTCATGTAATACTGGTTTGGTGGTGATGAACTCCTTTAAATTTTTTCTTGTCTGAGCTGTTCTTTGAATAATATCCTCTGATTCTAAATGATAGCTTTGCTGAGTAGAATAATCTTGGTTACAGGTCCTTGTTTTTCATCACTTTGAATATTTCTTGCCAATCCCTTTTGGCTTGCAAGGTGTCCGATGAGAAATCAGCTGAAATCTTACAGAAACACCTTTGCAGGTAACTGACTTCTTTTCTCTTGCTGCTTTTAAGATTCTCTCTTTGTCTTTAACCTTTGGCATTTTAATTTGATATGTCTTGGTGTTGTTCTCTGTAGGACCACCTTGTTTGGGATTCTCTGCACTTCCCAAGTTTGTCTATTTCCTTCACCAGGCTAGGAAAGTTTTCTGTCATTATTTGGTTAATAGGTTTTTAAATTTTTGCTCTTTCACTTCTCCTGGCAACCCCATGATACAAAATATTAATATGCTTGAAGTTGTCCCAGAGGCTCCCTACACTATGTTCACTTTTTGGGATTCTTTTTGATGTTTTTATTGGGTGTTTTTTGCTTCATTATATTCCAAATCACTGTTTTAATTCTCAGCTTCAACTACTCTACTACTGATTCCCTGTAAATTATTCTTAATTTCAGTTAGTGTACCCTTCATTTCTGACTGGTTCGTTTTTAATGTTTCCATGTCCTCCTTTATGCTATTCAAGTTCATTTTAAGTTCATCGACTCTTCTCCTAAGTTATTGAGCATCCCTACAACCAGTGTTTTGAACTCTGCTTTTAGTAGATTATTTGTGTCTGTTTTGTTTAGTTCTTTCTTGGGAGTTTTATTCTGTTCTTTCTTTAGGACATGTTTCTCTTTCTCTTCATCTTTTCAGCCTCCCTGTATTTGTTTCAATGTATTAGGTAGAGCTGCTACATTGCCCAGGCTTGGTAGAGTGCTAATGCAGTAGGGATCCTGTGGGGTCCAGGGGCACAGCCTCCCTGTTCCCTCAAGTTGAACACTACAGGTGCACCCGGCTATGTACACTCTCCTGTGTATATTCTCCTTTTGTAATTGAACCTTGATTATTGTTGGCATGTTGATAGGAGGTATTTACCTCAAGGCCTATTGACTGCAAGGACTGTGATCACCATGAAGGATGAGCTGTGCAGGGGTCCACCTCACAGAGCAGGATTTACTTCATTGGGGTTTTGGTACCCTCTGAGCCTGCCCCTTGAGTGTGCTACTTTGTGGAGGTGGCTGGGTGGTGCTTTGATATGGTCTGAAGTTGTCCACTGGTACTAGGGTCTCCTAGAAGGTACAGGCCAAGGTCATCCACTGCCTGTGTTTTGTCCAGGGCCACACAGCATGAGCAACACAGCAATCTGCAGATGGCTGCTACCCATGCTGGGCTTGGAGGTGCCCCAGAGAGGCCAACCTGCAAATTAAGGCCACCTTGTCACTTGTGCTGGGTCTGGGGCGGCACTAGTAAGAGGTACAGGGCACACCAAGACCAGATGCTATTTATTTGAGAGTTTTTAAGAGACTTTGAAGCATGATCCCAAACAGGCTATTTGTATGAAAAAGCCACTGGAAACTAACTGAAGCTACTCCCAATTAAGCATTAATACACCAGGCACTGTGCTACACGTTTACGTATCATAACTCATGTAATCCTTGCGTATCAGCAGATACAATCATTTTTACAAAAACACGGGGAAACAGAAACTTAAAGAATCTAAGTTATTTGCCTAAAGTCAGGTGGCCTATGAGTGGCAAAGATAAGTAAGGGTGGTTTAGTACAACTTCAAAGGACTTGTTCTTTCCACTCTGCCGCACTAGCTCTTTGAAAATGCAGAAAGCTACTTGTCATATGAGCTTGAACTCCTGTGAACACTCCCTTCCTCTCCTCCATCACTTGGAAGCATCTACTCATTGTTCAATGCTAAGTTTAATCATTTTTAACTCTTAAGCGGATCTGACCATTTCCCCCTTGTATATTGTATACAGTTATCTCCCTTATTACCTCTGATCTTATTATTAGCTCCATCTCATTTTCTTACCTATATCTTAGTCATCGTTTATCTGCCCTCTTAACACTGTGATTTATTCTACTAACACTGCATTTATTCTTTAAAAAAAATCATTTTGCAATGTTATGATTAGATCCACTAGAAGTAAAACTAGTCCTTAGAACATTCCCTTGCCACAGACTGGAGAGATGATAATAACATTATCCTCAGAGTCACTGACTGAAAAGTTAGCAAAGAACTGCCTCTTGGAAAAACCCCTACCAACAGCATATCCTTTGTTAAGAGAGTGCCATGTTATTAGAGGAACTGAGATTCACATCAATAGAAATAATTTAACCAGCTAAAGGAATTCTAGATTCCAGCAAAGAAGAGAATGTAGGATTTCCTAAAGGCCATGACATTAGCAGCAAAATATTTGATATTCATTGAGGAGATTCTTACTACCTGTAACTGGAAGGACAAATTACTAGTTGGACAGCCTTCTAGATGTTTCTTAACCTCTCTGAGCCAATGCTTTCTCTGTAAAACATAAACAGTGATGTTTAATTTGTGCCATTATTGTAGGTACTTAAAATTTAAAGTGCTTGGCAAATAAAGTTTACGTTAACAAATGGAAACTGTTAATGTTACTAGGTTTATAAGTATTATCACTATTATTGCTATTTATAGTATATATCTAGTAAAATGTATTGGGAAAAACTTAGGGCATATTAAGGTTGATTTGATAATTACTCTTGGCAATATATAATTTTTCTTTTGCACAAATTCAAAAGTCTCCAAAGTTTTATTTTATTCTAGCTATTTCTGGCACTTATAATTCAACCTACAAGTAGGAAATTTCAGACCAAAAATGATTCTCCAGGATCATATGTCAACAATAGAAAAGGGTGTCACTTACCAAGCCCTGACCATGTGCCAGGTACTATGCCAAATGCTTTACCTGTAGTATCTAATTTAATCTTCACAATAACCATTTCAGGTATCCAGCAGCAAACATACAAGCATCTGATCAGTGCTAACTTTTTTAAGTAACCCTTGCGCCTTGCTACAAGATTGCAAAAGAAGGAAACAGACCTTTTGAGAGGCGAACAACTTGCCCAAGTTCATACAATAAATACAAAGTTGGGACTCAAAATCACATCTTTAAAGCACTTGCCCTTTAACTGCTACTCAATGCTATTTTCCAGATGATTCCACTCCTCTCTTCTTCCATCCTGCTAGCTCACTAGCACACCAATCCAGGGTTTATTTACATCTTCTTAACCATAAAGCTAACAGTAAAACCAACACGAACCAGGAAAGGAAGTGCCTTGATATCAGGAAACCCCATTATTATAAAGGTGCTACAAATGATTGTTTTTAACAAAGCAGGGGGCAGTCAATACTGGTAGGCATTAGCAGTTCTAACGCTGGGATTAGCTTGTCTTACTACAAACATTTAGCTATGTATGTTACTAGCACTCGAGCGTTCTCCGGACTTGAGTTGTTTGTTCCTGTTTATCAATAGAGAGCAGAGCCTGCTTCTACCCACAGACACTGCCCACACAGCAGGGTGACTCACCCCAGAGCTAGTGAAAGTGCTCTTCTTCATCATCAGAATTCTTTCCTCTTTGTTGCTTTGAATTAACTCCCATATAAAGAAGAAGATGCGGAGTAGAGGAAACCACAAGAGATACTGAGATCCATCCACAGAGATCACAGTTTTAATATGATGCATTTAATGCATTTGGGGACAGAAAAATCAATGTTCCTACCTGAGGACATGCAAACTGGATGGAAACAGTCTCTTCTCCCCCAAAATGTTTAAGATTGAAAAGGATTCTGGGGTCCTTATCAAAAGTAGATACAAATATCCCCATTAAAAGGCATGCGATAGCATAGCAATAGTCAAGGGTAAAAAGGCTTTAATTGGATTTTCCTTTAACGAAGAAAGAAATTTTGGTGTTAATTCTTCGAATTTTATAGTATGTGTGTGCATGTGTGCCTGAGTAAAATGAAATCGAGTTTCAACATTTCAGCTTTAATAAACTCTTCTAGAGAAAATCTCACTATGATAACCATTTGCAGTTAATTGGAGCTGTCCACAGACCCACTGATTCCAAAAGAATTCCTGTGTTTCTTGCTATGAATAAGGTTGCCTGTGAATTCCCACTTAGCACAGAAAAGTTGTATGTAGGGCGGGGAGAATAAAACTGGAAGAGAAAACATGACTTTATGTCTTTTAGACTTTAGCTAAATTTTTAAAAATAGTGGCTCACCTAACAAAATAAGAATGACACAAGACCAACAGAAAATGCACAGCATGTTCCAATGCTAAAATATCCAGATTTGGAGCTCAATATTTTTGGTTTCTAAAATTTGGTCCTATAAAAATTATTTATAGATTAAAGTATAAGGAAGGAATAAACTAATTTACCTGATGAACTCTCCTTGAGAACTGAAAAGACTAACATGGATGTTTAATAAGGTATAAATAAATAGCATGCAATTATTTCACATCATTTCAAACAAAGCAGATGGGTACTTTTTTGATTAAAAAAGACAAAAGGACCCAGGCCTATGTGGCTCATAAGTCCTTGGAAATAAGGAGCAGAGATATGGTAGAAAAGGAGCAGAGAGAAATTGATAAGAGGATAGAGGATCACAAAATTAACTATAACATGAGGATTTCTTTTTAGGAATAGGATAGAGTGCAGTTTCTAGAATTCAACAACATAATGCTTAGCAATCCTGTAGCAAGGCGCAAGGGTTACTTTAAAAAGTTAGCGTGGATCAGATGCTTGTATGTTTGGTGATGGATACCCTGAGCCTTGACCGAGATGTCCTGACAAGGGATAGGGTTGGTCCGGTGGTCTCTGGGTTAAGTTAAACCTCTAAATAGAGATTACTTGACTCAGCTGTGGGGAAAGGAGAAAACCAAGCTGACTTCAAAAGAGAAAAAAATGTCATATGTGTTAGCAGGGCTGGCTTCCTTTCCTCTTTCCTTTTGCTTTTTTTCTATCTAGGTGACCTAGAATCAGTTTCTTTTGCTTGCAATCAGAGAATGGTTGCATAAGATTTTACCTTATTCTTGACACAGTATCCCTATTAATTCTATCTAAGCGCATTAGCTATTTGAGCAACCCACTGTTTACTCATTAGGTATTTCTGTAGATGCTCATGTAATCTGTGCCTGTAGCTTGAAAATATTTGGATGTAATACAGTGTACAAAAACTACTTGAATAAGATTTATCAAAATAAGTAACAGACTTTCCCCCATGACTTTATATTGAAGTGGCCATTGAAAGTTATTGACCACCCAAGTTTCCATAGTCTCCCTCCACAGACCCATCCCTTGGTCCACGTGGCTTTTTCTCCCACAAATGCTCTTGATAACATCTCTACCTGTAAAGAGCACATGTATCCTTAAAGGAGAGATTTAACTATCAGCTCTACCACGACTTCTCTAATTCACAAGATAGAACTAATCTCTCCACATCTGGGATTCCTGGAAACATCACCACTGTTGGAACAGGGCCCTGGTGTGACTTGAACTGCAGATTAACTAAACTCCTCAAAGACTTCATCTGAGGTTGCCCAGGGCTACAATAAGTATTAAAAGTTATATTTATGACTCATTGGCATAAATATGAATATATTAATATTATACACAAAATTTTACTTTGACCTAAAATTCATTTTTTTTTCTTTTAATTTCTAAAGAAATTAAAACATCTTCATGAACCTGTGTGCCTGTGCTCTCACTCATACATTTTTCTCACTTGCATAATCTACAGCTTGACGGGGCTTTTCTAAAGGACAAGATTGGCCCCAGAACGTGGGGATAGGAACAAACTTGAGGTAAGGGTAAAATGATTCAGCTTCTAGGGGTTTCCCTTAAAAATCTTACATCTTTTTCCTAATTGATTGATTCAAACATATACTGATTTTTAAATTTCTAAACCCATTTACAGTTTCCTAATTAAAAGTTTTCTCCAAAGAAAATTTTTCTAGATAGAGCTAGGGTTACTACAGGCATTAGCAGTAATTTGCTTTGTTTGGGCCATATTTGAGTTAATCTGAAATAAAATATCTATCATTTGCATGATGTTTTACAATTTACAAAGCACTTTCATAGTCGCATATTACTCATTTAATCTGCACTTCCAACCGAGAAAGTGGGTCTCTTTTATTTTTCACTTGACAAGCAAGAAAAACAAGCCTTAGATGGTTTGCGTGACTTACCCAAGGTCACACAGCTGGTGGTGCAGAGTCTGGGATTCCTGCCCAGATCTTCCTGTTCCAGAATTTCATATTCTTTCCACTATGTCATGCTGCCCTTAGGAAAAAAGGATCTATGTAAACATATGCACAGAAATGTTGAGCTCATACTTATAAATATATTGATGTACTTTTAGGAAACCCAATGGTATTTCTGCACAGGTAATTGTATTATTGGTTTATGTCCAAATCATTTTAATAAGAAGATGGTTGACAACATTTGTTTTTAATGGCAGTCCAAATAAACTGAACAACATTTTGAATTTTTGTGAAACTCTATGGATCATGAATTCTGGTCAAAATTATAACAAATTAAATGAGAATGTATAAATAGGTATGTATTTTTAACTTCATATGTTTTATCAATTCTTTTTCTCCTAAAAGAGGTAATTTCTCACAAAGCAAACAAATGGAGGTAAAGAAATGACACTGATCAAGTCTTAGGTTGCAAAAGGCAAAATTCTGCAAAGGATGAAGACTAAATCATACATTACAGCTTGGATATTCACTCTTCATAAGAAAGTTGGGCAAAACAAAGGATACGATTTCAGAAATTTCAGAAGGACATGTGACACAATGCCATATAATACATAAATTAGCTATTTCAAATATAAATTCAGTATTAGTTTTCCCAGTTATAGAAATTAGTCTGACCAAAAATTACATTAAGCTAAGGTTGCAAGGTCAGGACGTGAATAATCGCCAATGTGAATAAGTCATCTTGGTTCAACTTCAATGTTATTACCCACAAAAGAAGCATGAGCAAGTAATTTTAAGATTTTTCTGGTATGCATTGCTGAAGTTTTAAAGTACTTGTGCATTATTTTACCCAGAAGTAAAAACCAAATTAAGTTACTTTCACAATGATTTTCTATATCTTAGCATGTTTTAATTGTCTATATCTTTTTTGTTTGAATATTTTATGGGTTATGCGGTTACAGTTGTCAGAATTTTTCCCCTTTGCCCCCATCTACCCAGTCTGCTCTTCCTACTCCCATAGTCAATCCCCACACCATTGTCCATGTATGTGGGTCAGTCATATATGTTCTTTAACTATTGTTAAGGAACCCCTGACCTGCAGAGATCCCTCAGTGCTGTGGATGAAATGAATCTTCCCAGGCAGCTTGTGCTAGGGGAGAAAAGGCCCCAGTCAATGTGTGCCAAACAAAGGCCTTGAGCACCTTTCTCCAAAGTCCTTTATTGGGCCACCAAGATAGGGGGTGCACATACACATCATAAATCATTGTGAAGGGATAATGCTCTATAGAATAAGAGTTATTATGCTTGACCTACAATAGAAAGAATGCAGAGGTCTTGCCCCAGGGTATGGTCTGCTAGACAAGATGACTCCAGGTGACTCATAAAAATAGGGAGGGTAAGGTTACATGTGGGTTAAGGCTTAACATCTGCTGCTGGTATAGTAAAACAAGTCAAGGAAGTTTGCTAGCTTCAAAGATCATATAATTCCCATGGCCAGGTTCCCACAGGGGTCCCCTAGTTACAGCACTGGGGCCTGTATGCACCCAGCTTTCCCAGTTTTCCAGTTGGGTCTTACAGGCTTGGCCTGGCCTGCGTGGGGCTCCATGTCCTGCTGCCGTTCCAGGGGGACCCCGACAGACTATTACAGAGTTTATCTTATGTTACTCTCATTTGCCATAAGGATTCAAATAATTAAATGTATGTTTTTAAAATGTACAACCTAATTTCCTTTTACACTCTATTTTCCTCCCCTTTTTGGTCTCTGGGTCACAAAACAAAGGGCATATTTTAGGTGCAGTTTCATGAAGCTAGCACTATACAGACTGCTTTATCTACAGCAGACAATCTAACCAGAGAGTCAGCAAGTCAACCAAATGCTGCATGACAACCTGGCTGGATACAGCAATGAAGTCCTTGAAGCAATGTTTGCATAATGTGTGTTCCTTGTACTCAGGCAATTTGTTGCCATAGTAGTGAATTTCCTTTGAAACTCTAAGTGAAACATTTGCTCCCCCATATTCAACTGATGGCATATGAAATGATCCCAAAACTTTGAAAAACCATTATTGGAAGCAAGAAAAAGTATGCGATACAGATGGGAAACTTCACAGAGCAGATGGGTATTTGGGGGATAGTTTTATTTTAATTTTAAAATTTGTATTGAAGTTATTGGGGGTACCATTGGTTAATAAAATTACATAGGTATGCAATTCTATAATATATCATCTGTATGTTGTATTATATGTTGGCCGCCCAAAGTCAAGTCTCCTTCCATCATCATTTTATCCCTTCACCCTCTTATACCTGCCTTATCCCCTTTTCCTTATGGAAGGTCCTCTGTGGCTCAGGTGTGTGTCAAAGCATGAGAGCTATGATGAAGAAGAAGACATAATCCCAACCTTAAAGAACTCAAGGGACTATCATTATCATATCTCCAAAATCTAACATATTGGTTGGCACAAAATAGGTACTCAATAAATTTGCTGAATTGGTGGAAGATCTGCTACTAAACCAGAGAGCAGAGAAAATAAAAGAAGGAGGCATGAATGAGATGATGGGAGTAATAATTAGGTATGGTGGTATTAAACAACATGGAACAGAAATGCGGTGTGGAAAAATGTTTTTAAAGTGAAATATGTAAGTGAACCTTATCAGAAAGAAAAATTTAAAAAGTGAATGAAGACACTAGAAAGCAAAAAACGTACAATAAAAAATTTGCACTAGAAAACCAAAATTTACTTTGAAACTAAAATTTTAACTTCATTGATAAATGCAAAATAATGTGACAACTTAAACAAAGTATAAAATTTAATTTGGAGACTTCAGTCATGACTTGTCATTAGCAAAATCATCAATATTTTTAAATTTCTATTTTTTCAACCATTTCAGCCTTCTATCCTAATAATAATATATTATTAAACATTGGTCCTCCATAGTTTTCCTTAAATAGGTTTTAAAATTTGTCTTAAAAGTTAGAGAAGGAATGTTGTGCTATTAATATAGTGATGAAAATTGTAAAAATAAAATAAATAAATGGCACACTTTAGAAAAAACTAGCACTGATAATTTATTACTATCCCAGAAAATGTTTAGTTTAATTTTTATTTTACTTTTAATTACACAAAGCAATAAGTGGAAATGATTTGCACAGGTCTACTAAAAATAATATTATCATCTTCACAATTAACTTTTCATCTATTTAAGTTAATAGGATTAGGATCAGAAATACAAGGAAGTCATCAACTTGACTTACTTGTTGAAATCTGCCAAGGTTCCAAGAGCAATTGGCAAATCAGACAAAGCAGAAAATGAAAGAATTGGTATTTCAGATCTCAGTGGCACTGGCTGTGGGAGATATTTGAATTGAAAAACATGAGAAATCTTAAAAGGACAATTTCTATGTAGTCTTTCTAAGAGGTAGGAACTGCTGACATATAAATTAATATAAGATTCTGACAGATTTCTTCAGTATAATGGCTAAAATGTAGCCCACTATCAAAGAACTATCTGCTGCTAAGACAGCTCTTAGTTAAAAAGAAGACTTTTCTATTCTAAAAACCAACAATGTTAAAGTCCTTTAAAAAGGTCCTGATTTCCCAATAAAATATATTTATACTTTCTTTACATAGCAAAGTCATACAGACATGACACGTTTATCCAAAAATCTGCACAATATTAAATACATTTATTTTATTTTAAGCTTTTTGCATTAACCAGAATAATTCTGAGTTGCAAAAGACAAATTTGACCTGCTCAGTGATATTGTTTACAGGTGAATGTTTACATTTTATTTGATATTATATAGTCTAATCTTGCAACTGCTTGGCCACTTAGACATTAGGGGAGGCTTAGTGTCTCAAGTATTTCACAGAATAACATTAATTTCTTAGCTTATTAGGATATACTGTAGATTTGCTTTAAATCTATACCTACTCTAGTCTTACAGAAGTTGGTGACAAATTAAAATGCATATGCCAGTAGTATAGTATTGCAGCCAAATTGCAAGAAAATCTGACCAAATTTGACTCTATTCAAGAGCAGATTTTCATTTTCAAAAGATATAATGGCGGCTATCAAAATTAGTAAAAATCTCTATACACAAAGGCCCTTTATAGCCTGTGGACTCCAGTGTACCCCAGGGTTACAATAACAAGTTTTATTCTATTTTAAAAAGTAAATAAATAAAAATAGATTTGGACCTATCTATTCATTGTGGAAATAGAGGGAATAGTTCGTAAGAAGCAACAGAAGCAGTTCCTAGAACAAGGACCCTCCCACTGCCAGCAAAGCCAATATTTTCTACAATACTGGGAAGAGAACACTGAGAAGATAGGAAGGGAAATCTGACCAAGAACAAGTGATCTGCAGAGGGTCAAGAAAGGCAAAATGTTGCAGTTCCAGAGAGCCCTGAGGGTCGGTTTACTTAAAAAAGAGGCCATAGGAATAGGACATAGATAGGTTTTAGTACAGAAAAAAAAAATGTTTTGAATTTAATTAAAATAGAGAACAGTTACTTCTTTTCTGCAAGTATTTTCTCAATACCATAAGGAAAGGCCTAGATACTCATTTGTATCTCTTCCTGTAAGCGTATGACAGCATCTCCTTGACTACAGGAAGCTTACTGCTAAGAAGCACATTGTTATGCTGTATCTAAGACAAAAAGTAATGTTATCAATGAAAATAATTATGTGCTCTATACATAGCTCTGGGCTTTCTTGTTAAAACCCAATAGACTTTTACTTGGAAAACTGTGATTTCAAATGAATGAACATTTTTAGAAAACTTCCAGTAACTCCTACTAAAAATTGTACACTATCAAAATAAATTCATACATTGTTAGCAAATGAACATTCTTTAAACAATTAAATGTAATTACTTTACAATGAAAACAGCACTACATTAGGGGGAAAAACCTGCATTTTAACTGTCGTTCCTAAGTATTCTCCCATTCTCCCATCTTATTTCTTTGCATGAAAACATTCATTTTGCTCCACTAGTATTATTTGGGATTTGAGACCTAAATTGTTTTTTGAACCCTCTAGTTGGATTTACCTGAAATAATAGATAGTTATGAGAAATGTATAAGGTACAAAATTAGCAAGTGTTTAGGCAAACAAATGAATAACCTAAAAGTGAAATTTCATTTATTTCCTATGCTTGGAAATTCAAAAGAGCTCATAATCATTTTTTCTTCAGACTCTCTACATGGTATTTCATTGCATATTATTGCCTTCTAATGGGTGTGTTATCTTGTGCCCGCATCTATCTTCCTTAGCAGGGACTTCCTCTGGTCCATGCCTCCATACCTATTTCTGCAGCACTAGAATAATAATGAGCAAAAAAAGTTGATTAAATTACCAGCTCTGGTGAGTTCCCACCAACTTGAGCAGTTTCATCTTTGTTGATAACGCAATGAAAGGGTTTTTGTGAACATTGTCTACTTTGATAGGATTATATCTTGGCTCAAGTCAATTAGACCTTACTTTGTGGTGGGCTTTTCTTTAAGAAGAGGATATAAGGAGGAAAAATGGATATAGAAAGAGACTTGACTTGGGATGGTGAGCCCACAATACAATTTATGTATTATAGAATTGTACACTTGAAACCTATATAATTTTATTAACCAATGTCACCCCCAATAAGTACAATAAAGATGTATTAGTTAGGGCTGCAAGGAACATAACATGTTATGCTCACCTGATATGTAAAATATGTCATCCCTTTCTATTGAAATAGATTCTCTTATGAGAACAATATGTTTTTCAAAATACTGAACTGTCGTTTTGTTTGTTTGTTTGTTTGTTTGCTGGTTTTTATCTCAACTAAGATGTACTAATATCTGTAAGCCTTGACAAAGTTCATTGCAGCAAAAGTCAGGAGACTTTTTTTTGTCTGATCGCCTGAGAATGGAACTGAGGAACTGCACCAAAAGACCTCTTTACTCTGACTGCTTTTCATGAAATGTCCTATCATTTGCTGTACCATTTCCACACCACTTCACCAGGATTGCCTCATTTTGTCTCTGTGTGCTCTGGGAGACATGGCTTCAGATTTACTCTAAACATACATGGTGGAGAGTTCCTTGTTAGCCCAGAGATTCTTAAATGAATTCTATCTGCAATTTCTGGAGTATATCACTCAGTCTTTTTTGAATTTTCCCAAAGCAATTTACCTGCATCTTCTTTATGACCCCTACTATGTATTATGGACTGAATTACATTCCCTCCAAGTACATATGTTGAAGTCCAGACTCTCTGTACCTCAGAACGTGGCTGTAGTCGGTGATAGGGTCATCAAAGAGGTAATTAAGGTCAAATGAAATCATTAGGGCAGGTCTTGACTCAATACGACGCATGTCCTTATTAGAAAAAATTCAGACATAGACATGCACAGAAGGAAGGCCGTGTGAAGACACAGGAAAATGGTGGCCATCTGCAAGACAAAGAGAGATGTCTGAGAAAAACAAGCTCTGTTGGCACCTTGATCTCAGGCTTCCAGCCTCCAGAACTGTGAGGGAATAACTCCTGTTGTTTAAGCCACGCAGCCTTTGATACTTTGAATGGCAGCCCCAGCAGACAAGTATAGCGCAGCACGTTGGGCAATAGTTACTTATACATGTACACCAGCTCCTAGGGGTAAAACTTACCAATTCCATGGAATCAAACTCCATGTTTTCAACATGTGTGTTCTCTACTTTGCAGGCAGTACATATTTCATGAATATAAATTGAGTGGTTAAATTTACTAATTTTAAAATATAGAAAAGATCACAAGATTTATCTACAGAAATATTTTGAAACAGGTTTAGAAATGCAATTCAACAGTGCACGAGGGTTCCCTTTTTTCTGCATCCTCCCCAGGACTTGTTTGTTGATTTACTGATGATGGCCATTTTGACAGGAGCAAGGTGATATCTCATTGTGGTTTTAATGTGCATTTCTCTGATGATTAGTGACGTTGAGCATCTTTTCATCTGCCTATTGGCCATTTGCATGTCCTCTTTGGAGAAGTGTCTGGGTCCTTAGCCAATATTTTAATTGGGTTTTTTGTTTTTTGGTGTTGCATTTATAAATTTTGGATATTATCAGTTGTATCGGTGAATATGTTCTTCCGTTCTGTGGGTTATCTTTTTATTTTGTTGATAGTTTCCTTTGTTGTGCAAAATCTTTTTAGGTTGATGTAGTCCCATTTGTTTATTTTTCCTCCTGTTTCCCTTGTTTGAGGATGAATGGATAAAACAACTATGGGACATTTGCACAATGTAATGCTATTCAGCCATAAAAAAAAAAGAAGATAATTTTATCCTTTGTGACAGTGTGGATGGACCTGGAGAACATTATGCTAAGTGAAATAAGCCAGTTAGAGAAAGACAAATACTATATGATTTCATTCATATATGGAATCTAACGAATAAACTGAACAAGGAAAATGGGGACAGACTCATAGATGGAGAGCAAGCCGACAGCTAGTGTGGGGGAGGGATTGAGCAGAAAGGAAAAAGGATTCACGGACATGAACAACAGTGCTATAATTGCTGGGTGTTGGGGGTACATGGGGACTAAATGGTAATGGAAAAAATACAATAAAGAGTAAATCAAAAACTAAAATAAAAATAAACAAAATGATATTTGATATTTAGACACAACATTAAGGAAAAATATTTAAAGGTATTATTTTATAGTGAATAATACCTATCATGATATTATGATCTTGAAAGGGATTTAACATGTGATAATAAATCATTTCCTATTGCTGCTGTAAAAAATTATCAAATTGGTGGCTTAAAACAACACATTCATTTTCTTACAGTTCTGGAAGTCAGAATGATAAGATCAAGGTGTTGTCAGGATGGGATCCTTCTAGAAGCTGTTTCCTTCCATTTTCCAGCTTCTGGAAGCCACCAGCATTCCTTCCTCTATCTGCAAAGGGCATCACTCCAACCTCTCGTCCTGCCATCACCTGTCCTTTTTCTGACGTTAATCCTCCTGCTTGCCTTTTATAAAACTTCTGTGGTTACCTTGGGCCCATCTAGATAACCTGCAAAAATCTCCCCACCTCAAACCTTTAACGTAATCACATCTGCTATGTCTCTTTTACCATGTCAGGCAACACATTCACATGTCCCCATGGACATCTTTCGGGGAGCCTTACTTAGCCTGTCACAAACTTGGTCAGGTTCTAGGACTAGCAATGCCGTCCTGGAGGCATGTGAAGAGGCTCAGACAGGCCTGGAGACGAAACAGAAA
The DNA here is from genome assembly GCA_004026585.1 of Noctilio leporinus. NCBI lineage: Eukaryota > Metazoa > Chordata > Mammalia > Chiroptera > Noctilionidae > Noctilio > Noctilio leporinus. Next base: position 371,784 of record PVIW01000250.1, read on the forward strand.
AAGCGGAGAAAGGCACCTGCTGAAAGATGAGTACCAGGCAAAGGTGAGGCAGGCTGAGGGCCAGTGCCTCAAAGCTCAGGAATAGTCTCAGCATATGGAAATAAAGGTTACCCCCAGTTTCCATCAAGTCTTCCATTGCAGTATATTAAATTCCAATATACCTGACAGGATGAAGATGTGGAAGATCTATTTCTGCTTTGAAAATTGATTTCATTCAGACCATGAATTCCAGCAATTATTTCAGGTCCATGTCCTAAAAAATGTTTAGGTAAAATACAAATAAATACAGCCAAAGTAATTTTGGCTTGAGGAATAAATGATGAATTAGGATTTGGGATTTTTTTTTGTTTTGTTTTGCAAAACTTCCCCACTCCATTCTCTACCTAATTAGGCCTAACTGAAGTGAATATACTTGAAGAATTTTTTATCTTTTTACCAATATCTATTTACCAACTACAGTTTTAATTTTTTATTAAATATAAAATTAAATACTAATATATTTATGACTTAGGGAATATTAAACCTACTAAAAATTATGCAGAATTCTACACACAAACACACACTTTTGTTGTACCTTTTAACACTCAAAACATACAGAGGCATCTGAATAGTTCTGAAACTCTTAAAATACAACAGTCACTTTTTAAAAACAGTCACTATAGTTTACACATATTTGAGTAAAGAGACAAATTCAATATTATATCACTGGGTAGAGTAACAACTAGGAGTTCTTTCCCAGTTTTAACTCTTTAGTAGCTACAAATGACATAAATTCTTTAAGCCTCAGTTTCTTCCTCTGAAAAAATGAAGAGAATTAATTAGGAAATTGCATAAATTGCTTCCAACTCTCAAAGTCTATCATTTTAAGTCTGTATGTCCTCATTACTCACATGGTATAACCCCATTAGGGTGAATGTCATAAAAGCATTACAATTTTTGGTTAAAATAAAATGTTAGAAAAGAATTCAATATTGTTTCCATAGGCCCAAAGATAAAACAGCTAAAAGAGAGATTTTCAGGGAAAAGAAAGCCTTGGAACGCATTATTAAAAAAGGAAGGAACAATAATTCCCCGTTTCAATCCATCTTCACCCAAGCTTCTGAATGTTCCTGTGCAGTGGATACTCTGGGTATTCGTGTATTTTCCCAACACGAGCTGAAATTTAAGGGATGCAGGGAGCCAAGATGAAAAAATATTGTTGGTTGATGTCCTTGACAAAAGAATCCGGGAACTACACAGGGTGTGAGCTTAATTCTACAGTGTCAAGCGCAAACAAGCTATTTTGACAAGCTGTAACAAAGACCAGGAAAATCATTTCTAGAGAAACAGTTAAGACTACACGGCAGCAGGAGATGTGGGCCATTAGCAAGGGCAGAGAAATAGTTTTCTGATGGCAAACTCTTTTTGCTAACAGTTTTCTTATAGTTTTATATTTAATTATAAATGCTCCTTTGCTGGGCTGAGGCCTCCATGGCCTGTTTACTTTATAGTGGGTGCCACTAGCAGCAACTGGCTATGAGTGGGAAAGATGAGGTATGCTTGCAGAGAACAGATGGATCCTATGGCTGTAGGCAGTTCTGACTTCCCAGAAGAACCAGCTTGTTCTGGCAGAAGGGTTTAGAAAATGAGAGGAAGGAACCACTCCCGTCAGACAAAGCAAAAGCACTGCCATTGCCCATGTCACACGCATAACTGGAGACAACTGGCTTTAAGCCGCTTGATTACAAAAAGCCAGTAAACAAGTGGAATATCACAGCTTTGTTACCAAATGAGTATGAACTGGTTACTGGGGATTGGGCGGAGGGGAGGCAATTTGTTTCACAGAAGATTGTCTAAAATAGAACAAATTTGGTTGAGGATGCTATTAAAAGCCTTCCCAAAACAAAACATCCCCTGTCTATTAATTGAAGTTTGACCCATGAGGAAGACAACAGGTGCCTAGACAAAACAAAGTCAGATTACCTAATTATTTATAGCAAAGACATAATCTGAGCTCCTTAGACCACCAACATGCTTTTTCCCCCTCTCTCTGTTTCCAAAGCAGGAACATAATGTGGAAAACTCTAGGTAATTTCACTTAAGGCCTAGTAAGAAATAGTTTTCCAGGAAAAATCACATTCTCAAGCGAGTGCCAAAATAGGCAATGTTCTTTCTCATTCTCTTGTTTGTCTTTTTCTTCTGGCTTATTACTCATCACCTCATCACTGACCACAGGGGCAAGAATGGCACATTGACTGATCGACAGGTGTCCTTCATGAGACCTAGCATGCGGATTATAAGGGAAGCTAGAACACATAAAACCAAAAGAACGTAGCAAATCAATTCTGAACGTAGCTGTTCAGAATCTCTTGAAGACAAGTTGGTGGAAACCCTCGTGGCCTGGGTTGCCCCAGCGAGGACACTTAGATTTAGTCTCTGAGAGCTACATGGCAGATCATTCAGGCAACTGCATACCAATGAATATTACATATTCTGATATAAGTGAATATTATTCCTTTAGGTTGAGTTTTAAATGTGACATATTCACATTTTATTAATTTTGTTCCTCTAAGTGGGAATTTTGAAAATGATTGAACAGTAAGGCCTTCAGGGTTAAAATTTTTGGTAAGAAACCTGAGTAGTCTTTGTTTTGAACTATATGCAGATCAATAGTCTTTCAAATCAACTAAAACTCAGGATTAGGTTGTACGAGTGATGAAAAGCTAACCTAACTCATGGTCCCCACACACCTCCATGAGAAGCAATAAAGCATTGTCACTGGGCAGGTCACCTCCCAAGGTACCAGTTAAGCAACATTCTTGATATAACATAAATGAAAAATGGAGCTTTCTAATAATACTTTATGATTACATTTTTATTTTTCTCTAAAATGGATTAAAATGTCTGTTTATCATTGTGTGTGTGTGTGTGTGTGTGTGTGTGTGTGTGTGTGAAAACTGGAGCAAATTAACCAAGTTATTGAATTGAAATAATTTATTTATGCCCAAAATGATCTACACAATGCCTAAACAACTAGACACGTCAGTTAAAAGCAGTGTATGAGAGCAAGGAGGGCAAATAACTAAATGATTAATTGTGCACTTCCGGCCAGTCACATGCTTCTATTTCAAAAAGCTAGCAGTAAATCAATTCAACTACCTCTTCCACAAAATGGTGCAAGTCTCAGGTGCAATCTCAGAATTCCTTCTGAAGGTAAGCCATTGAGCAACAAAATCTACACATTCCCTGCCGCTGAAAGACAGGCAAAATTCTATTTTCTGTCATGTGACATCATACGGAAATCACTCAAATTCAAAGACGTTAGCTCTCTGCTATAACCAGATTATCTTTATTATATCAGCCAAATGTTTTTCAATTGCATTATGGAAACAAAACAGCAGGATTGTTACTGTTGCGTGTTCACAGGTCAACACGCAGCTCCGTGTTGCTGCTTATGTGGACCTTTTAAGACCAGAAAAGATACCCAATTTCTTACTAGAGGAGAAAAAGGACCATGACTTGAACACATCTTCTCTCTCATATCAGCACAGTTCTCAGATATATTTTACATTTTATTCACACTTGTTTTCCATAAAATTTTTATGTGTAGCACTCCATGGAATATAGCCATAAAATGGAAAAAGATATATCCAAGGTAATAGCAGACTAATGAGCTTTAAATTGTCACCCAACCAAAGGTACTGCCTATTAAACACATAAAGCTCTTGCTAACATCGTACCTGCTCCCACAGAAATGTGAAGATATTCAATCAAATTCCTTTTGCGGACATACAAATTGCCTCTGCTTTGGGAATCACGAGCCTTCCTAGTCACGCTGTAAGGACTAAAGGTCCAACCTGTGGAAACATTTCACAATATTTAAGCAGGTATCTGAACATCTGTTCCCAAGTTTACAATGAGTAATCTGGCCCTTCGGAAAGGTGCCCCGCATGAAATTAGTTTCCGTCTTGTGACATTGCTGACTCTGCTGGGGAGTCAGTTTTGCATGCTGGGAGGTGTGCCCGGAGGCCTGAAATAGCTCAAAGGTGAAACACGTCTCAGCCCCAAACAACGATGTTCACAATGGCTGTTTAGGGCAATGACCACAGCTGGATTCAGAACGCAGTTGAGTTAAGCCTCATGTTTATGAGCATGACATTGCAGAGGAACCAAAAGATTTTGTGATCCAGCAAAGTGAAGGAAGGAAAGTTTATTCCTGCGGGGGACAGCCTGAGAGCTGCTTTTTAGCCCCAGAGGAAGAGGCTGATGTAATGTGAAACCTTCCTGGTGCTGAGCTTCAGAGAATCGCCCAGGGCGCCCTAGGTGAGGGTGATGCTGCTCTCATCTGGTCTCATGTAAGTGGGAAGTCAGAGCTGAAGTAGTTGCCTACGTAGGAACCAGACAACCTGAGTTTGGTTTTCTTTTTTAATCCCTTGCAAGTGTGGTCTGGGTGTGCCCGTGCCCAAGTGCCAGTCCTGAGGGTCTCAGTGTGGGACCTGTGGGGAAGGATAATTGTACCTTTCATGGGGCTTTTGGGAAGACTCTGGGAAAGAGCTTGGGTCAGGGTGTTGGAATGTGGCCTCAAATGAGTCCCAACCTGGGATCCAGACCCAGTCTTCCTACTACAATCACACTTCATAGTCTCACCTTGGTCCCTCCTACTCCAACCCCCTTATCTTTGCCCTGGGCCAGTCCTGAAAGGTCGTAAGGTTTTCTAAATTAACTTCCTGCCTCCAGGCTCTCATATTTTCATCCATCTTTTAAGAATTATCTTTTCAAGTTCACATGAATACAAAAGCAATACACATCTATAACAGAAAAGATATTAAATATGAAAAAAAAGAGAGCCAAAATCACTCATAAGGCCATGAAATGACAAGTAAAACTCCTCCTTTCCTTCTGTCTTGCCTTCTCAGTTCCCAGCTCTGTAGCTACTATCAAGAGATCATTTTAAACAACAAGAAAATTAAAAAAAAAAAAAAAAAAGAGAGATCATTTTATATTCTTCCAGATTTTATTCTATGCTTATAGGAATATATGATTTTGTTGGTTTTCTCCAAATGAAAATAGAATCAGGTTACGAATATGATTTTGCAATGTGTTTTTTGTTTTACACATAATGAATATTTTTACAAGTTAGTACATATTAATCTACTGCTTTATTTTTTATTATAATCTGAAATTCTTTTAATAAATATGCTATAATTAACTCCACCATTTTCCTATTGATTGAGAGTTCTTCCTTAATTTGTAGCTAGTAAATAACACTGCAATGAATATTCCTGGATGTGTACATTTTATTTAATTAAGCAAGTATTTCTGTAGCATAAGACCCCTGTAAAATTTCTATTGAAGTTGCTGGGTCAAAGATCACATATATTTTAATGTTAATAGATAATATCTATTTGCCTGACAAAAAACTATGCCCCTATTCATTCCCATCAATACAAGAGGGACCATTTTCTCCCACCAAAGGTGGGTGTTATCAATCAATCGAAATGTTGCTAATCAAGTAGGTGAATGAGACATCTTATTATTTTTTTCATATTTCATTTATTATTTTTTAGAGAGAGGGGAAGGGAGAGAAACATCAATGTATGATTGCTTTTCACCTGCCTCTAGCTACGGACCTGGCTGGAGACCTGGCTTGCAACGTGGTTATGTGCTGTGGCTGGGAATTGAACCAGTGACCTTTGAGTTCGCAGGCCAGCACCTTATCCACTGTGCCACCAGCCAGGGCCCTGAGATATCTTATTATTTAATTATCTCTTATTTAGTAATTACTGAAGTGTCTGTTTTTTCCTAATTGGACATGTATATCTTCTCATTTCTGTTTGTATTTTTTTGTCAATTTTCTTTTTGACTGCTTGTCTTTTACATATTTATTAATAGAATGTTAGTAAACATTGTGAACAGTAATCTTTGGTCTTTATATATATTTTTCTCTCAAGCTCTCACTCATTTATCTTTTAACTTCGTTTTTATTGTTTCAAGTAAAAGTATTTTAATTTTTAATATGTTAATTTTTTATGGTCTGTAGGAATATATTATGCTAAGAAAATCCTTCCTCAATGTCAGGGTCCCCATGGGAAGGGGTCAGGGCATGGAGCTCTGTGCAGGCCAGGCCAAACCTGTAGACCTGACAGGAAAGACAGGAAAGCTGGTGCATACAGGCCTTGATGCTGTAGCCAGGGAGTCCCTGGTATGAATCTAGCCTTGGGAATATTCCACACATCTTTTGAAGTCTGCCCTATTACCTAAACTTCTTTGACTTGTGTACTGCTCCCACAGCAGATATTAAGCCTTAACTCACATGTAATCTCACTCTCTCTAAAATTCTAAGGGCCACCTGGGGTTCTTGGTGTCACCTTGTCTAACAGACCATACATAGCCTGAAGTGGATTGTCACTTTCTTTCTATTGTCATCTAAATTTAACAACTCCCTTTCTTTTGAATACTTCTGTGGTAATAATTTATGGTGTGTACATGCATCCCCAACCTTGTGTAATTAATAAAAACCTTCAGAGGTGGGCCATTGAGGTTTTTTATCTATTAGACATTAGCTGGCCTTCCTTCTCCTAGCACAAGCTGCCTGGGAAGTGTTCATTTCATCTGTGCATCAAGGGATCTCTGCGGGCCAGAGGTTCCCCACACCTCAGCCTACAATTATAAATCTATGTTTCATTCTTTTTCTTCTAGCATGTTTGTAGTTTTAGTTTTTTGTTTATTTGTTTTTTTAATGTCTAGATCTTTTATCTATTTGGAATTTGTTTTTTGGAAAAGATGTGGTGTAGAGATCTAACTAGATTGACAAGTATCTTAACAATATTTGCAATAATCCTTTTGCCTATCATCTCTGAAATTCCACAATTGTTTTTGCTAAATTCCCAGATATTGGATATTTAAAAAAAATACATTATGTGTGTGTGTGTGTGTGTGTGTAGCTGCCATATATGTATATATACAAGTTTCCTATAGGCTTCATCCTAAAGGGAGCAATAGTATCATACTGTCTGTCTATGGTCAATCTGGCCTAAAAGAATAAATGAAATTATGCTCAAGAAACTCTGATTTACTTATAAAAAACAATACCACTCAAAAGCACACACACAATGATACATAATTAGTTCTTTTAAAATACTTAATGCAAAATATGTAGTTTCAATGACTATGTAAAATATTATGGCAGAAAGTATTTCTTTTTTAACATTATCTTTTTTTAACCATCTGGTTAAAAATAAAGCTTTTTTAAAACATAATTTTCCTGTCATTTCTTTTAGCGAAGAGGAAATTATTGCTTTCCCATTTGCAGTTCACGTCACGACATAGCTTCAATTAGGAAACAGTTTGTTCTGTCCAGTGAGACAGAATAGGGGGCTCGCAGTGGCAGTCCACTTTGCCCTTGCCGGTCTCTAGTCCAACAGAAACAGAATTTTTTCACAGATGGGTAGTTCCCAAGAAACCATGTCTCTTAAATCTTCTCTCACAGGCTCTCTGCATTCTTTAAAATGCCTTTGTTTCAACACAGGTGAAATCACTTTACACAAAGTGTTATTCTTAGTAGCATCAAAGTGTAAAAAAGGAACATTTTTTAAGAGAGTAGTTAATAATTTGGATAGAGCTAGCCAGAAGGATATCATAATGTGGGGCTGCTAGTGGCACAAGGTATGGTATGAACTCAGCCTTTTTCAGCTCCAGTGAATGTTCACTCCACTGTTGCTGAACCCACAGACATCCTAGAAGAAAAAAGGCTCTGGTGGGAGTTGGAGGGGTAGAGGGATCAAGCCAAAAAAATAGAAAAAGAAAGAAGAACTCATGGACACAAACTAAAGTGTAGTAATTGGGCAGGGGATGGGGGTGAAAGAGGGTATAGGAGGGATAAATGGTAAATGGAAATATACAATTAAAAATGAACTATTACAAAGAAAGGAGTATGGAAAAAGGGTAGAAAGAGACACCTCAAAAAACAGGACTCCAACCCAGGAGGCTAGTCACCCCAATTTCTCCATCTCTGCACCGCTGTTCACAGTGTAAATATTTTCTCCAGGAGAATGAATGGAAATGAATACACACCAATGAATTATTAATGTTTTTCACACTGTGAAGCTTAGTGATGAAATGTTCCCTAAATTAGCTTGACATGAATATGTGGGTTTTTTCACCACTAGGCTGTCTTTGTAGCTACCGAAAAACATTGAGAGAAAGGTCATACATAGTGGAATACTTTTTGAGAACAGATCTTCTTAAAGAATGTAAATCAATTGAAATCACTGAGCATCCCTGCACCTCCATAAAAAGATGTAGATTAAGTGCTCTCCCAAGGGAGTGTTAGCATCTGTCTGCACACCTGATTGTCTGCTTCTTCAAATTAATAAGGATAATTAAGCTAGGCATAATTTGCATCTTGAGTAAGTATTCTTTTTCTTAGCCAAGATCATGTCATTATTATTAAAACTGCTTTCTTGTCCTATAAAGAGTGTATTGGCTACCCTGCCTTGTGCCCATGTCTATGAGTAATTGTCTTAATCCCTCCACACTAAGGCCAGGACTTTACCCATTTATATACCCCTTACATATCCAATATTCATTTTTATATCCCTCACAGCATATTGCCTTACACAGAGTAGGGGTTCATTAAGCATAGTAGGTGAATTATATGAAGCATCACATATTTTCTTTTTTTTTTCAGATTTTATTATTTTTAGAGAGAGGGGAAAGGTGAGAGGAGGAGAGGGAGAGAGACATCAATGTATGGTTGCCTTTCACCTGCCTCCAGCTACAGACCTGGCTGGAGACCTGGCCTGAAACCAGGTTATGTGCCCTGGTTGGGAATCAAAATAGCGACCTTTGGTTTTGAAGGCTGGCACCTTATCCACTGTGCCACCAGCCAGGGTTTCAAATATTTTCTATGAAAATATGATCGGTATGGTCATCTCTTATTTTAAAACCACTGTATAAATTAGCAGTTTGTAGATATGAATTCAAATCAGTTAAGTCTCGGAGTCTTTTGGATTAGCTCTTGTGTTATACAACAAAAGAAGGAAATGGGTATTTAACACCTTAAACATATAACTGACTTATTCCTCTATGCATTAAGAATTTAACAGTTACTACATTAGACATGTTCTTATTCGTATTTCTTTATATGATCCTCAGAATTAAGTAGGAAACAACACTTCAAACACTTCAAAGAAAGGTAACAAACTGTAAATCAGTTATCTCATAAGGGTACTTGAGTGGCTCTCCTTAGAACACAGCCATGTCAGTTTTGTGGTCCTGAGTTGTTGGGGTTTTTTTCCCTTAGTTCTAAAGAAAATTCCCAGAAAAGGGGTTGACAAGAGTTCCAGACAAGAGTGCTGAGGTTAGAAGCATAACATCCATTCCGAAGGTGAAACTAGAGCACAGAAGAAGTCATGGCTAGAATATCCTTTTACAATATATAATAAATCATTATGTTGTAGGTCAGTTATGGCTCAATAAAAATGGGGGAAATGATTTTGTTATAAGATTTTGGAAAACACGATGAGAAGACTGGGGGTCAGGATGATGGTTGAGGAGGTGGTTCTTAGAGATGTGCTACTTAATTTAGACTCATTCTAGACCCACCCTCAGCTACACTTAAGAGCAGTGATATGCTGTTACCTTGCACTGGATAGGAGGGATAGGGGTTCAGAGGCTGGGCAGGTGAGGGTCCTCTGTTCTTGCAGTTTAATGGATCTGGAACAGGCAGAAACAGATCAAGGTATTAAATTTATTCATAGGCCAGCATTTTCTCCCCACTATCCCACTCATACCCAGTGACCATATTCTCAATTCAAACATACTGCCTTGAAAATATTTATTTTGAATCATCATTATCATCCTCATCACCATCCTTCTCTTTTGAAGATGGAATTGATTAAGATAATCAAGGACAGTAAGTAGAAAGACAAAAATGTTTAAAAACAGTTGTAGCCCTGGCTGATGGCCCAGTGGATTGGTGCCAGCCTGCAAGCCCAGAGGTCGCTGGTTCAATTCCCAGTCAGGGCACATGGCCAGGTTGTAGGCCAGGTCTCCAGCTGGGTCTCCAGCTGGAGGCAAGTGAAAGGCAACCATACAGTGATGTTTCTCTCCCTTTCTTCCTCCCTCCCTGCCCTTGTCTTGAAAACTAATGAATTAAAAAAAAAAAAAAAAAAAAAAAAAAAAAAAAAAAAAAAAAACAGCTGTAAAACTGATTATGGTTTTTAATTACATGGCACAATGTCCATTATATTTATAAATAAGTGTATGAAATGGTTATCAGTATAACACTGCCTTTGGATGCTGTTCGGTAAAATTGTCTTTCTATGAGCTAATTCATTTAAACACACATGTACCACTTTTCACACTTCATCCAATACATTATGTGAGATAGAATAAAGAAGATTCCATTTTATAACAAATTTCCCTCCATCAAGGATTGTAATGAAGTACCATGGACTGGGATCTGGAAGAGAGACCTTGGAACTGGGAACCAAAACTTAGTATCACGGTAAAACACCCCAGGTCCAGGCCAGTAATCTGAATCAGGATATCCAGCAAAGTGAGAGAGCAGTAAAACAGTGCAGAAAGTAGCCGAGCAAGCACAACTAGATTTAGAGCCTCATATAGAGTAAAAGTCCAAATAAGTGTTCAAAATAGCATGATCACTAGATCAGAATGTCAGGGAAACATTAAATTAAGAAGGTCTCTGGGCTACCATCCACCACAGAGGATTCCGAGGCTCTGGCTGTGTGACAAATGGCTGACAGCAGGTGTGGGACAAGAATTTACCAGAACGAGCTAGCTGGTCAGCCCCAAATAGTCTAAATAGCTTCTAAACTTGAAACTTAAAAAACAAACTTAACAAACAAACAAACAAACTATCCCCAAGGCATTTTATGAATGTACATAAGAAGAGCTTTCGGTAAAATCTTATCTTTGCTTAGCCCAGTCTTTCCTGCCTGAACACAGGGAACAGATTTACTCAGATCTCCCCACATGCCCTGTGTTTTTCTACCTAGATCCCTTTTGCTAGTTACACCCCGAATCAAATAAGGCTTTCTGTCATGCTCCCATCTACCCAAGCATTCTCTAGCCAATAAGACCAATTCAAATCCCACCTCTATCATGAAGTTTTGTTTTGTTTTATCTCAACTTGAAGTGATTTCTCACTGCTCTAAACTCTCAGTTCAATCAATGGACCCTCGCATTATGAACTTCACTTTTCTGTTCCTATAATTAACTGGACTGCTAGCGATTTGATAAGGCAGTGATTGTGTATCACCACCTCTGGATTTCTATTGTACATTCAAGTACTCAACGGAGATCAGCTGGGCTGGAAGTTTTGTCTTAGAGCACCTGTCTCTCTATATTTCTAGTCCCAGCTATAAAACTAAACAACTCAATGGTACCAGTATTGGCTATAATCCTTTAAAATACAAACACATGTTTAATTTTACTTATTTAATTAATTTATTTTTTAAGATTTTATTTATTTCCAGAGAGAGAGGAAGGGAGAGAGGCAGAGAGGGAGAGAGACATCAATGTATGGTTGCCTTTCACCTGCCTCCAGCTACGGACCTGGCTGGAGACCTGGCTTGCAACCTGGTTATATACCCTGGCTGGGAATCGAACCAGTGACCTTTGGGTTTGCAGACCAGTGCCTTATCCACTGTGCCACCAGCCAGGGCATAATTTAATTTTTTCCAGTACATTACATTTTCCAAAACAACATCATCATATTGCTAGAATTTTAAAATTCTCTACAGAATGGAATTAGGCCAAAACTACAGCCCTACAAAGGAAAAAGTAACAAATCACATGGCAGTGATCTTAGTTCCTTATTTCCCAAATCATAAATAATCATTACAGAAAAAAGCAGTAAGCAGAGAAACACAAAAAGACATCATACAGGCATTTTTTCAAATAATTCAAATATATACTCGTATATTCTGAAATATGTACATATTTAAATTGTTTATAATCCTGCCACCCAAAGATTGCCACTAGTAATTTTCTGGTGCATAAACTATCCTTGCTAAAATTACTTTATACTGCCTAGATCATTCGAAATGAAACTACCCTATCTACACTCTTTTAACATAAGAAATTTGCCAGCCCAGCACATCACCCCAGCCTCAGGTGTATCACACTAAAGGAGAAACTCCAGCAACAAACTGAGAGCCATAAAATAAGCCAAGCAGTAGGCTTTATCTTGAGACTTTAAATGAAAAACAGTTAGCAATAGGATCTGAAACCAAAAGGTCATGAATTGAAGAAACTGTACTGTGCTCCAGGCAAGTTAAATTTGTGAGTGGTTATTACAAGTAAGCTGAAAGCAGAACAGAAAGAAGCTGGGAGGTACAATACTCAAGAGGAGTATTGGAGGGAAGACACTGAACTCTGTTCCTCCAGCGTCTCCTTAAATCCAGAACGACCTCTAGCTAGGTACTCCATGAAGTCAGCTGCACAATGGTCTGAATTCCCAGATTTCCTCCAAAATTTCTTACATAGCCCATTAATGAGAGCTTTTAACCCAAGCTATTGAATATTTTAAGAGCAAAACTAAGGATTTTCCCAGATTTCTTTCCATAGGTACATGTTTTTACAAAATATAGTGCATGTGCTGCTTAGAAGCCTGGTTTTTGATACAACAATATCCTATAGATGGTAAATACTAATGTGCGGTTTCATTATAAATGACTTCATGCCATTTTGTTGTATCATAATCTGTTTAAGCTGCACAATATTACTGAACACTGGATATTTTTCTAGTTTTACACTAATGTAAATTATTCTTGGCATTTGGCACATACTATGTTTCCTAATTATTTTCTCAGGATAAGAATAAATTTGTCACACAATATAACTTCTTTAATAGGGTCATCAAAATTCTATTTTTTGACATTCTATGCAGTTAAATACCTTGTAGTTCTTGGTAATCGTTTTCTGAAAGAGTAGTCTGATAATTTAGGATAGACTATATTAAGGTTAAAAAGGACTAGAAATTTTTTTCCTTTATATTTCAATGTGTTACTTTTTCTAAATGAAGTTCTAAGGATTTTAGCTTCTAAATACTTCCCTAGTCCTTTCCTATTTGCCAGAATCTTCACAGTCTTTCAATTCCAGGCTAAGTCCCTTCTATATTTCTGTCCAAGTGCATGCAAAACTATCTCTGACAGAAAAACAATAACACAGAGGAAAAAATAATAGCATAGGAGAAATATCTTTCTTTTTTTTATTATTTTATTTATTTATTTTTAATTTGATTGTTGTTGTATTACATCCATCCCCTTTTTGCTCCCCTCTGTCCCCCTCCCCACCCACCCATTCCCCCGAGAAATATCTTGTTCAACAATGAAAATTAAGTTTAAGGTGCCAGTAAAAAGTTTAAAAATCTACAGACTGTTAGAAAATTAAGGCACATTAAAAAAAAACAAAACAAAACATTTTATGGAAATGGCAACTGATATCAGAATAATAAAGTCACCTAAGAAAAATAGTGCCTGAAGGTTCTATGAAGGTATGACTATATGATACAGTCATTCCTATTATTATTATTTTGATAATATACTACAATTATTGTAGAAATATCCATGTACTCAAACAATATTAAATTCTTATTTTGTAGGGGCTCATGATATCTGGAAGGAGCCTGTTAGCCAACCTGGGAATCTATGAAGCAACCTTGCTCTTTAATTACTCTGACAAGCCCTGGGCACTAGAAGCTACTGTGAGAGCTGCCAAAATGAAGGTCTGTGAGCTCAGAATTGGTCACTAAAGCAATGCCTAATCCAGGTAGTACATACTTGGAGCACTGCCAGCACTGTATATGACAATTAAATTGCACAAAGAAATTGGTCATAACACTTACAGGCCATCACCCCTTATTAGCAGCATATTATAACATAAAATCCCTTTAGTTTACCATGTTCCAGCCCGTGGTTTGTGTTTGATTTTGCAGAAATGAATGGCAGAGCAATAGAAAAACAACCCGTTATACACCAACACGAACTTACACAGTATTTTTCCAAATCGCATCTCCTGTATGCTTTAACATGCATACACCTGTGAGAGCTTGAGAACTAATTAGCATTTAGAAATCACAGCCAAGTTTTCATCATTTAAAAATACTCAAGAGCAGCACGAAAATAATCACTGTGCAGAACAAGGGGTCCTTTTGAATAAAGATATGTTGATTAATAGTTGATTTACCACCTTTTTTCCATCTTATATCTCATTAAACTGAACTCAAAATACAGTATTTTAAACCAAACTAACCAGAACATGATGCCTCTGAAAGCACCATGCTAAACCTACCTAGAGGATAGGATCACAGCACATTGTTAGTAAAAACCCAGATTTCTTCTGACTTTGTCCCCGCCATACATAATTTTGGGATTCCCAGGTTATTTCGTAATTTCTCCAGTTTCACCTGGGTGTCCCGGGAAACAAATCTATTCTGCCTCCACTACATGCAAAAGAGCAGCCGTTGGGACTTTATCTGCAGGAGCCAGTCCTTGTGATGCTACCTGCTCATGATGCTACATGTAGAGCGCTCTTCAGAAAACTCTACATGCCAAAGCCATGCTGTGTTCCCTCCAGGGAAGAGAGAATGCATCTCTTCCTTTTCGACTTTGTGCCTGGAGACCAAACTGAATATGCTAGTGTCCTCGTGCCTTAGAGAGAGGTCATGGGCACTGCTATTCTCAACTCCTATTGTCTGTAAGACCTCATAGGACCAGGGACATTGCTGAGAGGCTGACAAGGTGCTACACAGAAAAATCAAAGCTCCTTTTGATGTCTGAGGTACCTCTTAGGTCAAGGCTCCTTTGCTGGACTTTTCCTTCTTAAGCAAGAGTTCTTTCCCAGGAGGTTTGCTGAGTCATGCAAATGGGCCACTGGCAGGCCCACTCACCAAGCCAGACATGCTTAAGTCCTAGCAGGAAAACAGCCTTGGCCCAAGTGGGGTCCCCCAGTATGCTCAAAAACAAAACAAGCAAAAACCCTAATGTTAAAGTTTGCAGCCAATCTTAGTTATTGTTTTATATCCCATGCAGGATGAAAATGGTCTGGTGAATGCAGACTGTAGAAGGTAGTTTTTCACAACCTTTAGAGAAATTCCTTTACATCTCTTATTTAGATAAGTATCGGAGCAACATTTACCTATTTATAAATGTTCTCTTAAAAGATGGACGTCAAGAGATGATTGCTATACATATACAGGAATTTAAATCACCCAAGTTGATATTAGAAGTCAATATTAACCACACAATGGTCCCAAATTCAAAGAGAAATGGAGTGAACTGCTTTGAACAGCACAAGTATTAACTCTGTTCCTTTTTCCTCTTTGTGTCATAAGAGTTGTGTTATTGAGTTGTCTTTAAATATATTTAATCATATAAATAGGGGTAGTGATTGACAAAATACAAATCCATCTTTGATAAAAATATCAGCAACTTAAGAAGGGAACCCTCAAAATGCAAACAAACAAATAAGCAAACAGAAAACCTAAGGTAACATCATACTTAATGATGAAAGATGAAATGCTTTCTCCTTAAAATTGCGACCAAGGCAAGGGTGTCCATTCTCACCACTTCTTTTCATTATATTGGGGATTCTAGCCAGTGCAAAAGAGAAAGAAAAAGAAATAAAGCCCTCTATATTGGAATAGGAGAACTGTCTTTAGTGAGAGATGATATTGTCTATGTAAAAAATCCTATGGAATGTATAAAACAAGCTACTAAAATTAATAAGTGAGGGTGGCAAAATGGTCGGATATAAAATTGACACAGAAAAATTAATTTTTAATATAGCAGCAACAATCAGAAATTAAAATTGAAAAGACAATGCCATTTATAATAGCATAACAGCATAAAATACATGTATAGGGATATATTTGACTAAAGATGTACAAGATTTATACACTGAAAACTATAGGACATCACTTAGAGAAATAGGAGAGATATACCATGTTCATAGGTTGAAAAACTCAAGATTGTTATGATGTTTGTTTCCCCTATATTAATATATAGAGTCAATACTATTTCAATTTTTTAAAAAGGAGTTTTTGGTAGAAATTGACAAGGTTCTAATATATATAGGACTTGGAATAACCAAAACAACTTTGCAAAAGAACAAAGTTGGGGGACTAGTGCTAACTGATTTTAATACTTTTGACAAAGCTACAATTATCAAGACAATCAATGACATTGATGTGAAAATAGACTAAGATAAAAGAATAGAAAAGTCACATACTTGAAGAATATACATATAGAGAATGCATTTTAAAACTCCAACCTTAATAGTAATAAAGCAATCAATAGAATTATTTTTCAATTAGTCAGGATATTCACCAGAAAAGATATATGTACAGCAAATGAGTATATGAAAAAAATGGTGTGGCTCAGAAGATTGAGTGCTGGCCTATGAACCAAAGCATCACCAGTGTGATTCCTAGTCAGGCACATGCCTAGGTTGTGGGCCAGGTCCCCTGCTAGGGGTGTGCAATGCTTCTGTCCTCTCTTCCTCCCTTCCCTTCTCTCTAAAAATAAATAAAATGTTTTTTTTTTTAATGCCCAAATCTTTAGTCATTAGGGAAATGCAGATTAAAGCCAAAATGAGATGCCACTGCACACTATTAGAATAGCTAAAATTAAACGACTGATAATACCAATTGTCAACAAGGATACGGAGCACCTACAACTATTACACACTACTAGTGAAAACATAAAATGACACAATTACTTTGGAAAACAGATCAGCAGTTTCTGAAAAGTAAAACATAGATTTACCAAATATCTATTCTACCGTTCTACTCTTAAATATTTACCTAGAGAAAAGAAATTATATGTTCATACAAAGATTTATATAACAATGTTCATAGTGTCTTTATTTTAATGGCCCAAACTAGATACAACTCAAATGTCCATCAACAGGTAAAATGGGTGAACAAACTGTAATATACACATACAGTGGAAAATTGCTCAGTATAAAAATTAATAAACAACTGATAAATATGCCAACATAGTTGAAACCAAAATAATTATGCTGAGTGAAAGAAGATAGACAAATGAGTACATACTACACAATTACTTTTAATATTAAATTCTAAAACATGCAAATTAATCTATAGTGACAGAAAACAGATCTGGTTTCTTGGGGGTATGAGGTGAAAAGGAAGGGTAGAGAGAAAGGGTTGTAAAAGGGCACAAATGTGTCCTTTTGTACATGAGGTAATTTACATTAGGTGTGATAAATATGTTTGCTATCATGATTATGGTGATAGTTTCACAGGTATATAAATAAGCTAAAAAATCAATTTAATACTTTAAATATATGCAGTTTATTGTATGTCAATTATACCTCAATGATACTGTTTAAAAAACAAAGCACAAAAATACTTTCCCTAGACTATGAAATGACAAATATCACTTGAAGTTTCAAAGTTGACACCAATATTAAAAATTGTTAACATTCATATCAACTTCCTAACTTCTAAACTCTGCAGCAGCCTGAAATAAATGAATGCCTTTTTTCAAATATCTCTGGAAACTCATTTCAACCACATTAAATAATATTCATGACTTTTATCTATGGCTACTATGAAAATACATCAGAATTTTCATAAATAGCCAGCCACCATTTTTTTCTTTTAAGAGCAATTAGAAAGCCTTGTTAAAATTATGAATAAATGTACATTTGGAATTACAATATTTTGAGTCATTAATAGTCTTATGTTGCACCATAGTGAAATGGTAAACTGTTAAATTACCACCCTTTTGAGGCAATGAAATGTAAATTACTACTTTTTTTTACATTTAGTTTTATTGTTGTTATATTACATTCATCCCATTTCCCTTCTCTTCTCCACCCCCCGCCCCAACACACACAAAGTCAACCCCACTTGGTGGTACTTTTTAACTTGAAA
Source organism: Noctilio leporinus (assembly GCA_004026585.1). NCBI lineage: Eukaryota > Metazoa > Chordata > Mammalia > Chiroptera > Noctilionidae > Noctilio > Noctilio leporinus. The sequence goes on from PVIW01000250.1 coordinate 389,692, forward strand.
GCCTTGAACCAATTTCAGGACTATATACAGGAATCATGGAGTAGGATTCTAGTGGAGTAGGATTCCAGTGGAGCAGGAGTTTACATTCCTAGAAGGGGTAGCATTGAACATGGTGCATTTCAGTGGGTTGTGCTAGTAATCCAACTTCCGAAAGTTTTAGCCACGTACTAGGTACCCAGTAATCTTGTAAGTAAATCCAATAAGTAACACTTTTATCTCATCTTTATAATAGGTCATTCTCACTACCATGTGCCAGGCTTAGTATATATACCAAGCATATAAGAGGGACTAATTAATACGATCTCTGCCTGAAGGGACTCATAGTTCAGTATTATCTTGATGTCAACAAGCATTGCTTTTATGTAATGAACATAATTTAGCAGACACATTGTTAAACAACAAGATGCAACTCTGTAATCACAAAAATAATGAAATAATTGCTGTGAATTTATAAGGACTTTACGCCCATGAAAGAATAAAGATTACTGGATTATGATTTTGATTTGTGAATACCCTGTCAATCAAGCATTTTAATACAAACGAAAGCAAGCACAGTACATGGATACTGCAAAGAAAAACGAAAACTATAACACTAGTAAATTACGTGCCCACTAGGTCTATTTTACATTTAAGTTAAATTGGTTTTTGCCAAATATGAACTCTGCTGTTTCCATAGAGGCTTTCTTTTGACATCTGTAGAGGGTTTCCAAGTTGACTCATTATCTTGGTGATAGGCTTCCAATTCTATTTCCAGGCTTTTTTATTTTTTTTTTCTTTCAAATACCAGAATCAAAACTAACTTCCTGTATTTCTCAAACAAAATATTTTGCATCATTCACATACATGGGCCTTAGTTTACGTGCAGCAAACTAGTTTAAATACACAAAAGCATTTAATGGGTGCAGCACAGGTATGAGTGTGATTAGGCAGGCACTTACCTATCATTAGTTCGTAACCTTTCACAATAACACTCATTCTTATAAATAAGACCTTTTTCCCCACCTAACCCTGCTTCTGAAACTTGGTTTAAATCTAAATGCTCTGGCCATATGTATACAATGGAAGAAAATGAAGATCCAAGGAGGCAAAGCTGGACACAGTAAATCTGAATGATTCAGAGTCAGGTATACTGCTAAATTTGAAAGCTAAATCACTCTTCAGTTCTAAATTTGTCTCTTCCACAAAAACTAACAAAAAAAAATTAACTGATACAAACTAGAAATAACTATGTAATGTACTTCTGGTTAACACACCCAATCTTAATTCAAAGAAGTGTTTTAGCTCATTCTATAACTTCAATTTTTCCACAAAGTACTATTAAAAGAAAGTACAATACAAAAATTGTATTCTGAGTTTAGTAATTCAAAATAACCTATTATTTTGAAGGTAACATTAGTTTAGCTGGCAACTAGATTATGATACTTATAAGAACACTTTTAAGAGTTTGTTTCACTTCTCTTTTTTCAGTGAACATTAATCATAGCAAGCACAGTGATGATGTAAAAACTTATTTCTAACAACATGAACATAAGTTAAATCAATACATACTCATTTAGCTTTCTGGGGTACATTCTTGGACTAAATAAATAGACATCAACTTGACCAGTTTGTTTTCAACTTGCTTATACACTGAAAGCATGGTGTTCTATTTCAATGTTAATAAACTGAATGCAAGTAGAGGATTATAAACAGTATATTTATTTCTCCACCAGTATTCTTGGCCCTCTTAATTACATATTTCTAACACATTAATATTACTTCTTTTGGGAATTTTCCTAATGGACATTTTCCCTAGTATTGAGCTCTTGCTTTCTAATTAGGTCCCCTTGGATCAGGGAGATAATATTGTCACATCTTGTCACTCTCTTTCAAGTGCTGTAGACAATGATGCACAACCTTATTTATTACACACTGAATACTTTTTAGCTGTCCTGAGTAATTCTGTCTGAGATTGTAATTATGTTGACTTGCTGCCTTTCTTTAAAAGGTCTTAAAACTTTCTAATCTTTTCAAAGCTAAGGAATTTAAATTTTACTATATTAGAAAAAGTACCAGCTTCCACATGAATGACTTCTGATTGTAGCTAGAGAAGAAAATAAATAAAGGAAGGAAAGCAGGTAGGAAGGAAAGAGAGGAAAGGAGAAAGAGAAAAAGAGAAAGAAAAGGAAAACAAGGTGTGATTTACCAAAGAACTTTCCATGCAGAATTTAACACAAAATATAGTTTTGACCATTTTAATGCTGAGGTTGATCAGCTCAGTTTCTAATTTAAAGCAAACATATTAGAAATTTAAAATTAATCCAGTCGTATACTTAATGAACTTAAACATTTAATGATTTTGTCTTTCATTTTTATCTTACACCTCCTCTCTACTGTTATTCTCTCAAAATGCCTTTTGCTAAAACCATCTTAGACATTAGATAAATATTGGTTAATTGATAAGTTTGGCACTGACGGATGAGAAATACAAATAGGATTAAAATGTCTTATTTCCATAGGATTTGATGTGTGACATGATTGTTATAATTTAAGTAGCTAGAGGAATTCATTGTTTGTTTTAATAATTACTAAATTACAGTAAGCTAATGGCATGAAAATACTAAGTGATAGAGACTGTTCTATGTGAAAAGAGGTGGAAAAGATCTAAAAATTAAACTGTTTAAATATGGTTTTAAATAAACTAACTTAAAAAATTTTTCTGAGAGAATTGGCAAATCTGATTATGGACTGGGTGTTACATGATATCAAAGAATTATTGTCAATTTGTAAGGTATGATAATGGCACTGTGGTTGTGTAATAAAATTTCTATAATTCTTATTGCTACATACCGAGTTAATTAGGAATGAAATGGTATGCTGAGATTAGCTGTAAGGTATTTTAGCAACAAAAAAAGAGGTGGGGACTATATGAAGTAAATAAGGTAAAATCCTGATAATCATTGATTGTACTAGAAGATACATATAAGGTGTGTCAATGTGAAGAATGATAAGGGAAATGGAGAAGCCAAAGAACTTATATGCACGAACCATGGACATGAAATAAGGAAGGGGATTGCTGGAGGGATGGGGGGTACTGGGCAGAGAGGAGCAAAGGGGAAAAAAATGGGACAACTGAATAGCATAATCAAAAGTAGATTTACGGTTGTTCATATGGAAAATATATAATAATTAATAAGAAGAATAAACTGTATTTCACATAGTGACAGCTATAAACCTACTTTTGTCCCACCTTGTACATGGGAATAAATTATTTTATTTTCTACTCTTGCATATATTAAAAAATTCGAGTCCTCCCTCACCATCTCCCAATCCTACTCACTATTAACAATTTGGTACATATACCAACATGGACATTTCTATCTTTGTATATACCCATATATAAATATTTAATATCTTACCAAAATGCATGTTAACCTTTTCTTTATTAAAACTGTGTCTGGAATATTTTACCCTGTCAGTAAATTTAGATCTATGTTATTATCACTAACTGATGCAGAGTATTCCATTGTTTGGATATCTTCCATGGATGACTTTTATTTTTACAATCCTATATGGATGAATATTTACTCTGTTCCCAGTTTTTAACTACTACAAACAATACCACAGATCACCTTTATAGATGTGCCTCTTTGTCCATGTGTGTGACTGCATAGGATGATGTTTTACAAGTAAAATTAAAGGCAGTCTAACTAGTGGACAAGGATGTGGACAGTTCAGTCAGGCCCCCTGAGTCCTATGCTCAGCGCTGTCACTGACAATCTGTGTGATCTCGGTCATACTGTTTAACTCTCTGAATGTCGATTTTCTTCCAAAAATAAAATAATAATCAAATTTACTTCATAACAATATTATAAGACTAAACAATACATAAGGTATTTAGAACAACTGTGAAATAATAAAAAATATACATATTGGTCTCTGTTCCAAGTTCCTGCTAATATGTGGTCTTTGACCTCCTTTCTTGACACAAAGCTCCTAAATTCTTTGTATTTTACTAAGTGAAAGGAGTGTCTGACACAGAGTTCCTAAATCCTTTGGAATTTCCGGTAATAGAAACTTCTTTTGTGCCAACGAGATGACCCTTGGTGGGTTCTTGAATGGGAGCTGGCCACTGGAAAGACCAAGCTATTGTTAGCTTTGAACTTTCAGACCCCTACCCTTAATTTGCTGGAGAAAGGAAGGGAACTAAAAACTGAATTAATAACTAATCATGCCTACATGATGAAGCCTCCGTAAAACCCCTGAAGTGCAGGCTTTGGAGAGCCTCTGTATTACTAAACACATCATGTGCTTGGAGGGTGGCACAGCCCCCAACTCCACGGGGACAGAAGCTCCTGTACTTGAGAACAGGACCTAGACCTCACCCTATCTATCTCTTAATCCAGCTGTGCATCTGCATCCTTTATTACACCCTTCATAATAAACTATAAATGTAAATATGTGTTTCCCTGCATTTTGCAAGCCATTCTAGCAAATGATTGAACCCAAGAAGGGGAGTCATGGGAACTTTCAATTTATACCTAGTGAGTAGTAGAGGTGACAACCTGGGACTTGCTATTGGTGTCTGAAGTGGGAGCAGTCTTGTGGGATCTTTCCTGTGGGATCTTGCTAACTCTACGTAGATAGTCTCAAAACTAAATTGAATTGTAAGACACACAGATGGTACCCAAGAATTGGTGATGTGGGAAGAAAACTTATACCTGGTTATACAAGTGTTCTGTGTGAGTGTAGTTAAGTAGGAAAAAAGTTTCTGTTTTCTCTTTAATGGTACAGAGAATTTTTTTTTCTTCCTGTAAAACAGGTCATGACACATATAGGAAGTGCTCTATAAATGTCAGCTATCATTACTGTTAATGTACTATAGGTTAATTTATATTCCCACCAATAGTAAGCTTTTAATCTGTTGAAAGAAAATGATCTCCTTGTTTCAATTTCCATTTTCTTCATATTTTTTGAGGTTGAACATTTATTTAGAGATTTCCTGACCAGTTTTATACTATTTTTGTGAGGTATTATTTCATGTGCCCATTTTCCCACTGGAAAAAATCTTAGTAATGGCACATTCCAGAGACAGTCACCTACAAGTTCTGATTAGACCTGAATTTCTAGATAAGATACTCTGCATACTTTAGTTTCAACCTGATCTAAAGAAATTCCAGAAAACATCTACCTTCAGATGTATATCAGCTCAACACTCTCACCATTAAGCTGGACAAAATTTTTGTAAAATAAATAAACTATTAGAAGGCACAAGAGAGTAATAAAGGTAGCCAACATTTAAAGGGAAGATAAGAGGACCACATAAATGTGAGCTCAACATTCTCCTCCACTTTGTCAGTTAAAATATTGGCCAATACTTAAGCAGCACAGGCTGAGTAGCCAAGCAAAGCATTTTCAAGCTCAGAGCTTTCAGCATGTTCACAGAAATAGAAAAAAAATAAAATTTCATGCTAAAGAACTATCAAGGTACACATTTTGACTTTCCCGTAGAACCAAGAAATGCCATGTCCCAGCAGTGAGAGCAAATCAAATATAACAGACTTACACAGATTGAACTCCCATCACAAATCATCTTAATCATAAATTAAATCAGGGACATTGCCTGCCTACCAGTGGAGAAGTAAATCCTCTCTGGAAAGCATATAATATCATCCAAATGTCTATCATTTTTTTTTTTTTTTTGCCTCACCCAAGGACATTTTTCTTTTCATTGTTTTAGAGAGAGAGGAAGGGAGAAAGATAAACAAGATAAACATTGATGCAAGAGAGCAGCATCTGTACACAGGAGACCGGGAACCAGAGCCTGAACTGAGGACAGGCATCCGGACTGGGGAACATACATGTTCAGACCAGAGGTCACATGTGCCCATGACTGGACCAGAGATTGAACTGGAAATTTAGGCACGTGCCCTGACTGTAAATCCAATCTGCAACCTTTCAGTTACCGGCTGATTCTCCAACCAACTCAGCCACACCAGCCATGTATAGTCTTTCATACCTAATATCTAGCATCCAATAAAAAAATTACTAGACATTCCAGGAGATAGGGCCAAATTACCAATAACTAAAAGCCAAAACAACAACAGTAGCAGCTGCAGCAACAAAATGGATCTACAGGTGATCAAATAATAGAGCTATTGTTTATAGCAAAGACACAAGAAACATTTCCTTCAAATAAGCAACAGTAATATTGACAACTTTTTATCATTAATGTTGAAAGAAAATAAGTGTCAAGCTATATTTCTATACCCACCCCTAAAATAATAAAATACAAAGGAGTTTTGCAACAGAGATGAAAAAGTTCTAGATATTGGTTTCATGACAATGTGAATATTCTTAACACTATTGAACTATACACTTAAAAATAGTTAAGATGATACCTTTTTATATTGTGCATTTACCATAACTCTTTTAAGGAGTGAAGAAGAGAGTTTAAAATAGAATGAATGACTAAGAAGGTAACTTTGGTAGTATGTAAATTGCACCTCAGTAAAGCTGATTTTTAGTGAAGAAATAGACATTTTAAAACAAGAAAATTCATACCAGCATTAAAGAAACTAATAAAGGTAGTTTTTCAGATAGAAAAAATAATCCCAGATAGAAACATTGAAATTCAAGACAGAATGAAATGCAATAGAAGGGAATTATAGTAATTGTAATGATAGAAAACAATAATACTCTTGGGGATATATGTGTGTGTATAAAAATCAGTAGTGTAGTATATGAATTCAAAGTATTCTAATATCCTGACATTGATAAGACATGGTGAAACTGCTAAATTTTATACAAATACTCCAGGAAGCCAAGAAAGTATGTTCTAATGCCAATGGTAACCACAAGAAAATACATAAACTAACAATCAACAAGTAATAGAGAAGAAAATAGATTTATAAAAATACTTAATTCAAAGAGACAAGAAGGGAAGGAAAAAAAGAGACAAATAGGAAACATAATAATATGATAAATTTAAAACACCAAAATATTAGCAATTTGAATAAAATTTTCTAATTAAAGAGATAAGACTAAATTAAAAACTAAAACTCAACCACATCTTCCTTACAAGAGACATGCCTTAAATATAAGGACACAGAGGTGTTAAAAACAAAATAGTGTAAAAATGCATACAATGCCAAAAATGTTGCTATAGGTGTACTAATATGGGAAGAAAAGAAGCATTAATAGAGGTAATAAATATTTCATAAAGATAGAGTCATTTCATGAACAAGGTAGGAGGAATCACAATACTGGACATCAAACTATACTACAAGGCTACTGTAATTAAAACAGTCTGGTACTGGCATAAGAATAGACATATAGATCAATGGAACAGAATTGAGAGGCCAGAAATAAACCCAGGACTCTATGGTCAACTATATTTGACAAAGGGGGAAGGAACATAAAATGGAGTATAAACAGTCTCTTCAACAAGTGGCATTGGGAGAACTGGACAGCAACATGCAAAAAAATAAATAAATAAAACTAGACCACCAACTTACACTATACACCAGAATAAACTCAAGATGGATAAGGGACTTAAACATAAGCAATGCTGCCATAAAGGTCCTGGAGAAAAATATAGGAAGTAAAATTTTTGATATCCTATGCAGAAATATGTTTACTGATACTTCTCCAAGGGCAAAGGAAATAAAAGAATAAATAAACAAATAACTGAAAAGTTTCTGTTCAGCTAAAGAAAATATTAGCAAAATTCAAAGGGAACCAACTGCATGGGAAAACATATTTGCCAATGATACCTCAGACAAGAGTTTGATCTCCAAAATATAGAAAGAACTAATGAGACTCAACACCAGGGAGACAGACAGCCCAATTAAAAAATGGGCAAAAGACCTGAACAGACAATTCTCTGAGGAAGACATACAAAGGGCCCAAAGGCATATGAAAGAATGCTCAACATCACTAGCCATCAGAAGGATGCAAATTAAAATCACAATAAGATACCACCTCACACCTGTCAGAATGGCAATCATCAACACATCAACAAACAATAAGTGTTGGCGAGGATGTGGTGCAAAAGGAACCCTTATGCACTGTTGGTGGGAATGCAGGCTGGTGCAGCCACTCTGAAAGACAGTATGGAGTTTCCTTAAAAAACTAAAAATGGAACTACCTTTCGATCCAGCAATTCCACTACTAGGACTATACCCAAAGAACCCAGAAACACCAATTCATAGGAACACCTGTACCCCTATGGTCATAGCAGCGCTATTTATAATAGCCAAGTGCTGGAAACAGCCTAAGCGTTCATCAGTGGGTGATTGGATCCAAAAACTTTGATACATTTACGCAATGGAATACTACACAGCAGAAAGAAAGAGGGAACTCCTACCCTTTGCAACAACATGGATGGAACTGGAGAGTATTATGCTTAGTGAAATAAGCCAGTCAGCGAAAGACAAATACCATATGATCTCACCCATTATAGGACAATAATGAACAAAACAAACAACAAGCAAAACAGAACCAGATATATGAATACAGTGAATAGATTTTCAGTGGGCAGAGGGAAGGTAGGAAGGGGGAAGGGCAGGCAAAGAAGAGGAGCAGTTTAGTCAAGAAACTAGCATAGAAGAACCATGGACATGGACAACAAATGGGGTTGGCTTTGGGGGGAATGGGTGGATGGGGAAGGGGACAGAGGGGAGTAAAAAGGGGGTTGATGTAATACAACAACAATAAAATTAAATTTAAAAAAAACACTCTCCACACAGTTTATCTGTCATTGCTGAGGGTAGGTCTATGACTGAACAAAAGGCACATTTCACATACTCATTCCTGGGTTGTAAGGCCTTTTGTGCTAATGCTTAACATGTTTTCACATTGTTGAAATGATATGTATTTACTAGATGGAGAATCAGCTTCATCTCCCTTATAAAGTGTGAAAACAGGGCTTATAAAGCCTTCCCAAACCTGCTGTGGGTAACTGCCAGGCCTGCTTCTCTGAGGGGCAAAATTTAGATTTTTCTACCACAAGTAAGGAGGAACTTTCCTTGTTTTCACATACAAGATTATCTTTATATAACTAATATTTTAAAATAAAAATACATAATCTTATGTTAAAAAAGAGCCAATTCACTAAACTGACTTCATAAATACAAATGTACATGCTAGTAATACATAGTTTCAAAAGAAACAAAAATTGAAAAAATCAAAGGAAAAATTGGTGCATTACAATTACAATGAAAGATGTGAATGCCTCCCTTCCAGTTAAGGAAAGAATAAGCAAAAATAAATCATAGGATTTAGAAGATTTTTTAAAAAGATTTTATTTAATTACTTTTTAGAAAGAGGGGAAGGGAGAGAGGCAGAGAGGGAGAGAAACATCAGTGTATGGTTGCCTTTCACCTGCCTCCAGCCACAGACCTGACTGGAGACCTGGTTTGCAACCTGGTTATGTGCCCTGGCTGGGGAATCGAACCTGTGATCTTTGGGTTCGCAGGCCAGAGTCTAATCCACTGTGCTACCAGCCAGGGTGGATTTAGAAGATTTTTAACAACATGATTATTGAGCCTCATTTAACTGCTGTATACAATAGAATAGAATACATATTTTTTTCAAGTGCATTTGCCAAAATTAACCAAATGTTGAGCCATAAATCAAGTTTTATAAAATCTAAAAGCATTTAAATTATTAATCTTACGAAATAAAGCTGGAAATCAATACTAAAATATAAGTAGAAGAGGCCCAAATGTTTGAATCAAAACAATATGCTTCTGAATAAGACAACAGTCAAAGAATCACAATAAAAATTGTAAACTAAATTATAACAGAAAATATGACATAAAATGTGTGAGATGCAGCTAAAACTAAGATTTAGAGCTTTAAATGTTGACATTTGGTAGACAAAGGGCTACAACTCAATGATCTAAATATTCATCTAAATAAATGAACATTCACTTTTAATTTGTGGAATTTTCAGTGTGTATGTCCTACTTTGATTTTTTTAAAGTTGACTTAAAAACATTTTTTTTTTTTAAGAAAAGGAAGCTCTCCAAGGTCCAATTTCTGATTCTCCACAAAGAACCTCAAGCTCTGTGAATGTGTTTGATAAAACCAGTTAGCTTCTAGATTCTTCTGTGGAGAGCAGGACCAATAAAATAACATTGGTCTGATCAAGATCGCATGAAGTATATAAAACAAACTGGAAAATGGCTTCCAGACAGCCATGATATTTTGGTTCAAGAGGAAAACTGCTTAAGTCACTCTAAGACACATCTGGCAAGGAGACACAACTAAGACATTTGCATGTGTGATCAGAATGGCCATGAATGCCGTGGGAACACCCATGGATAGGCTCCCAGGAAAATTCCACTCTTGCCAGCAGGGGTGTCAAGCAGAACAGTCATGTACCACCCATTGGTGCTTGGACAAATTCCAAACTTGGTTTCAGGGATGTCAAGACATTTATCAAAAGAACCCAGAAGGGTTGGGGTACACTTTTCAGGTATAACTGGGGCAGGCTCCAGACCACTGCTCAGAGGGCCAAGCTCCACACACCAGAGCACTGCTCCACGCCATGCCGACCTCCCTTGGCATCAGCCGGTGGAGGCTCTGCCCCAGTTCCAGGGGTCCTTCCTTGCAAGACGCTGACAATTCCCTGCCCACCGTGCTGTCTCCCCGCCCTGCACAGTGAGACACTGGGACTTGGGTTCATGACTCCCATGGATGGCTATGTGTGTGTGTTATAATTCTCTTAGACTGTTCAAGTGTGAGTAGGTTATTAATGCAGGTTGATGTCCTACTTTGAGCGAACCTGCATGCAATAAAAGCTGAGTGAACACACAGTTACCGTGTGTGACGCTTCTCTACTCCTTGATGCGGGCTGCTGGCCCCGCAGGTATGCTGCTGACTCATAGGAAAGATTGTACCATCAACAGACGTTCATGCCACCTCCTTCGCATGCATTTAAAATCCACTGCATCCTCTTATCTCCTAGGGTTTTGAGGGGGGGGAGGTTGGTGTGTTTTGTCTCCCACCCCCGATTTTTACATACAATCTAAAGTCAGGTTAGCCTCTTTAGAACCCTTCTGCAGCAAACAAACAAACACTCACCCTTCAGACGTTATCTTTTCAGAAATAGGCTTCCAGAAACTACCAGTTACTCTGAAAGTATTCATCTCACCACACCCATTCAGTAAGAAATACCCGTTCTGCATGTGTGTTATTATGCTGGCCTCAAAACAAGATTTACTTAGTGTATGACAGAGGCAATCTCTTTAGCAAGTTGCTGACTTCTTCATAACATAATAAAACACAAAGTTAAAACTCTCTAGTTGCATGTTTTAAAGTGTTAAGCAACAGACATTTCATTACTATAAGCCACTGTGACCGACACTACTGTACCTTTTTCATGAAACTACATATTGTTTTGAGAAAATGATTAATTCAGTATTTTAGTTCTAGAACTTAACAGCTAATATATTAAAAGAGAATTTTCATAATGTCCTTTTGAATTTTCATTTTAAAAAGCTTTTTGGGTATGGGTGTGTATATGTTGTAAAGGTATTCAAATTTATACCCCATAAATACAACTAGATGATCTGTGAATGCTAATTAGAAAGACTTCATTGAAAATATTAGATAAACATTATCAACATGACATAATTTCCAGCTACACTAAATATTCAAGAAATTCCATTTTTTTCTTACTTTTTTTTTAAATTTTATTTTTTTAAAGATTTTATTTATTATTTTCAGAGAGAGGGGAAGGGAGAGAGGCAGAAAGGAAGAGAAACATCAATGCATGGTTGCCTTTCACCTGCCTCTAGCTACCAACCTGGCTGGAGACCTGGTTTGCAACCTGGTTATGTGCCCTGACTGGGAATCAAACCAGCGACCTTTGGGTTTGCAGGCTGGCACCTTATCCATTGTGCTACCAGCCAGGGCTCTTGCTTTCTTTTTAAATACCAGTGTGACGCTGGTCCATTCATATAGTTTTATTAAATAAAATGTAGGAAATTTCTTCTTCATTAAAATTACCTATTTCATTTTGAATAGTCCCCTACTTATAGAAATATTAGAAGACATGCACACTCTTGATAAATCTGAGGTCACACCTCCCCACCGACTGTAAGCCCTGGATGTCCTTGAGCATGGAGGGACAAAGAGACCTCACTCTGCTCTGCACCTAGGTTCCTGTCGGAGCAGGTGCCTCCATCACATGACTTCTTTTCTAGTTAGCACAGAAAAATAGGGCGGGCAGTGGGGTGGAGTCTCTGCTCCAGCCATTTTTTCTTGGGAGGTTTCGAAGGCCCAAGTCAATGTCCACTGTCCTGTGAGTGACTCTGAAAGGAAGATTCTGCTTCTTCCCACAGAGGACACACAAAGAATTCTCTCTGGAGGCTCAAGGCAGCCTGGCAAGCAGGAAGCATGACTAGTCAGCAGGAGCTTGAGGAAGATATTTCATCCTAGGCATTAATGATTGCCAAAGAGAAGATCCATGTCCTTTCTGCGATACTTGTGCATGGAGCACCACCCTTTGTTGAAAGATAATAAGCATCTCCCAAGTCTTTCTCTACCTCCACGTATTTCCTCATGTCTTTTCTCCCTTGCACATTTAAACTATTAGTACAGACAGGCAATCTCCTCATTCCCACTGCTGCCACTAGTTCTGATCTGGACTGCTTCCTATGTGAATTCTGCATTCATTTTTTAATGAACCCTAGGAAATTACCAATACGTTTCAGTGAATTCTAAAGCTCTTCTTTAAAGCAATTATCTTTCAAAAAGTTGCTACCTATTTCGGTGTTCCTGCATCAGAATATGTTGAATTATGAAATCAACTATCTGTCAACTTGCAAACAGAGCATTAAATACAGATAAAGAAAAGAACCTTATATTCAAAGTATTGAGGTGCTATTTTTAAAAAGCCCTAAATGACAGCATTTTAACAGTTTCTTTTTTCATTTACTTGTCAATGTTTCATTAAAGTATTTCTAATACCATGGTAACATTCCTAGTTAAAAGATATATTCCAGAAGAAAAAAATGCCTTTTTTTTTTTTTAAGAAAGCTAGACAAGGATCAAGTCTACTAATAACACCTTATGTTTTTGTAGCATCCTAGTAACACTTCATTTTCACATATATCCTGTAATTTAACCTTTCAAATAACCACATGAGGTGGACAAGGTAAGCCTCACTACTTGAGTTCCGGCACCAGAATCATCAGAATCTTACAGCTAATACAGCATCATAGTACTTTCCACTTTAACACACACTCTGCTTTTCAAGCATTCATAGCAACCGAGATATTCATAGCAACAATCCACCGCTATAGATAATATCCAAGCAATACTAAACAAATATGACATTTTCATTTTCTGTAACATCTTTAAACCAGACAGGAGGATGCCACATGCAAATTCAGCTGAAGGGCTGACTATAGGACCTAAAGTACATGAAGGCTTTGTGCCCTGGAGAAAAAGGCCCAAAGACTGCTGAAAACATACTCCCCAGAGTCTGTTATTTATTTGGACAGGTGCAGGTCCACACCCTTCTGGTAAGGGGACACCTTATGCAAAGGCATCATGGGTTTGCCCGGGTATGCGGGCTTGTGACTTCATTCCAAAGACTTGAAAGGCAGTAGTTCTAGGACCTCAGCATGCGTGTCTATGGGCAATGAAAAGGTCATTTCTGCTCTCTCTCTCCCATCCCTTGAAGAGAAGCTTGGACTCCATTTTATAGTGAGAATGGAATCTCAGCAAGGTTAAGCCTGCATAGAGAAGATCCAAAGCCATAATTAAGAGAGCCACTATCATGTATCCATGATTGGAGCTGGTCTCCTGATGGCTCTCCAGTCTCAGTTACCCTGAAATCTTGAAGGTCCCTGAGTATATCATGCTTTCTTGGAAGTTACAGGATCTGTACAAACCTGTTCAGAATAATCTTCACCTTTACCCGCCTACCTTTATTCACCCTTGATCCTTGCCTCCTCCAGAAAGCTATCTTCCACCATCTGCATTCCTCACTCCCATCTTGTGTGCATCTGCAGGGTCCTGTGCTTCTTGTTAGCATGTTAGCATGTTACCACAGGGGACTGTAATTAGCTTGCCCAACTCACCCACCGGACTCTTAAGTTATTGGAGGACAGGAGCTACGTCTTATCTTTGTTATTTCCAAAACCTAGCATGGTGGGGCAAAAACAGGTTTACAGTTGTTTGCCATTAATACATAATAAATAAGTATTTTCATTAATAATTACTAAGTAAGAATACCAGAGTAAACTCTGTGTTTTGCATACCCACAACTGCAAACCTGCTTTTGCCCCACCCTGTACTAGACACTGAACGGATGAAGGAAAAAATGGTTGGATAAAAGGAGAAGGAATGCTCACCCCGGACTCCATCCCCAAAATGCTGCTCTCTTCCGGCCTTTCAGTTTGGCAATATATACAGATCTCTCTGAATCACTGTAGTTAGCTTTAGCTTTACTCCTGCTTCTACTCCCATATTTGGTTGAGAGGCTTTTGACCAACACAAACCTGATGGGACCCTCCCAGTTAGGGAAACTTCATCCTTCAGCCAAAGGAGGGAGAAACAAACAGCCCCACTCTTGGTCCAGTTGCTCACAGTTCCAGCCAATCCCAGAACAAACTGGGTTATAGTCTGGCAGGTTATTGGTAGCTCCCTCTCCACCTAGTACGCTTTGTTAGAACAGTCTGGTCGGACACTCACTGTCTGACACTTTGATTTGCTATAGTTATCCTATCTGCCCCTCGCTACCAATTGGCCTGAATAATCCTTCTGTCCGTATTTGCTTTTCCCAGTCTCTGCCATCAACCTAAACTTTTCCTTTGTCTTTTTGCAGTTCAAATCCGATGGTCTTCCCTCTTAACCAGCTGTCCTTGAAGTCAAGGGTGCCCCAAACTTCTGATACCACGTCATTCCACCTGTTCTCTTGGATGGCCTTCCAACTTGGCCCTTCAATTTCCACACCTCCTTTCAAACTTGGTTTATGATAGCCAGTTCTTCTCTGGAACCAAGACCTGTACTCTGCTTGGGGTTTTTTTTTTTTTTTTTTTCCCACTTATATTTGCTTTTTTTTTTTTTTAATTCCAAATTCAACTTCCAGAAGCATGTTCCCACCGAAAATGAGAATAATCAAACTAAAGGGTGACATATACTTCCAAAACTCCTTAAACTACTCCTAAATAGTCCCCTTAAAATAATAAATATTTTATTTTTTGTAGATCCTGCCAACACATTCATAGAATTAGCTGACCAACCATTTAGCAGGGTAGCATAAATCAGATCAAAATTAAGAGTTCAAAATAGCTGGGGAGTTTTCTCCACAAACTTGCGTGTGATCACACGGTAGCCATTGCATTTCACAACACATCCATTTTTATACGTCTATTTATGAGCAAAGAGGCTTAGCCACCAGCACTTTGGCTTGCCAGCCTGGGCTCACTGGACTTGCTGCTGCTATTTTAACGACATTCCCTTTCAGAAAGAGCACAACCAGCAGTTCCAAATTCCTGAGGGAACCGTAACTGTTTATACTGAGAAAACTGAATGACACATCGTGTGGAAATTTGTTACTATTTAAGCCATGATCCACTTTTTTGTTTTCACAGAGTCATCTTTTAAAGCCCAAAGTACCATATTTCCTCCCTGATACTCAAGGGTGATTGGTCTCAGGAGCAAAAGACTGTCCTGGGAAACAGCCTGGACAATTGGACAGCAGGAACCAGCTAACCCTAATGAAGAAAAGCCCCTGGGCTCAGGCAACATTCCCACCAGGCAAAGAGCACCACTTTCTCTTAAACACTAATAGTGAGAAAGACTAGGGCCTGCCATGTCTGGGGCTAGAAGAGTCCAAGGGCTTAGCCATGTTAAGAACTCAAAGTCTTATCTAAGGTCCCTTTGGAGGAGAAATAAACACCCCCATCTGTATGAAAAAGAATCAAGTGGGTACTTTCTGCTAACCTGTTTCTGACCTTCTGGAATATATGCTGTCCCTGGGTCACTCCAGCCTCAGAGGGCTACCCATTTCCTACTGTGACCATTCACTCGGGTCTCTTCCAAACCCAGCTAAAGTCACTTTTCTTAGATAATACCAGATGAACCCTGTTCACTTGCTGTTTGGCTCAGCTAGTACTGGTTTTTCCCTCCAGATTTGACTCTGTCCCACCTTGATCATCCAGCAACAATCTGCATCGGGGGTCCTGACCCAGGGCCTTGACAACACCCAGGAAGAAAACCTTCTAAATCCATATCCCTGGAGAGGATGCTTCTTTGCAAGTGTCAAGAATTGTTTCAACTCAGTAGATGAGTGGATAAAACAACTCCTCAGCCATATAAAAGAAGAAAATTTTACCCTTTGCCCCAGTATGGATGGACCTGGAGAACATGATGCTAAATGAAATAAGCCAGTCAGAGAAAGACAAATATCATATGATTTTACACCTATGCAGAATCTAATGAACAAACTGAACTAAGAAGCAAAACAGAGACAGACGCATAGATAGTGAACAAGATGACAGCTAAGGGGGTGAGGGAGGCTGGGGAGCACAGGGGTTGAGGAAAAAGGGAAAAGGACCCATGGATATGGATGGACAACAGTGTGGTGATTGCGGGGGAAGAGGGGTATCGGGGCATTCAATGGTAATGGAAAAAATACAATAACAAAGTGAAAATGAAAAAAGAACTGTTACAACTCAGATGTTACCATGTTTTGCAAGCTGACAAGTTAGTCTGCCTGAGTTTCTTAGATGCTGGCAGAAGATATGAGACTTCTAGGTCAGAGACCAAGAATTTTATTACTCATGGCTCAGCACAGACAAAAGCCTGAGCTTCATGTTCATGTTGGTTCCCCTGACCCCTCAGTCCCATGGGGGTTACACAGAGCAGCCCAGGTAGATGTTGCTCCCACAATGACAGGTCTGTGTCATAGCCGGAGAGACCATGAGCTTTGGAAATGTCAATCTTTTGTTATAAAAGACTGGGCTGCAAGGAAACCGGTCCAAGTTTGCTCCAGAAATAGAAATTACTTTTTTATTACACTGGATAGAGAAAGAACTGGCTTCAATGCCAGGAGATACTATCTCTATCTTCTGTTCGCTATCAAACATCTTTAAAAAGATCATCCAGAATAAATGGCTTTTGGTACCTCTGCTAACAAGATATGAAAAAACATGAGAAACCCATGGGAAACTGCCTTTTAATAGTAAGTTTTTTAAAAAATCAGTGAATGAATGAATGAATGAATGACATAATGTATAGACATCTTAGAAAAACAAGTAATGAGTACTCAATACAAATACTTCTCTAAAGAAGCACACAAGCGTATGTTAACAAAGGTCATTGCTGTTCATCAAGGGATATTTTCATGTCTTATTATTTTAAATATATGTTGCTCTTTCAATAATTGGCACTCATTTGATAAATCCTGAAAAACTTAACAAATGTTACGTTTTAAACTTACCAAATACTATCTAGTTCATGAAAACAACTTGTTTCAAATATTATTCCATCACTCTACACATAAGTTATTGTATCTGTCTTTTGATTTTAAAAAATGTTTATTCCCAAAGACTAAAATGTAAATGACACAGAATTTTGAAATTGAAATTAGCCAAAATCAAGAAAGAAGACAGGGAACCCGCACGTAAAGACCGTGCTTCCAACTTCATAGTAGAGTTCATCACAGGCCTTGCAGGGAGGAAAGATAGAAGTTAGAGTCACAAAATTAGTTCCCGAGTCCTCCCCATCTTTTATGGCTTCCTTCTTATAAATGTGTCTTGGAGTATCTTTTTGAGGATGAGGCCTTTTCTAGATACACTATTCCAGTCAGAAATGACATAAGTAACATTCTAGGAATTCCAAGCATTGTGGTGGTTAAACAAAGCATTTTGCAAACAATGTTCTAGGGAACACAAGTACTTTTGTGGTGTTAATAAATATTCTGTGATCCAAAATAAATTCCTTGGCCATCTAAGTTTGGTAAGCTATGCATTAAACTGGTTTCTCACTGCAGAATTTTTCAGAGCTGGATTGATAGAGTTCTAATTGAGCTACTTTACCACAATTCATTTATTATTGAACTTCCGATGGGTGGATTAGGAATATGGTTTGAAACATTTCCTGAACTTGTTTCACCATGCAAAATTTTTAACATCATATGTTTTGTATTAGGGACACTAGATGCTTTTTGTTAGGGGACACTAGATTTCCAAAGAACAAAGAAAAATTCTGGACTGCAACTCAGTCTAGATGTGGGACAGGACAGTGAAGGCTCTGAGTTGGGAGTTTCTTTTGCAAAGGATCTTAAATTATGCTAAGATATTTGGACTTTATTATGTTGGCAGGAGAAGAATATCTTGCTGAAATTCTTTTTAACCTATTTGGTACGTTTAGATGTGGTCATTTTAGTCAGAAACATTAAAAGGTCCTAGGAATTGTCTATTGTGTCATAGATTCCTCCACAAAAGAAAGCAACCTAAAGAAGAGAATTAGCTCTGTAAACACCCAACTTCAAAGCTGAAGAGTCTTCAAGGTTAAGAAAGTTTTTAAAGATTCCTATTTAGCAGTTTACGTAAATTTATATTTGCTCACCTCTTTTGTGTTCATTGTAGTTCCTTTTCTTTGAATTCCGGCTCTAGAACTTAAGCTTGCAATGGAGACCAGCTGAGACATCACATGCAGATTGTCCCAATCTCAATAAACTTACTCTCCAAGTTTCTATCATTGAAGCTTATTTTCCAAAGTTTGGTCATAGTCAGGACTATCTTGGACACTCTAACAAAGTTTTCTTTGTTCTCTCATTTTAGGAGTATTTAATGCATTGTAGTAAGAAATAAAAGGAGGGGGTAGACATATTCCCCGTTACACTTATGTACACTTTAAAATACTTTGCTTTAAGGTCAACTCAACTTAATTCCTTTAAAGCATTGATTCATTTGTGAAGCTAATAAGGACCCAGTATATAAAGAACAACTTGCCCTGGCCAAGGTGGCTCGTTGGTTGGAGCATCATCCCATTTACTAAAAGATTATGGGTTCAATTCTAAGCCAGGACACATACTTAGGCTGTGGGTTCATTCCCCAGTCAGGACATGTACAGGAGGCAACCAGCTGATTTTTCTCTCTCTCATCAATCTCTTCCTCTTTCTCTTTCCTTTCCCCTTCTTTTTTTTCTCTAAAAGCAATGAAAAATGTCCTCAAGTGAGGTTAAATAATAAATAAAACAACTCAGTGCATCAATCAGGGAATATTTACTGAATTCGTACTATATGCCAAACTGTATGTTAAGTGCTGGAAATGCTGACTGAGCAAGACATCTAGTTCCTGCCCTCATAGAGCTCACGTATATCTAGTTGTGGCTAAAGATAATAAGTGCTCAATTTTTATTAGTTATCTGTTCTAAACTCTTTTAAAATTATATTATTTATAAAGGGATGAAACTTATGACAAAATGTTAATAATTAGTAAATCCAGGAGACAAGCATATTGATACTCATTTTACTATTCTTTTGATCCTTCTGTTGAATTGAAAATTTTCAAATTAAGAGGTTGGAGTAGCTGGCCTGCCAATCCAAAGGCTTCTAGATTGATTCCCCAAGTCAGGGCACATAACCAGGTTGCAAGCCAGGTCTCCAGCCTGGTCCTTAACTGAAAGCGGGTGAAAGGCAACCATACATTGATGCCTCTCTCCCATTCTTCCTCCCTGCCCTTCTCTCTAAAGGAAAAAAAAAAAAAAAGAGTTGGAGTAACTTAATAGGAATAAATCAGTAAAAACCAAAACATCTGGAGTCAGATTTCTTCCATAAGTTAATACTGTCTTTGTTTAGTTGTAACATGTCAGTGTTCTATGACTTCTGACTTGGTTGTACTACCACATCATGTCCTGCTACAAGTGAACACCATAGCCCTTCAATTGGACCAGCATGATCATTAAACAGTCTATAAATTATGACAGCATACATAGTCTGTGGCTAAGTAAATACAGAGAATTACAATGTCCAGACATGCTCTTTGCTGTCATTCATTTGGCACTTTTTAAGCCATTCTTTTTAACGGCAAGTATATATATTTTAATAATTCAATAACCTATAACAAAGAATAAACTCAATGAATTTGATGCATCACACTAAAATACACAAAGCAAAATCTCTTCATTTTAGTAGTGGCAGGGACAAGATTATCACCTACAAGGTATCCAAACCAAACAATGGGTGTTAACACACTATTGACTAGCAATTTTATATAAAAGTTATCCCATATCACCAGCTATGTTTTTGTAATTGAATATGAAAATGAAACAATCTAAATAAACTTCAATACACTTTATTTATACATAATGTATTGAAATGAAACTTTATACATATCTTCTATATAACTTTTTAAAATAAATATACATTTTTAATTTGGCTTTTTATCTTTTAATTATTATTTTTAAAGATTTGATTTATTATTTTCAGAGAGAGGGGAATGGAGAGAGGCAGAGAGGGAGAGAAACATCAATGTATGGTTACCTTTTACCTGCCTCTAGCCACAGACCTGGCTGGAGACCTGGCCCGCAACCTGGCCATGTGCCCCAGCTGGGAATCGAACCAGCAACTGTTGGGTTCACAGGCTGTCTTCTATATAACTTTTAATAACTTTTTTTGGTATTATAAACTGTATAGCATTCACCTATGTGCAATGATACACAACAGGTTTTGCAAATATATCTAGTTTCACTGTGCTTTTCTTTTGAAGAACATGCTCTATATGTTCTAGTGAGATTCTTCATTATGCCACTGATTATTTTTTGTAAAATGTGGTCTTTTAGCTTTCCTGAAGGCCTGAAAGGTGAATCTTTGTAAGGAACTGTTAGAGATACTAGAAGAAATGCCAGGTTCTGTGCAACCTTCATTTGAATCATCGGTAATGGGGACTGAAGAAGTAGAATATATATTAAAATATAATCAGGAGCCTAGAAATAAGCATGTGACCAAAAACAACGAAGAAGATAACTAGAGGCTGAAGAAGTGGAAGACTCAGAAATTCAGATCAGCCCCTGGAACTAAAGGACTGCAATACTTGAAGGCGCACCTAGGACAGTCCAGAATCACAGGAAGGACGACCAGCTGTCCTGTTTGACTGAGGGGCACGTAAATCCCCAGTGAATGTCCCAGAGGCTACAAGTGATGAAAACAAAAAAACTTAGGGGATCCTCAGCTGGGAGGTACTGATCCATCTGAATCTGTTGTTTACTGCGGGCTTTGCTTCTGACTGTATGGGACTATGGGGAATAAATTGTTAAATATTCAAACATCACCTTGATTACAAACAATATTTCAGTAACAATGGTTTTTACAAACAAGCGTTTATCCTCAGTGCCTAGTGTGGTGTCTGAAACGAGAAGGAGGCACTCAAATATATTGTATCAGAACATATGAGTGTATTGATTTATACTGCTGTTCAAATACTTTATTAAGCTATTTTTAAAGCTATACAGAAAAATCTCATTCATCTATCTTCCTTATTTTTTAGACCTCCAACTGTGATAGCTTCCAGCTATGTTGAGAGATTTCTTCATTAACTCAAGCATAAATTGACTCCGAGAGAAAAAAAAAAATTCTAAAAAATATTTTTTAATATACCTCAAAAGTATGCCTTCCTAGTATAGAAAACCATCTTAGAGAATCTATTCACCCTTATGTTCATAACAGCACTATATATAATAGCCAAGTGCTAGAAACAGCCTAAATGCCTGAATGGATCAGAACACTTTGGTACATTTACACAATGGAATACTATGAAAGGAAGAAGGAACTGCTACCTTTTGCAATAGCATGGTTGGAACTAGAGAGTATAATGCTTAGTGAAATAAGTCAGGTGGCAAAAGACAAATACCATACGATCTCACTTAATACAGGAAACTAATGAACAAAACAAAACAGAATGGCACCAGAAACATGGGGGAAAGAAAGCAGCAGAATGACAGTGACCAGAGAGGAGGGGCTGGGGGGTGGGTAGAGGGAAGGGGTGGGGTTTAGATGAGGAGCTGATATGAAAGACCCCCAGACATGGTGGAGGAGGTGGGGATTGACTGTGGGAGAGGGGGGAGGACAGGGAAAGCAATGGAGGAAAATAAAACAATTTAATACAATAATAAATCAATTAAAAAAATAAAAGTTTTTAAAAACCTGAAAAGAAATCTTACAATTACTGCCAAAATAACATCGCTATCTGGTAGATATTTCTCTCATTTGCAGTAGCATGAGTATAAAAATCACGCATCATAACATAAAATGTCTGAGAAATGAATGCCCTTAACTGAAATAGAATGTTCCTTTTTTGAAAAAACCATGACAGTAGTAACATCAAGAATTTCCTAGAGATCATGTATTTTTGTCGCTCCTAACAGGACTGTGAACTTCCTTAGGATTCACTAGTGGAAAAATACAAAACAAAACAAGAAGTCAATGTGATTGTCATTTGTTATTCATACAACTGTTTAATTGACAATCTCATCTATATAATTACTCTAATAGTCAAAGAGGTTCCTCAGCAGTTTTATCTTCTATGAAAGGGCTGAGTCAATTAAGCGTCTAAAATAATGGATTAGAATAAACAAGGCTGGTGAATAATGGATCATTGAGTCATTGGGAAAAAAAAAATCTTTGTTACATAAACAAGCTTATAAAATAAGTGCTTTTCAGATTTCCTTCCAATGCCTGAATCCAAGAGGAAGCCAGAGGGCAGGGGGAGAAGTTGCTACAGTCCATAAAGGCCAGTCAGAGTAGGATGGAATGTGGGTGGGGAGGGCAATGGGAACAATCACACACATTCCCTTCCTCCATTATAAAGCCAGTTTGACTAACCTTACATGTTTTTCAACAGTTTCTCTCATCCCATCTCAAGAAGGAATCTAATTGGCATTTAGGAAGCTCTATCTAGAATCTAGCACTATATTAAACTCTTGCAGAAAAAATACAAAGAAATACAAATCATAGATTCTTTCCTCAAGATAAAGAGTATGGAATAAGTGGGAGTGATTGTATATATCAAGTTCCAGGTCATGAAAAGACCAGGTGTGTCCTCTAAGGTAGTTTTTAGAAGGCTGTAGTAGGTATAAATTGCGGTTTTTGCAATTTTTATACATCATGCAGAGCAAAGGTGTTCTTTGGAAGTGACAGTCACCTAACATCCTTAGAAACACTCTAGCAGCAACCTGGACTTCACCTAGCCTGTTTTGCTGGGTAACCTGTTGCAGAAGAGAAAAGAGGCTTGCCTGTGCTTTCATCCTCTTAATAGGCACAATTCCCGAAAGGGCAAAGACTGGGAATCATTGCAATACCTGTTGTCAAGAGTTGTAGGGCTGTCACACAGAAGCTAAACCCAACATCAACGGATGAAGGCTGTATCCTCCACCTGAAATCCTCTCCCCACTTCCTAATTGTGCAAATGCTTATTCATTGTTTAAGACTCTGCTCAAATGTATAAACTTCATGTAGCTTTTGCTGAGTATTCCAAGCAGAGCCAAACCCTCCTCTGAACTGCAACTCCTAAAGTGATTTTAAAAAGTATCTTTTCAACAGTATCCTGGCTTGTATAATTATTTTTGAAGAAGCTACCTGGTATTTCCTTTTACTACTTTATTCCAGTTTAAAAATTTCATAAACAATATATATGACTTGTATTGTTTGGGATCAAAAGCATTGCCCAGAGAGTTCTTTTAATGGTTAATAATTTTTTCTAAAAAATAAAAACAAGAACTTGCAACAACCATTGTACCTTCTAAGATAATAACTCTAAATATAAACGTGCAAACTTTTAATATAGTATGGAGAGAAATACTCTCTTCTTTCATTAACTGTCTCCTTCTTCATTGAGTGAAAAGCTATTTACCTACTCATTTATCTTTATAGATTTTTCATAGCAATAAAATTGCCTGCCTTGTTTGTTTTGTAGGCATACTTGCGGGATCTAATGACTTCATAACTTAAGCCATCATTGCGCCTGGTTAGTTTTGAGAGAGTAAACAGCAGTACATATAGATTCTCAATAATTACATTTTTATTTGAAAACCAACCATGATGAAACTGAGGAGAGTGGGTCCTGAAATTACATAAAGCAAAATAATCTAAATCAAGTAAGAAGCTAAATAAAATGCATTCAAATATGATGAAACAATATTTTTTATTTTGAATTTTCATTTAAAATTCTAGAAAGAATGACCATTTGGAATCTAAAACATGTTGAGGTGAGGAAAATAGTTTTATAGCTGCACCTCATCCAATTTTTCATTTGAATCAGCCATGTTTCTGGTTTGGATACAGAACTGTTCACTCAAAGCAGGTAAAAAGCCACACATGTCAAAGAAATTTGGAAAGAAATCAGTCATTCATTCATTCCTCAGAGATTTATCGTGTGCTTGTTCTGGGCCAGACACTTTGTTACATCTTTCCCTGCCTGTATCATTTCATGGGAGATACATACATGTTAAAATTATGCATATTATAAGCTGAGAGGGGAATCAAGGAGTTGTTAGTATTTATTCATGAGCCAGGCACGTCCTAGTCCATCTTTACATTTACAATGATCCTATGAGGTACTATTTGCCCAGTTCTACAAATGGGAAACCCAGGTTAGAGAGACTCCATGCGTCAGCAAATTTACCCTAACAATGAGTGACAGGGTTTCAATCCCAACTAAGATAGGTTTGACTCAAGTACATTGTCTTCTCTCCACCCAGGGAAGGTGAATCTGGAGGCACCACTGCATACATAACCTTACAGTGTTTGCAGTGAGGAAAACCACTGTCAGACACCATGCCTAGAAAAGCAGAGTGTGGTGGAAACACAGAGCTAGGAGCGATGAATGCTGGGTGATGGAGCCAGGTCTGTATTCACAGAGAAAATGTACAAAATTAAGCAGGCTAAGAAGGGGGAGCGAATCCCAAGGGAAGGAATTAATTTTACAAACATTAAAGACCATGGCTAATTTGGCGAATGTGGAAAAGACTAATTTCTGTGGCTACAGCATGGAAGAAAGATGCCGGTGGTGTGAATGGAAAGTGAAGTTGGGTCAAATTGTAAAAGTCTAAGAGGCAATTTTAGCCTTGTTGACAAAGAGCGTGATGGTTTATCATGTACCCAAATTCAGATTTTAGAAAATAATAGAAAGGTTACAAAATATTAAGATAAAACTATCAATGTGTCCTACAGACACATAACCTTTCATTAAGAGAAAACCAAATGCCAAGATTTTCTAAACTCGAGGAAATTGTTATGCAAATTGCTGTTGCATTTCTGTTCATCAAGCTTGTTCTCAATGAAAGAGAAGTTATCTTTCAAACTAGAAATTAAACCAATTTTAAAGCTTATAATGAAACTCAACAAAGTTTCAAAGCCTGTTTCCTCTAATGAACACTTCAGTAACCCTATTTTCTATGCTGTCAGTATATATATATATATATATATATATATATATATATATATATAGTGTTCCCACAATTTGTATTATATTCTTTTTCATTCAGTAATATTTATAATTCAGTAATTGAATCTTTCACTAATAATAAATCCCCATCACTGGTTGAAATTTATACAGAACAAACAAAAGTTCAGATGCAAGATGAATAAACATTTAACATTTTTAGAAATTCCTCCCAAGTCAAAACATAAGGATATATATATGTGTGTGTGTGTGTATGTGTATATATATATATATATATATATATATATATATATATATAACCCTAGCTGATTGGATCTAGAGTTAGTTGTGTAATCTATGTGTGGTACTTAAGGAATTCTGTGACTTCTAAAGCTGAAGCATTTTCCTCATGTTCAACAACATCATCTGTTTTCTGTGATTGGTCTTGCAGCCCAGTTCCTGTCTCCTGCTTTGGGACAACAATCCTCAAGGCTTTCCTGCTAGGACTGGGGTTCTGATATTCTTTGCAAATCATGATGCCACTTCTGGCTACGTGGTTGGAGTATCCACTTCTGGCTACGTGGTTGGAGTATCATCACAGCCTAGGTGTTCTTGCTGTTGTGCTCACAAAGCCTACTGCTCACCCCACCCTCCTCCAACTTCCAACCACCCTTCATTTGGCTTCCCTCTCTTCCTAATGGCAGGTACCCTGAAATGTCAGCAAGTCTTAGGAAATCAGATGGCTTTCTACCCTGTCACCTTTGCTAAAAGTGAAAAAATGGAGGGATTTCATTTCATGTTAATGAGCATTATTAATATCTAAATGAGGCAAAGGTACCAAGCTAGCAATGCCAGAAGCGAAAATAGAAAAGTTACATTCTAGTAGTCACCAACATTTGTATGTTTGTGTAATTTACATCATATGTTCACTCCTTCAAACACTAGTGCTTAAAATACTTTTGCAATGGCAATAACTTGATTAGTTAATAACCACTAACATTTCAGGGTTGTTTTTCCCTGGCATATATTTTTATTAAGATATACTTTAGATACCATACAATGAACCATTTAGTGATTTTCATAATTCAGCAATTTCTAGTATAAAAACAAGGTTTATGTCAAGGTCCTCCAGGAATGGTGGTGTAGTATGGAACCCCACGAGGGCCAAGTCTGTAAGACCCAACCAGAAAGCCAGGAAACCTGGGTGCACACAAGCTTCTATGCTGTGATCAGGGGACCCTGGTGGGAATTTGGCCATGAGACACAATCTTTGAAGCTGGCAAATTTCCTTCACTTGTTTATATTAACCCACATGTAACCTTACCCTCCCTATTTTTAACAAGCTGCCTGGAGTCCTTGGCTTCTCCTTGTCTAGCTGACCATGTCCTGGGGCAAGACCTTCCCGTTCCTTCCATTGATTGTATAAACATAGTAACTCCTGTTCTATAGAATATTCTTCCACAATGACATGTACACACACACACACACACCCCACCGTTGCTACTCAATAAATACCTTTGGAGAAAGGAGCTTGAGGCTCTTTTTTCTTTTTTTAAAATAAACTTTTAAAAGATTTTATTCATTAGTTTCAGAGAGAAGGGCGGGGAGGGAGGAAGAAAAAGAGAGAAACATCAATGTATGGTTGCCTTTCACTTGCTTCCAGCTATGGACCTGGCTGGAGACTTGGCTTGCAACCTGGTTATGTGCTCTGACTGGGAATTGAACCAGTGACCTTTGGTTCGAGGCTCTTATCTTTCAGACATTAGCCTAGCACAAACTGTCTGAGGAGTCTTTGTTTCACCCATGGCACTGAGGGATCTCTGCAGGTCTGGGGTCCCCACAGTTGTAAAACCTTCACCACTATCTAATTCAAGAACATTTCTTTCACTCCGATAAGAAACCATAATTTTGAAACATCTTGCGTTGGTCATTTGGCAAATATTGGCTCAATGAGTTATACATATCTTCCAAGTGTTGGCACAGTTCATTATATAATTTAAAAAAATCTCATCCATTAATGCCATCAGCAATCTCATTAGAAAATCCTTTAAGTGTTAGGATGCTGTCAAGTTCATGGTAGCAAATAAAAGTTTTTCAAAATTCTAATTTTATCATTGGCAACAAAAAAACACATCATTTTCCTAAAGAGAAATACTCATTTCATTTACTTAAAAGAAAATATCGGCCAACTAGCTGAGGGTCAAAAATCCTGCTGTATCTGTCAGTTGTTCTTTCAAGTAAAATTGATGTTCTATTGGGAGAAGAAAAAAAAAGCTAGTTCAGCCTTGAATTTAAACAACAATGCAACTGTTTTCCTTGGAAGAACTATACATTTTGACGTGCAGTAGAACTGTTTTCTTTGTACTTTCAATTTCAATCACACTGATCATTAAGAAGCTGTGTACTTAGGAGTCAAGAATTAATATAATTAATATTTTAGTGAATCATCAAAGATATTCTTAAGTGAATCAACTATTTTTTTCTTCCTACAAGTGTGTTGGTGAAGAATACAATGATTCCCATGTACTTACTGCTGATAGTGTTCAGTGCCATTTCCTTGATTTGTGCTAAGGAGCAGTTTTAACCGCTATTGCTTTTGCATCATCAGTGCAAATGTCACCATGTTGAAAAGAGCAAATAACATCTTAGTATTATTATGAGAATAGTTTTAACTTTGTAGATTTGCTGCAAGGGTCTCAGGGACCACAGCTGTTCACGTTTTGAGGACTGCTGTCCTAGGCAGCCACCAAATTCACCATGGAATAGAACTAAATGAGAATGCTTTGGCAAGAAGTAGATTTTTTAAGGAAGCTCTAAAATTTAATATCTATAATTCTCTCACCTATTATTTCATCTCCCTTGCAACCGACACTATCTAAGTTCAGGGACTTATCATTTTATATTTGGGTAACTCTTGGGATTGTTCATTTCTCTGCTTCAAAAACCTTTTACTAAATATTGTCCTACACAAACTGCAGCAGATTAGTATCCCTAAAACCCACTCTGATCCCTTTCCCCATGAATATTCCTACCTACCATATAAAGTCTAAATGCCTTCATTTTATTTCCAGGGTCCCCCTTGTTGTGGGTCCAATTTCCAGAGTGTTTTTCCTACTTGTTCCCCATGATTCCCATCCTCAGAATATACATAGCATTTCCTAACTTGTAGTGTATTTTCATGTTTGAGCACTCCCCACCTTTTGAATCATTATAGATAACAGAGTCAACCTCCCAGTAAAGAAACTGAAAAGGACGGATACCTTCTGTCCCAAGAAGTGTGGTGCTTAGGACATGGGCACATGGGCAAGAGTCGGCCCGTCCTCAGCATCAAACTCATTTGGATCGTAAGTCTGGAGCTAGGGACGTAAAGAACCGTAAAGATGTTGCAATGGCAGATAAATCCAATGGTGCTGGGGCAGGGTAATGAGCCACACTGGCAGCTGTAGTAGCATCACTGTCCACAGTCCACTGGGTGTTGGTGCCAGCACCAGTGCCAGTGGCGGCGGCAGCAGCTGGGACTATCTGGTGTTGTCAGTACCACTGGAGCTACGAGGTGTAGGGCCCTGGGCGAACTTGGCTAGAGTGGCTGCTCCTGACTAAGAGGAAATGAGGTTTGCTGCTGCACGGTAAGTCAAGTGGCAAAATCAACAGGCCCAAAATAAACTTGTATTCACTGTTGCCGTGTAAGAGAGAAAAGGCCGGAGGTCATGTAGAAGATTTTATCTTGTCAGTTATTTTCGAACAGCTCGTTAGAGCTCAGAACCAATGAGGAAATGGTCACTATTCTGAAGGCCCAAAAGGTAAATCAGCTGTTCTGAGCTGTCTGGTCACACACCAGAGGTGGCAAGTATTCATATTATAGTCCCAGGGTAAGAGTTACTTAGGTCAATGGCAATATTAAGATCACATGCTAAATGCATGGTTTAGTTCATCAGTTTCTCGCTCTCTTTCTATATATATCATATTTATATATCACACACATTATATATGTATACACATATATATACATATATATGTATATATATATTACTCCCACATTATATATATATTACACACACATTATACACACACACACACACACTATTGACTATGTCCTTCAAAACTAATCTGACAGAAAATTGTATTTACTTCATGAAATTTGAATTGACACTTACACCTTGCTACTTATACCAGTACACTAAGGGGACAGAAAGATTTTCCCCTTTATTAGACTCCCAGGATAACTAACAAAAAAGAAGCCATATTAAGCAAACCCTCTGCTGCTTGATTTTTCCCTCCCCCACCACCCAGAGGGCTGATAGGGGTGGTTATTAGGCCTTTTACTAATTTCTTTCATGCTCTAAAAATTTGCTCGTGGTTTTATGATTCCATTGACCTCTGGATCCCACAAATATACAAATGACTTAAACAACAATGCATTAGTCAGAACTTTTGGAAAATTGTACATGGCAGTTTTGAGAAAGTCCATTACAAAAGAACAGAAAAAATTTCAAGTTTCATAGTTAGGAGTGTAAGTAAAGGACTTGGATTTATAGAACTTGAAATAAAGAAAATTTAAGGAAGACTGATTTCCTTTTGAGTATGTTTTCTATAAGTAATAGAAAACAATTATTCTTCATATCATGTGGCAGGCAAAAATTATATCATGGAGAATTTAAACTAGACATTAAAAGAACCCTAAGGATTGTGAAATGTGATATATGTTGCCATAGGGTTATAGTAGTCTTAATATATCAATTTGAATAAAAAATAAAGTCTTTCTTGATAAATAATTACAAGATTGTATCCTTAATATAACTTGAATAACTCACAACTGAAGGAAAGATATTCATTCCCTCTGTGAAAGCAATAGGCTGTATTTTTTTTAAAATACAGGATAGAGTTAACAGCTATTTTCAAATGATTATAACATAAACTAAAAATAGGATGATCAATTAAATTTCCTAAAACAGAAATTCACATCAAGACTCTTTAAAGGAATGGAAGATATGTTAAGACACATTGCTATCCTCTGAGAGTTACAACATTGGAAAGAGGATGAGAAGAATTAGCCAAATATAAAAGTAACTGGAAAACAGAGCAAAATATAACTGATAAATATCAAAAATAAAACCCCATATTTTGGAAGATTGTGCCACTGTAATAACAATTTATCAGGTAATATTGTTGATGACTAAAACTGAGATTCAGTGTTTCAGCCCATAGAGCATTGTTTGCTTCTCAAAGTGGAGCTGAGCATTGGTTGAATAACCACAAGATGAACTTACTAGAGAAAATAAAAAAGAAGCTGTCATTTAACTATGTTATACAGAAATATCACTTAACACAATTTGTTAGGCAGGGTTGAGCACTTTTTGTTTTCTCATTTTTGAGGAAATATATGGGAAAATGTGTTTAAAGAAGAATGTTTACATTTCAAAATTTCCAACATCAAAAATCGGCTTAGAGAATCCTATCTTTAAAATTTCCACAGTGTGTCCACATATAGGCAACTCTGACAACTGAAAGCAGGACCATATGAAAAATACCATACAGAAATTTCAACAGAAGAGATAAGTAGCAATGAAAATAAAGTTTTAAAACATGCTTTATGTTCAGTGCTATGCTTTAGACACTTACTGTGTATGTATACTCGGATTCATTGATGAAATAAAACCAAATATCCACTTAGAAATGGCATAGACTTCATATCACTTAGCCTGCCTGATTCTCTAGTACACGAACAATATCATTAAATCTGCATATATGCTCCTCCCCATCCTTTCCCTTTAACTCTTCCCCAATTATCTTGATATTTAAAAAATTTGTTATGGAAATTTTCAAGTGTATACAAAACTTCTAGCCCCAGCTTTGCAGTTTTGTTTTATTTTTTTTTAAAATTATTTTAGAGGTTATCCTTAGAGATTTTCCCAATCATTTGCAAAACTAGAATGCCTCCGAGGCTCTTACAGTCCAGAAGCTAGAGATGTTCTGTAAAAGAAAGACATGCTTGGAACCATTTAAACAAACATACTGTTTTAAAATGAGGAGTTTTTAACCTTTCTGAAGATGAATATACAGTCTTATTTCAGCTGGGATCGGTGCTAAAAAAAAAAACGCATTGTTTTTGGATAAAATATCTCTTCCTATACAAAAACAAGTAGACTTTTCATATGAAATACAGAATATGTCTTATAACTAATATCACCTGAAAAGCCTGTTCTTGTCCCTCATTGAGTTTAATTTTTGTAAATCCTCACCTGAGAATTTGTTTATTGATTTTAGAGAAAGAGGAAAAGAGAGAGGAAGGGAAGGAGGGTAGGAGGGAAGGAAGGGGAAGGAGAGAGAGGGGGGAGAGAAAGAGAGAGAGAGATTAGTTGCTTCACATAATTGCTCAGACCAAGGATTGAACACACAACCTTTTGATGTGGATGACCAACTGAGCCACGTGGCCAAGGCTGTTCAGTTGAATTCATTGCTATTGTGAAATGAGCTTGTAAAACAGAAATGAAACTTAACTCTCTGTCCTGAGAACTAGTTGAATGGAAAACAAGTGCACCAATCAGAAAAGACTGATATTCTTGGCATTTAGTAATTAAAGTAGCAGGACACTGATTAAAAACAAGAATAATTAAGAAAGAAAGAAAGAAAAAAGAAAGAAAGAAAGAAAGAAAGAAAGGATTTGAGTCAAAGTTAAGAGTACTGTTAAAGAAGAAATCAGAAAAGGAAGTGGTTTATAACGTCAGGGTTTTTATGCATTAACTTGAGATTTTTTTTACCTCTATTGACAGGAAATATAAGGGCTACCATTAAATAAAAGCTAACATATTACAGGAAGAAACAGTTAAGGCATGAAGTAATTATATTTTTCATTAATCAGTTTTTCACTGTGTATCTAGATATTCTCCTATGGTTTGATTTTAAAGAATAACAGAATGATAAAGCACTGGCCTGTGAAGCCAAAGGTTGCTGGTTCGATTCCCCAGCCAGGGCACATAACCAGGTTGCAAGTCACATCTCCAGCCAGGACTGTAGCTGGAGGCAGGTGAAAGGCAGCCATACATTGATGTCTCTCTCCCTTTCTGCCTCTCTCCCTTCCCTTCTCTCTAAAAATGATAAATAAAATATTTTTTAAAAAATGGAATGTTAGATTGTCTCATGTATCTTCTAATTGTCACAACAACCCTAGAATATAAGAATCGTCCTTTTCACTTTACAACTGAGTTAACTGAGGTTCAGAAGTGTTATGTATGGACACAGATCACAGAACTGTTGAGTAGTAAAAATAAATTTTGAACTCAGATTTCTCTGGCTCCAACTTAATGCTTTCTACTTACTAGACTAACTTACCTCAATACCCTAACTGAGTGTTTGTAAATTAAGCCTTCATAAGATGTGGGATTTCTGAGCTGTTAACAAACATAAGAATTGACCATATGATTATTATTTAATCATGTATGAAAATAGAATTTAATAAAATGTTATAGGTCAATGGAATAGAACAGAGAGACCAGAATCAATCCATGCCTATATGATGAATTACCATTTGACAAAGGAGGCATGAGCATACAATGGAGTAAAGACAGTCTGCTCAATAAATGGTGTTGGGAAAAGTGGACAGGGACATGAAAAAAAATGAAACTAGACCACCAGCTTACATCATACACAAAAATAAATTCAAAATGGATACAAGACTTAAATGTAGGTTGTGAAGCCATAAAAATCTTAGAAGAAAACATAGGCAGAAAAATCCCAGCCATCTCTCACAGCAACATTTTTGCTGATATGTTTTCTAGGTCAAGGGAAATAAAGGAAAAAATAAACAAATGGGACTACATTAAATTAAAAGCTTCTGCACAGAATAACACACACACATACACACAAAAAGTGAGCCCACTAGATGGGAGACCATGTCTGCCAATGATACATCTGATAAGGGGTTAATTTCCAAAAATATATAAAGAATTTATACAACGCAACATCAGGAAGACAAACAATCCAATTAAAAAATTGGCAAAAAGCTAGAATAGATATTTTTCCAAAGAGAATATACAGGTGGCCAACATGTGAAAAAAATGGTCAACATCACTAATAATCAGAGACACAAATTAAAACCACAATGAGATATCACCTTACGCCTGCCACAATTACTACCAACAATAAATCAAAAAACAAGTGCTGGCGAACATGTGGAGAAAAGGGAACCCTAGTGCACTGTTGGTGGGAATGCAGACTGGTGCAGCCACCGTGAAAAACTGGACTTTCTTCAAAAAATTAAAAAATGGAACTACCTTTGGGCCCAGTGATCCCACTTCTGGGAATAAAACCTAAGAATCCTGAAACATGATTCTGGAAGAATATGTGCACCACTATGTTCATAACAATGTTAGTTAACAATAGCCAAGACCTGAAAACAACCCAAGTGCCCCTCAGTAGATGAATGGATAAAAAAGCTATGATACATTTATGCAATGGAATACTATGTGGCCTTAAAAAGGGAAATCTTACCTTTCTAGATAGCATGGATCTACCTGGAGAGCATTATATTAAGTGAAATAAGCCAAATGCCATATGATCTCACTTATACATGGAATCTAATGAACAAAATAAACTGATGAATACATGGAACAGACAGCTGTCAGAGGGGAGAGGGGTGAAGGGACTGGATGAAAGAAGGTGAAGGGAGTAGTCAAAGAACACACATGTGTAACTCTTAGACACAGGCAACAGTGTGGTGATTGCTGAGGGAAGGCTGGTAGGGGCTAGGTGGAGGTGATAAGCAAAGGGGGGAAAACTGAGGACATCTGTAATAGTGTCAACAATAAAAATAAAGTAAAAAAAAAAAAAAGAATACTGGTATAACAGACAATTTACAAGTCCTAACTCTTAGTTTTCACTAAAAATTAAGGTTCTTTAAAAAGGAAAAAAAAGAACTTAATAGAATGAACTTTTTAAAATTACCAATGATATTTAGAAAAGAATTGTTTCCTGAAAATAAAGTACAAAAGATGTACATATTTATATGCATATGCATATGCATACACATGCATATTTGCACACAGCTATATACTTTATGTGTATACATACATATACACATGTATATATCTGAAAACATCCTCTAGTAAACCAAAAATGACCAACACAATCATACACTCCTTTTGTCCATCAATGTGGAAAATTTATTTAAATGTTATGTTAGCAAGATTGCCATGATATAGGTGCTTCCATAATTGTCCTTGGTAGTCAAAATTGACATTATCTTTCTTTTTTAATCCTTATTTTTATCGTTGACACTATGACACATGGCTAATCCCATCATCTTTCATCCAGTCCCCCTTCCCTGCTCCCCTCTGACAACTTAGAGTGTTCCATGTATCCATGCCTCTGTAAAACAGAGAAGGAGAGATACCATATGATCTCACTTATATGTCAAATCTAATGAACAAAATAAACTGACGAACAAAATACATAGAGACATTATCTTTCTTGAAAGCAATGTACGGTATGCAAAAGCTTCAAAGAGAAAACCTGTTCATCTAGTATGCCCACTTCCAGGAACCTAGACCAACAGAAGGAAAGCTGAAGATCAATTTTATGGAGAAGAATGTACTTATAAAGGTGAAAGCTGGAATGACTAAACAGGGGAGTTATTGAATAAAACCTGGTACTTTCATGTCTTTCTTATTATAAAGTCATTAAAATAAGTTTCTCAATAATTAGTTATATAAAAATGATTACAACATAATTTTGAGTGAAAAAGTAAGATACAGTGCTAGATATACAGTATAATTATTAAATCATTTTAGAAATGTATACACACATAGAGAAGAAATATTAAATGAAAATACATCCAAATATGAACATTATTTCAGGATTGTGTAATTATAGGTGAATTTTTATACTGCATTTCCAAAGCTTGCTATGAATGAGCACATGCCAATTTATAATAAAAAACTATAAACCTGACTTTTTAAATGCCAAGGTTTAGTCATCTTTTATTGATGCAGTAGTAATAGGGCTTCCTATGAAAAATAAAGTCTTGAGTCTTAGATTCATTTACTTTTAAAATTTATTTACCCATAACATTTTGCAGATTTTCACTTTCCTTATTAGTAATTAGTCTATTCAGCTCTACTTCTTTCAGATTCAGTCATGATAGGTTGTATACTTCTAAGAATTTTTCCATTTCTTCTAAATTGTCTAGTTTATTGATATATAGTTTTGCATAGCAGGCTCTTATGATCCTTTGCTGTTTCTGTGTGACCAGTTATAATATTTCCTTTTTTCATTTTTAATTTTGTCCTCCTTCTTTTTCTCTCGGTTAGTCTAGCTCAGGGTTTCTTAATATTCTTTATCTTTTCAGTTTGGTTAATCTGTTGCTATCCTGTTCTCTATTGCATATATTTCTTCTTTAATCTTTACTATTTCCTTCCTTCTGCTACCTTTGGGCTCCATTTCTTCTTCCTTTTCTAGCTTGTTAAGGTATAGAGTTGGGTTGTTTATTTGGGATCTTTCTTGCTTCTTAATGTAACCATTTATTGCATGAACTTCCCACTTAGAACTGCTTTGCTGCATCCCGTATGTTGTGTTTCCATTTTTGTTTGTCTCAAGAAACTTTTATTTCCCCTCTAATTTCTTATTTGATCCTTGGGTTGTTCAGAGCCCCAATTCTTTATTCTCCTTTATCTATACCCTTTGACATGACTTTGCAGATTCTTTCCCTAAAGACAGAGTCTAGGCCTTTATTCCTTGCATCTTGACTTGCCTTGGGATTTGTTTGTCCAAAATTTTTATTTTCTTTAATCAATATTATTTCTGGGTTGTTCTTTGGACAATGGGTTATTATCAAACATGACACAAGCAGAAACTCAGAAAGAGTTGGCATAGCTGAGCTTGCCATATCCTTGTTTCCCGCCACCACCATGAGAAGGCCATGTTTGTGTTGACTGAGGGATCCCAGGATCAGAAATGCCGAAGCTTTCCTAGATGAAGCCATCCAAGGACACTTAAGAACTGTCAACCCCCAGAGAAATGAGTGAACCCAGCCCAAATTGGCTGAATCTCTCAGACTTTTGAGTGAAATAAATGTTTGCTGATGTAGCAACAATATCTGATTGTTTATCGTGTGACATTATTGTGGCAATACATAACTTGTACATCATCCAGCGTTGGTTATACAGGCGCTGGCCCACTCGATGTCTTATTTCTCTTTCGACGTCTTTCTCTGAGTCCCTTTTCCTATGCTCAGATAAGCACAGGGGGAGAGCTACATCCACCTACAACCTAAGCAGATTTTCAAGAACCGTAGTATAGAGTGTGAAACTTTACCTTGCAACCTAGCAAGCTAGCCTGCCACGGTTGCAACAATGCTGGTGGAAAACAGAAAACGCCTCTGTCAGAGAACTGTCGATGATTCAGAGCAAGGAGTGCTGCTATGTAGTATCTTTACTTTTGTTCTGTTCGCCAGTCCCCAACTCCCGTCATAAAGAGGGCCAGGTTGCATTTTTGGAGGGGAGCTGTGTGCTTAGTAAATCCTGATCATTGAAGGCATTTGGTGAGCCTGACCTTTGCTCCAGAAAGAGGCATCTTTATTATACTACACAGCAAGCACTCTTGCCCTTTGCTCTAGAGGGAGATACTATCTCTAATTTTCCTGGCTGTTTGCTAAACAAATGTCCTTGAAAAATTTGACCATGGATAAGGTGCCGGCCTGGGAACCCAAAGGTCACAGGTTCGATTCCCAGCCAGGACACAGAACCAGGTTGCAAGCCAGGTCTCCAGCCAGGTCTGCAGCTGGAGGCAGGTGAAGGGCAATCATACATGATGTCTCCCTCCCTTTCTGTCTCTCTCCCTTCCCCTCTCTCTAAAAATAATAAATAAAATCTTTAAAAAAAAAAGAAAAAGAAAAAGAAAGACCAAACGGTAACGATGCTTGACTTGTAAGATATGCAGACATGTGACAGGCTCATGAAGAATGAGAAGAATGTTCTTCTAACACAGATATCTGCCAGGAAACTGAATGGCAATATCTTCTTCTTCTAGGCAATTATTATCATTTTTTAGAAGAAATTCTCTTGGCCCCTCTTCTCCCCACCACTTCCACCAGGCTGACTACCCCCAAGTATCTTTCTGTATCTTGACTCTCAGGCTTTTATGTAGACGGAAAAGTTCATTCTGTTACAAAATGGACTGTATTTCTCAACAATGTTTCATTGTACACACACACACACACACACACACACACACACACACAAGAAAAGAATCCTCTTTTCCTATTGTTTCTTTCCATAAAGTTGGTTATGCAATTACAATTAATAATAAATATTTCTGTATCGTCCATCTTGGCATCTGCTTCCTACAGGACTCAAAGTGACAAAGAATTCAACTACAAATAGTGAAGAATTTGAGTAGGCAATCCCCTAAAAAAGAAACTCAATGTAGGTATACAAAGATAAACATACAAAAGAAGTGACCACTTTTTATACAACATACAAAAATAAACTAAAAGTGGATTAAAGACTTAAATGTAAGATCTGAAAGAAAACATAGGCAATAAACTTTTTAACATCAGTCTTAGCAATATTTTGGGGGTATATATCTCCTTGGGCAAAGGCAACAAACCAAAAATTAAAAAGGGAATTACATAAAATAATAAAGCCGTTGCACAGTGAAGGAAACCATCAGCAAATTAAAAAGGAAACCTAGTGAATGGAAGGAGATATTTGCAAATGATATACCAAATAAGGGATTAATATCCAAATATATATAGTATACATGTGTGCGTGTGTGTGTGTGTGTGTGTGTGTATCTTATACAACTCAACATTAAAAGAAAATAATCCAATTTAAAAAATGGGCAGAGGACATGAATAAACATTTCTCCAAAGACACACAAATGAGCAACAGACACATGAAAATACACCCAACATCACTACTTATCAGAGAAACACAAATCAAAACTATAATGAGGTATCACCTCACACCATCAGAATGGCTATTACCCAAAAGACAACGAATAATTGTTAATGAGGTTGTGGAGAAAAGGGAACACTGTGCACTCTTGGTGGGATTGTGAATTAGTGCAGCCACTAAGGAAAACAATATGGAGAGTTCCCCCAAAATTGAAAATACAAATACTATACAAGCCAACAATTCCGCTTTGGGCATTTATTAACGAAAGTAAAAACAACAATTCACAAAGATGTATGCACCCCCATGTTTATTGCAGTGTTATTTACAATAGCCAAGGTATGGAAGCAACTGGTATCCATCAATAGGTAAATGGATAAAGAAGATGTGGTGTATATTCAGGGGTAGGTAAAAGTAGGTTTACAGTTGTGAGTATGTAACACACAGAACTTATTCTTATTTATTTATTTACTAATAATTGTGATTTTCTTGTATTACTTATCTTCATATTATAATTGTTATTATTTCATATCCTTCCTCATGATTTATATTTTAGGTAATGTATATATAATGGAATATTACTCAGTTATAAAAAGAATGAAATCTTGCCATTTACAATAGGGATGGATTTATAAAGTATTATGTTAAGTGAAATAAGTTGGACAGATAAAGTCAAATACCATATAATTTCCCTCATATGTGGAATCTAAAAAATGAAACAAATAAACATACAAAATAAAACAGAAACAAACTCACAGAGGAAAGGGAAGTGGGGGTTTGGCAGAAAAGCAGCAGGGGATTAAAGTACATGCTTCCAGTTATAAATTGCAGGGATATAATGTACAGCAAAGGGAATAAAAACAATATTGGAATGATTATGTATAGTAATATACGGTAGACTTACTGTGATTATAACTTTGAATCACTATCTTATACAACTGAAACCAATATATTGTATGTCAACTATACTTAAAAATAAATGTTGGCCCTGGCTGGTAGCATAGTGGATAAGGCGCCGGCCTGCAAACCCAAAGGTCGCAGGTTCGATTCCCCAGCCAGGGCACATAAAGAGGTTGCAAACCAGGTCTTCAGTCAGGTCTGTGGCTGGAGGCAGGTGAAAGGCAACCATACATTGATGTCTCTCTCCCTCTCTGCCTCTCTCCCTTCCCCTCTTTCTGAAAATAATGAAATAAAATCTTAAATAAATAAATAAATGTTAAAAAACCACAAAGGTAGACATACAATATACACATAAATAAGAGTATGGAAAGCAAATTAAAAAAAAAAAATCTACCTCAAGTAAATGAAGCTGAGACCCTACTAGAAGGAAGAAGATGGATTTGAACTCATAAAAGTAATGCCATCCCCCCTCAAAGCAGGATTATTTATGAACTGAGGCAAAGAATATAAAAAGTTAGTGGTCTTAGTAATTGCAATGGTTAATACTTACTGAACACTCTTGCATAAATTTCCATGAATTAACTCACAACAATCCTATGAGACAGATACTACTATGATCTCCATTTTAGAGATGATGACATGGAAGGATACAAAGATGAAGTAATGTGACCTAGTTGTTTAGAAAAAGATCCACCCAAGTTTAGTTATAAAGGTTGTACACGTATATGGTTTAGGGACTCTATTCTAAACTCGTTGGAAAAGAGAATGAACTGTAGCATTCAACTACATTTTCATTTTGTGATCTCAGGCACCATTTTAACCATTTTAAATCTTTTTAAACTTAGTTCCCTCTTCTATTGTAGAATAGAGTGATGGTATACTCATAATTTGCAAATGTATTTTGGAAATTATATTTAAAATGATAGCATGCTATACAAATATGAGATATTAACATTAGTTTAATGGTACAGAAACTAAATTTTTAAAAAAGGAGAACAGTTATGAAATACAAAAAAAAAAATTCTAAATTTGGAGGCATGTAACAAGGCCAAATATCAACTGAAATTTTATTTTAGCCAATTATTTTCATTCTTTCTCAGCTATGTATTTATGTATGCATGCATGCATGTTTGTATACCTGAAGATTTGTAAGATATGCATTTTACCAGAGCTGGGAATGAGTAACGAAGTTTAAATGTCACTACCTTCCAAGTTTACTCCTCTAGGAAGGGAACAGTAATAATGAAATCAGCTTACTGGGGTTCTTTTTTGACAAATAATTTATCATAGTCAAAAAGAATAAGATGGCAAAGTGATGATTTCTGTATAGAATGGAAGGGGAAGAACAAATATGGGATGTTTTCATAAATTCTGCAAAATTCTGCTAAATCTCTAGTTATGTTTCTGTTCCATTCCCTCACATTTTATGAACTAGGGCTGTTTTCTTTCTGAATACTAGCTGTATTAAGTAGTCAAATAAATTAAACAGTACAATGTCCCCAGAAGTACTTTGGCTTTTAAATTTATTAATAGGGCTACACCATGATCCTACATGGTAATGAATTCATTTCATACGAGATTGTTACCGTGGTATTCTACACCTGTATTGTTCTATCACTAATCACACAGAGTATAGAGTCACAGCACTAAGCTTCACACAGTTTATTCAACAGTTCTCAGATATGTGCATTTATATAAAATAACTCTTAATGAGTAAAAAGTCCATAAAATAACCTTAATCCTTTGGATACTGGAATTGTAAAACCACTACTGACCAGTGTGTTTATTATTTTTAAATGTGCCCCATGCTACACTTTGAATTTGGGGGTGCATTGTCCTTGGACAGGATAGGAAGTTGGTTCTTTCCTTTGTATTTTTTTATGCTTTATATCAGAGTAAAGAAAGTAATGTAGCAGTGGTGTTCTGTGATGGTGGCTAGGAAATGAATTCATGAGGCAAGACTCTGTATATACACATAAGTGTACTCTGAGGCAAAGTTTCTGTTTTTCAACATAATTTTCTCTTGCATTTCATAAATAACCTTAAAATAGGCCAATGTTCACTTCTAGAACCTAACCTTACATTACTTTGAAATAAGAATAAATTAAGAATACCAGAGATATAGTAGTAACTCAAAAAGACTATACACCTATATTAGGAACAATATTGGTATATTGACTTCTAAAATTTACTATTGTTTGGTTTTCTTATTATCTTTTCCTTGGTGCAAGGATTAAGCAAAGTTAATTTTTTAACCCACTGAAGAAAGCCTTTATGATCTGTGTGTGTGGGTGGGGGCGGGGGGAAGGTGACAAAGGAAATGAGCATGTAAAAAATATTTGTAATAGCTTTCAATACTGTATGTTGCCAGTGTTCAAAAAACTAAAGGTTAAATTAGTCACCACTTGCACTTAAAGGGAGCAATACTAACTTTTCTCTTGTCACACCAGAATCAAAGTTGACCTAGTTCCCCAAACTAAAACTGCAGTAGACATGGTGGTTGGTTTAGAGTGGGGACTTTCTCTGTGGTCAGGTATTTATGGGGTTCACACACCAGTCTTTGGTTTAATAAAGTATGTTGATAAAGCTTGCTGTGAAGCCAGATTTATCTTGTCCCTGCTCAAAACAGTTGAAGAAGGAAAATGATGATAGTGTTTACCAGAGCCTATTGTGACAATAATAGTTAAGTAATTATGTCTCTTCCATCCTTTTCATGATATACATCTTAGGGGCCATTTATGCCTTACGCCTTGGTAACTAACAGAGAATCATTTACTCTTGTTTCCTGAGCAGAGGCTGAGTGATGATCAATAGGACTACTTTAGGTGGAGACTTTGCTTATTTACTGCTCTATCTAACCAGAAGGGAAACATCTGTCTACTAAACCAGGAGAGTAGCATCTATATATAAACAAGGAAGTAGCCTGTGTCTACCAGACCCAGAGGGGAGAAATCTGCCAACCAGATCAGAAGAGTAGCACTTGTCTACCAGGTCAGGAGGATTCTACCTGTTTACTACAGCACAAGGGTGGTATCTGTCTACCAGAAATAATAGTTAACATCTATCTAACAACAGGAAGACAGCCTCTGCCTACCAGCCCAGGGTAGGTAGCATTTTTCAGAGTCCACAGTAACCAATACTAAGTGAATTTATTTTATATTTGTCTACTTGATTTTAAAAATCATATTATAGAAAATTCTGGTGATTTAATAATCAAATATCCATTTATATATCTTGGTAAAAAAGTACAAATATTAGAAAACAAACACTTAAATAGAGAGTAATGTATTTTGTACAAGCAGTAGGAGGTCATAGGAACAAATTATCAGTACTTACAGCTCTGTAAAATTTAGTTTTAGAGGTTAAATATGTTTTTAAATTTAATTTTATTGTTATATTACATCCATCCGGAGGGTAAATATCTTCTAAGTACAGTATTCAACTAGATATTTTAAGAAAAGCTATGGAATAAGTACATACATTTGTACATAGGGGGCTCACTAAAAGTTTTAAATGATTTTTTTTCCGAGGATACCTTGATATAAGGTAAAGCACTTTTCAATGTCAGAAAATTAAAATCATTATGTATAATTGCAGACAATTCAAAGCATACGTTATGTAGTAGATAAATCAAGAAATTACTCATATTAAGATGAACCAATAAATTATGAGTTACATGGTACATATCTAGACATTCTAATTAATCTGGCCCAAATTAGTAATAAATAACTCTTTCTTTGATAGAAACCCTACCTCACATACCTATATATAAGTATATATATACACCTACACACATGTATTTATGTATATATACACACACACACAAATATTTTGGCAAGATTTTACTGGAAAACTTAAAGAAGTAATCATACACTTGGATCCAAGAGTTGACTCACCATGAATGTGACAACTACAAAGATAAACTAATGCTGGTATGTTATAGTGGTGATGCAAATACAATGAATAAAATTCCAAACAAAACAAAAGTCAATTTTCCTTGGTTTATACCTTTGTGATATAGCTGGAAAATTCTTAAAACTGAACAAAAGTCACTCACTGTCTGCTCTATCCACGCTCCGAAGACTGCCCTTCATTTCTTCTCCGTGTGTAGGCAAGTTGCTTTTCACAACAGGAGGTGGGGTTTATTTGTCCTCTTCTTAAGTTTGGACTGGCCCTTACCAGCCCAAGTGCTCTTCCGGGATGGCTGAGCCCAAACCTGAAGAGGACGGGCAGCTTCCACTGGCCGCATTTTGGAACCAGTTACTACATTATGAGACACCTAAGCCAAGCGGTGAGGCCACATGAAGGAAGTCTGAGGTGTACCAATTAATAGCTCCAGGTCAACTTCCACCCAAGTGGAATGGGATGAGTGAGCCATTTTGGATGCTCACGCTCAGCTGAGCCCAGCTGATTGCAGCAATAGTCGGCATCACGTAGAACTAAACTGCCCAGTTGGGTCAGTCATCCGCAGGCTCTTAGCAGATAATAAACCTGTGGTTTTAAGCCTCTAAGTTTTGGGTTGCCTTGTTATATAGCATTAGACAACCAAAACAGCACTGACATGTAAAACTGAATTAGGTTTTATGTTCAAATGGTTATAAACAGATTTTTTTCTTCTATTTGAAAATCTAGTGGGTCATCTGAGGGTCTTGCAGATAGAAAAAGAGTTCTTCACTATAAGGGACTGTCCTATATGTGCAGGATGCTTACGTATCTAGTACCTATCCTAAAGGTCAGTAGTGTTTCCTAGTTATTCTGAGAACCCAAACACTTCTACAAGTTTCCAAAACGCTCTCTAGGGTATGCTACTCACTTTGCTAAGAACCACAACCTAGAATAATTATTTGCACAGTGACTACAGTGTTAGGTACTGGAAAGGTAGAAAAAAAACATAGCTCATGCCTTAAAAAAACCTCACAGGCCCTGGCTGGTGGCACAGTGGATAAGGCACCAGTCTGCGGACCCAAAGGTCACTGGTTTGATTCCCAGTCAGGCACATAACCAGGTTGCAAGCCAGGTCTCCAGCCAGATCCGTAGCTGGAGGCCAGTAAAAGGCAACCATACATAGATGTTTCTCTCTCTCCCCCTCTCTCTCTCTCCCCCTCTCTCCCTCTCTCCCTACCCCTCTCTCTAAGAATGATGAATAAAATCTTTAAAAACAAGCCCTGGCTGGTGGCTCAGTGGATAAGGTGCCAGACTGCAAACCCAAAGGTCCTTGGTTCGATTCCCAGCCAGGGCACATAACCAGGTTGCAAGCCAGGTCTCCAGCCAGGTCTGTAGCTGGAAGCAGGTGATGTCTCTCTCCCTCTCTGCCTCTCTCCCTTCCTCAATAAATAAAATATTTTTTTAATGAAATAAAATCAATTAAAAACAACAAAACAAAAAACAGTTCAATTGACAAAATGATAAAATGAAGTTATAACACAAAATGATAAAGATATTTTCCTGGCACTGTGGCAGTCCATACAAACAGTAGTTAAGTCAGCCTTAGGAAGGGTCAGGACAAG
This sequence comes from Noctilio leporinus, assembly GCA_004026585.1. Classification (NCBI taxonomy): domain Eukaryota; kingdom Metazoa; phylum Chordata; class Mammalia; order Chiroptera; family Noctilionidae; genus Noctilio; species Noctilio leporinus. Next base: position 434,371 of record PVIW01000250.1, read on the forward strand.
CTTCCTAGAGGAGTTTAATATTGAGCTAAGTTAGCCAGGTGGAGAAAAGGTCGAATGGAGACTCAGGCGGAGGAAACCGCTTGTGCAAAGGCACGGTGTGAGACCCGGGCAGCCATAAAGGTAACCAGTAGGCGGGGGCCAGTGGGTGATGTACCCCTGATGCTTTGCTTAACAGCTCATTTAAACCTGAAGGCAATTTTGTAGTACTAGCCAGGGATAAGGTCATGTATTTCACCTCCCAGGCTTTCTTACAGTTGGTTTAGGGCCTTGTGACTTGTTCTGGGCATTGGATGTGGGTGGAAGAGATGCGAGTTGGTGGTAGGCCTGGACCTGAAATCCTCTAATTCACTCTTTTCCTGCCTCATGCCAGAGGCCACACGGTCCAGATGGCAAAGTTTCAAGATGAAAGACGGCTTTATGACTTGTACCAGATACGTGAAAAGACTATTTTTATTGTATTAAATCACTGAGATGTGGGAGGAGGTATCCATCAGAATTCTGCCAGCAAACAAATCACCCCATATGGTTCAAATGAAGAGACTCTAATGAAGGAAATCCTTTCAGAGGCGTGGACAGACTAAGGGAAGAGCCACTGAAGACAGGAAGCTGTTCTCACTCCTAGAACTAAAGAGGAAAAGGGAGGAAACAGCCCTGAGAGCTGGTGTCAAGGAGGAGCCACCTAGCAGGAATTCTAGTTAGGAAGCTATCACCATTGCCAGGAGAAGGGGGAGGAGCGCTCCCAAAAATCCTCTGACCTGCAGATTCTCCAGCCCTTTAGTCTCCTGAGAAGGCATCCCCAGTGGCCAAACAAAAGCAGAATGAGCGCCAAGGGAGCCCAGGTGAAGCAGCACACAGGTGTCGGGCTGCTGGGGCACCAGGCTACGCAGGGAAGGGAGACCCGCTGGTGGGGGTGTGTCAAGAAGATAAGTAGTTCCAAGGTGTGCCCATCCTGGTAACTAGCTTTAATTATGCTAATATAAAATCACTGAAGGATTTTAAGCAGATTTTAAAAGCTTTTTGCAACAATTCACACATCATAAAGTTAATTCTTTTGAAATATACAACTCAGTGGCCTTTGATGTATTCACACTGTTGTGCAATTATCCACGTAATCTAGTTGTAGAACAATTTTATTGCATTCCCTCTTACCCCGCAAAAAACCCATACCCATCAAGTAGTCCCTCCCCATCCTCCTCTGCCCCCAGCCTCTGGCAACTACCAATCTACCTTGTTTCAATGCATTTGTCTATTCTGGATGTTTCACCTAAATGGAATCTTACAGTACATGGCCTCAATGTTTGTCTTCTTCCTTAGCATAATACCTTCACAGTTCGTCCATGTTGTAATGTGCATTCCTTTTTTTTTTTTTGCTGGATAATAATATTTCATTGAATGTGGTAGAGTTTTCAAAGAAGACAGCTGTGTACAGAATAGGTTGGAGCAAGCCAAAAAAAAAAAAAAATCAATGGTAGAGGAATATGTGTAAGTTGGGGAGTGATCACATTCTCTCAAATTATTTTTATACCCAAAAATAAGTTAGAGAAGATTCATCTTCTGTCCTAAAATAGTCTCCTTTTCTCCTTTTCCTGGGTTCTCATCTCAGTGAATGACACCATTATCCACCCTGAATCTGAAATCATTAGAATCCTCCATGTCTCTCACTCTCCACAATAGATGACTTTTTGCTGTGCATCCTACCATTTAAACAGCCCTCTCCACTCTGTGCTAACTGCTTAGTCGAGACCCTCCCTGGGTGATGCTGAGCTACCACAATTACTGCCTAACTGGTATCCTCTGTTCCCAGTGACCAGCTACAGCCTTTCATCGGGTAGAACAATGATGACAGAAAATAGATGGATGGCTGGATGGATGAGGTATTGTACCTTATCTCATTACTGAGTTAGGAAACAGAAACCAGGCATTTGTAGCCTAGTCCCTTCTTCCTTTCACCCAGGTGAGAGTTAGGTGCCTTCAGTAATCACACAATCTCTTCCTTATTGCTAAAGGAGACTGCCCTGCTAAGACTGCTACTATCTGGGGTTCAGAGAAGAGAGCTTCTTTATTAAGCTCTGTTCTCTCACTTAATTTTACTAGAATAAACATGAAGTTTTGCTTCCATTTGCTACAAACCTTTTTATAATATTCTTTTTCAGAACTCGGGAGAGAAGGGACTGTAGCAAATTTACTCTGTTTCTCAGTAGCTCAAGGTAAACAGAATCATGATCAATTAGGAAAAGGAACAGATAGATCTTAGGAAAAGTTAAGTTTACCTGAGTATGTAACTGGTAGATAAAATTTGAAACATGACATGTCATAAATAATGTCATCAATATTTCAAGCAAATGCAATGACAAATTTCTTATCTTTTAATCATAATATTATTATAGTTTAAGTTCTCAGAAAACCAGCTCTGAAGCAGAAACTTGCATGCAGGAAGTATAGGAACAAAACCTGTAAAGAAGTGAGGGAAGGAGGTTTAAGGAGAACTGAACTGAGGATCAGTTAAGAGTAGCATCAGCGAAACCCACAGAAAGCTCTGGACCTGAGATGGCTTTTAGAGTTCTCCCCAAATTAAGGCAACTGGGCTGGGCCTCTGTACCGCTGCAATGTTAAGTCACTGAAGCAAACTGCACCTTGGAGGAGACATAACCATGGTTCACGCAGGAACCTTCCTGTGAGAACTGTGAGCGGGGAGCAGCCAATACTTCCCACCAATGGGAAATAACTGACTCAATCCCAGAAGGACAATAATTGGGGTAATAATTATAGTATACCTCAGCAACAAATATCTACATCAAGAGTGTCAAACTCATTTTCACCGTGGGCCACATCAGCCTCACGGTGGCTTTCAAAGGGCCGAATGTCCCTTTAGGACGGTATAAATGTAACTGCTCCTTAACAGTTAAGTGAGCTGGGTAGAAACAGGGTGCCAGCAGGATAAAACAAGGTGGGGGGGCCGAATCGGGCCCCCTGGCCTTGTGTTTGCCATCTGTACCTTACAATCCATCCATTCCTAAAATTGCTCAGATTCATTTGCTTCTATGAAGAGTTCTCTTCACATCAAGGATTCTAGGTAGTTTTTTCTTAAGAAACCTGAAATAGGAAGGCAAGTGGGATGAAACACAGGCCTTGTTGCTAAGGCTGTTCTGGGTACCACTTAAAGTTGGTAGCCATATGTGTCATTCAGGAAATGTGTCAGAGCAATAATCTCAAGAAAATATTATGCCGGCAAAACCCCGAGGGCCTAGCAGGTCTTGCCCCTCCTTTGTGGGAGGAAGTGGAAGATGTGATCGCTTACCCTCTACTTTTTGGAAAATGGCATGCCTGTACCGCTGGAACCCTAACTTTCAGCATTTCATCGTCTGTCTCAGTGTATCTGTGACCCTCAGCAAGAGAAATCTAGCTCAAAGTTTTTATACTGGACACTTACTTTGAACCTCTCCTAAGCTTGCAAGCGCATTCCCATCTGCAAGCGCTGGCCCTGGTTTCACCTCCAGGGAAATTTCAGCGGTTGCACGATTCCGCCCACCACGCGTCAGGGCTTCCAAAATTCCATTTGTCATCAGCGATGGTCCATTCGTTTTCTATTGCTGCACGACAATATTACCACAAACTTAGTGGCTTAATGTGACATACAGGTATTAGCAGAGTTTCTGTGCACTAGGAAGCTGGGCATGGCTTAGCTCTGTCCTACGCAAGGCTGCAATCAAGGTGCCAGCTGGGTCTACAGTCTTAGCTGAGACTCAATTGGTAAAGGAACCACCTCCAAACATATATGGTTTTTGGCAGAATTGGGTTCCTTGCCAGGGTGAGCGACTCAGTCGTTGGTTGCTGGCCAGAGGCTGCCATCAGTTCCTGGCTACATGTACCTACCTCTCTATGTGGTGGTTCACAACATGGCAGCTTGCTACTTCCAACTCGGCAAAGGAGAGCGGTCCCAGCAAGATGGGAGTGATAATGTTATGTAACTTACTCACATATGTGCAATCATGCGCATCCTGTCACTTTTGCCGTAGTCTATTGGTTCAAGGACACTTTCAGATCCTACCCACACATAAGGGGAGAAATATATATAACGATAGAGATATTAAGAGATGGATATCATGGGGTTGGTCACATTAGACACTGTCCATCATAAATGGGATACTTATTGCTACCCTACCAGTGATGAAACATGTCCCAAATCTCATTGTTGAGTCCACTGCTTCACATCACTCCCTATACCCACTAACTTAAATTCCTGGTAAACAGCCTCAGAGGTGGAGTCCTGCTGGCAGGAAGTTCATGATGGAGTGATTTTAATAATACTGCCTGTGAATGAGTGAGAAAAGCAGGATCAGTCAAGAAAAAAAGAGAAAATGAGTTGTAATGCAATTACAACAAAGGCCTTAGCTAATTTCATGGAGAGTTCTAGAGCTAAAATAACTCTTCTGAGGCGTCCTGAATTAAGGTCAGAGGGCCAGGTCTTTGTCTACCACGTGGTCTAGTTATTTGATGGGCTCTTCTCTTCTCCAGGGAACTGTGGGGGAGACAGCTCCCCAGGGCCCCAAGAAGCTTATGGAAAGAGGCAGAGCTGTGAGCAGCCAGCAGCAGGGGAGTAAATGCCTCAGACCTCGAAGGGTGTCTGGGAGGCACATCACTGTAGAAGTTTTTAATAAACCCAAAGGCATAATATAAAATAAAATTTAGTAAACTTTCTGATGGTTGACTCGAATAAAGCAAGAAAACTTAGGCCCCAGAAAAGGGAATGGATTTTTATGCAGTTATTTTCCATAAATATATATATGTGTGTGTGTATTTTTTTTTTTCTGGAAAGACTACAGATAGAAGTTAGGAAGTGACCTTCTTGACAAAATGCTAGGGTTGGTAGGAACATTTTTAGCTACAAATAACAGGATACTTTGATAACAGTCATTGATACAACTTGAGAATTTATTTTTTTCTTGCAGAAGAAGTATGTTTGAAACTTTGTTCAATTGCTCTTCAATGTCAAGGGTAAGCTAGTGATGCTCTTGGCTTTTATCTCAGACTTCCTGTGTCATGGCTACAAACTTCAACCATCCTGTCCCATCTTTAAGAAGCAGGGAGACAGAAGTAGTATCAGCAGATTTTCTTTCATCTCGTTGGCCTGAATAGTGTCCCAAAGCCAACCTGAGATACAGGAGAGGCTTACAAAGAGATTATTATTATTATTATTTTGGTGTTTTTAGCAGAGGCAGGCAAGGAAGAAGGGGATTTGCAGCAGGTGCAGGTGATTCAATCTGTATAGTTCTCAAAGCAGGTTTCTGTTTTGCTGATTAAAATTAGATCCATAAACTTTAAAGGCTAGATGAAAGATGACAGATACCATCATTTGGCTGAGAAGTCAAATCAGGTCTATTATTTGGATAAAAAACTATTGGTATCATTCAGGATCCAAACCAGAAGACAGACAAGTCCGTGCCAGGTCATTTAGAGAGGGGATTGAATACACATGGGGAACTGACTGCAATGGTAGTAAAGGAGTTGAGAAGCCAAATAAGGTACAGAGACATCTTGAGGATTAATGACAGCAGAAAGCCACTACAATCCCCACAGCTGAAGAGACCAAAGGAGATGATGCTGTTACCAGATTCCAGGAAGGAGCTGGTGTTGCCCAGTGAGAACTGGTTTCATACCAGAGTTTACCTAGTGGGAGTGGGTCATGGAAGGAGAAAGGGCCCAGAGGAGATATTGCCCAAAGCAAACAGAGACAAAGTGGGTGGAGGTAGTTTCTCTGCCTCCCACTTTCCAATAATTCATCTCACCCCACAGTTGAACCTAATTTGAAGCTAGCTGGCAAAGGAGTCTGGAAAACTTGGCTTGCACGGGTCATTCTCCTGCTGTACAGAGGAGAAAAGGGGAATGGAGAGAAATGGACTCAAAAGCAGTTGAGCAAATGGCATACACGCCATTCCTGCCCCCACACAGAGACAGACTTGAGGAGTACCTGTAGGAAAGCCAGTTTTCCCTGGAAGCAGTGTTGTCACCGCCACATAAAGGAGCCCAGACCCTAACGTTTGACATCATATAAATAAGTTTAGACTGCCTAAACTAAAGAAATGCCATCACTTATTACAAATTCATTTAGGAAAAACATAAAACTATTTTTCATAAATTATATGTTCTAAAAACTTTTAAAATAGTCCCTGGCCTAGTCTGAAGGTAAACCTGATACTATATATATATAAATTCTTTTTAAAAGGGGAAATAAACTATTTTCAAGAGAATTACTTATGAAGAACTAGTAAATTGACTCCTTTTTGCTTTCAAAATCTAAAAGCATTGATCAAAACAGGAAGTTGAATAAGGTGGGCTAAGATTTTGATATTAATTATAAATAAACAGAGAATGTGAGCCATGGATGATTGATAATTTTTGACCCTAGAAGTATACCATAATTGCAATTCATATTACTTAAAAGAGTAATTCTTTAAACAAATGAATTAATGTAGGCATTTTGAAATAACAAAAAAAAATTTGTATTAATATGATTTGAGAATTAAAACTTTGTATTAATATGAAAAAAATAAAATAATGTTTAGCAAACAAAAAACAAAACAAAAAAACCCAAAACAAAACAAACAAAAAAAGTATACATAGCCACCAGCTACTTGAGAAGAAACTACAATCTGTTTTGACTATTATGTATCAAATTGTAGTTATCAGTTAAAATTCCAGAAACTCACTATACTAAAACTATGTTTAAGATTTCAAGGTTAAAATGCTATAGTTCTTACATTTTTCTCTATTGAGGAGTTTTATTTTATGACTTCCTACATTAGTTGTGAAAGCATCCTCTGGTCTAAAATACAACACAACAATGAGGTTTATTAAAATACGACTTGCATTATGTACATATTATTGAATTTGCATACTTCAAAGAACATCCTCACCTACCAATCAATATTTTGGCATAATTTTTTCAGGAAAAAAGTCCGTATATAAGTCGGAGCCACGAGACTCTAAATTTTTTTACTTGTAAGAAACCTTGGATATATATTGGTATATATTTTAAACTTTAAAAACTAATATGAATAAAAATGAAAAAATATTAACTGATATCTAGGGAAGCCAACACGTAATTTATGCTTAAAACCATTTCAATTTGTTGAATTTTTCTGTTCAGTGTGGAGTATTAAATAGATCATATAAAATATACTTTATTTTAAAGTGCAAAGTGGTTGTATTTATCAAGGATCCAAAATCCTGTAGTTCTTAAAAATGCTTGACCAGTTTTTTCCTCCAAATTGTTTTCAGCTACTTTCTTTGCTTTAAAATGCTCTCAACTACCTATTTTGGTTTTTAATGCTCCAACACATCATTGTACAAATTGTAGAAACAAACTCATGCTTTTGGCCACAGCATTTTTAGCAGTCTTGATGTTCTCGATAATATACATGCTTCCTGTGTTTGTAATCTTGAAACATTAGTACAATATTAACCTTTAAAATGAAACTAACAACAATCATTGTCCTCCTACATACACTTCATGTTTTCTGCTGTTTTACAAATACATCAACGCTATGGCCTTCTATAAAACAAACAAAAATACACCTTTAAAGAAACAGGGTACAAAGCCTGTAAATCTGTGAACAGTTTAAACATTATAGTCACAGGTTTGCAATTACAATGTAAAGAAGGACAAGATCTGTGACCATACATACCAATGAAATGTGAAGCCAGTCTTACATGATCACAGACAAGAGACAGATGCTTTTGAGAAATGAGCATGACATGAACCACAGAAAATTACACGGGTTTCACTGATAAGATGGTTTAAACCAGGATTTGCCTTAATTCAATGTGATTCATTGAGGGTGGCTGTGCCCTGAACTCCTGTCTAGCCAATTCTGACACCCAATCCGCCCAGTGTCTCTTGCACTGTCCCCACCCTCCGTCCTCACATAAATAAATGCACACAAGCTCTGCCCCGCCAGAAGATAAAGCTAAGATGGCAGCACTACAAGTACCGGAGCCACACTAGGTGGGACTGGAAACACAAAAGCAAAGCCCTATGTATATTATTTCATTCCGCATATTTCCCTGAATAACCAGACGCCCCCCACCCCAAGGTATTGGATAACAGTGCACAGAATTGGCGGGAGGGGACGCTCGCTTTGCAGATTTCCAGAAATTCACATGTCCCGTCAGTAGGGAGGGTTCAGGTGACCCACGCGATTTGCCTTGGGGCCCACCCTTCCCTTCGTGTCCCCTTGACAGTGGAATTAAGGGTGACTCTAATCATCTTTTCATTCCCGGACAGCGCCCCATTCCTCAGCACCCCAGGGGAGCCTTGCAAGGTGCCCAGCAGCCAAACCAGTAGCCGAAGCAGCTGGCAGTGAGCAGGGAGTGCGCACTGCGGAGGCGGGAAGAGGAGGAGGAGGGGGAGGGGGACAGGGGGAAGGAGGAGAGAAAACGCTGCATAGGCTATCAATTTAGAGCAGCCGCTGCCCCTGCCCTGGAAGGAAACACTGCCAACCGCCACAGCAAGGCCACCCGCCACCCTCGCTGAGACACCTAAGTGAGCATGTGTGCCAGCCTGCGCACGCCTAGTGGGCGCTGCTCAATGACCACGGGTTCCTAAAAAATGATCCAGTTACCGGGTTTTGTGTGTACCCGGAGACTCGGAAAGGGCTTGGCTGGGGCTGGCCGGTTTGGCACCGACCCTAGTGAAATTAAGGGGTGGCAAGGACTGGAGACCTGTCAGTCCCCACTAGCAACTGTACATGGGGAATGACCGCACATGCCACCAGCTAAGACTCAACTGCCTGTGCATTCATCCATCCGTCCCATCCACCCAAGATACATTTCTCTCCCGATTAGGGTTAGAGCCTCTGCTAGTGTTGGGAATGTAACGTGGGCCACAGACACCATACCCATCCTTATGAAAAGAGTCTAGAATGTTTCATTTTGTGTGCTACCACTTGGGAAGAGCCTTGCACCTAGGTGGACACCCTAGATGCTCACGTCCTCCCACAATCTCACGTAGTTGACCATCATTCAGAGGTTGAAAGTTGTCCAAAGACAAACAAGTAGCAGAATGAGGATCCAAAGCCTGTTCTGCCAGTGTTTGGCGACCTCCTTGGCTCCTGAGACAGTAATGAGCCCGTGAGCAGCTCCTACACATTCAAGCCTTTTACTCCGCCAAGCTTTTAGATACCCTATGCCTGGGTTTTAGCTCTCATCCCAGGGTTGGGGAAGGGGGCTTCAACACTGACTGAGCTTGGGAGTCTGGTGAAATTTCAGAAGAAGCATTAGCCGAACAAATACTTATTGGATACATTCTAGGTGGAAGGTTCTCAAGTAGGGGCTGAGAAATACACGAAGAGAAATAAGAAGCTCTGACAGAGCTTACAGGGTAGTTGAAGAAACAAGACAAAAAATTGTTTCCCAGGCTACTCTCATTGCACAATATACTCTTATTTCCTATGCCCACCCCTTGTCCTTATGTTTTCATCACCCTACTTATGTAAGTGTGTGTACGTGTATGTGATACACCCATCATCTAAAGCCCTGAGATAAAATGCATTTCTTCACCACTTCCCTCCCCTCCACCTGCACCTGCACCCCCATTTTTTAAAAAGAGGAGGGCATTCAGAGTAGAGACATAACATAAGAGCTAGGAAGTAGATAAAGAATATGGTACTGGGAGGATAGGCCTTAATGATTTTGTCAGGAGTATAAATTAATACCCTTCCATCTGAGAGTCAAAAGGATCAAACGAATAGGAACCAAGTTGCACTGGCAAATATATTGCTAGAGAAGTTACTCAGGAGGGGTTAGTAGAATAGCTTGGGACAGGGGACTCAGCTGATGTTACATGTCATAGATAACAATGATAAGTTCTTTGGTAGATATGATATTTCCAGATATGATACAGACACAGTTACAATTATAGTTTTAGGTCATATTCAAGAATTATCTTCCATAAGGTAAGTCTGGGCAGAAAAAGACAAGCCATTTAGTTGCCACTCTCAATAGATAAGAAGGCCCTTTTAGGGGGAGGATGGAGTCAACAGAAGACTGAGGAAACTATAATTCCTTTAAGATTTGGCTCGGAGAACAAAAATTCAGGAGTGACTCTGGCTTGAGAACACTCTCCTAACTGTGAATTCTGCTTTCACAGAAGGAGAAGAATGTACTCATTTACTACCTGTCTTTCGTAAGTGAAAGCTATTTTAAATAGACAAATCCTAAAAAAAAAAATAAATCAAAATAAAATCACCCGTGGGACTTTGACTCCACCTGGCCTTCTCTGCCTTGAGATCTTATTTAAACCAGCACTATTCACGGTAAGTCTTCACGTTGGCGGCGCACCCTGTGGGGAGAGGATGGAGCACGGAAGCTTCGCGCGCCTGCGGTGGCACGTTCCCTCTCCTCTCAGGTCCCAGTTCTCCCACCTGGAGGGGACCCATTACCTGCAGCCGAATGTCAGCCTACCTAGCAAGGTCTTTACGCTTCCTCAAGCTGCTGGTAAAACCCGGGGAAGTGGATTGCTTTCAGACTCGAACGGCTCCTCTGCCCCACACCCAAAGCCCCGCGACGGAGGGAGGTGGCGGGGAGGGGGCGGGGAGGGAGCCGGCTGGGGCTACTGAGCATGCGCGGGGGGTGGCGCATGCCCAGTCCAGCCGGCCGCTTCCCATTGCGGGCAGTCCGGGCTGAGCGAGCGGCGGTGGCGGCAGCGGCACCGCCTCCTGCTCACGCTCCCGAGGCGGCGGGGTTAGATGAGCGGCCCCTGGAGCGGCGAGAGCCGTGCGGTGGGGAGAAGGAAAAGAAGAAGGAGGAGCTCGTTGCTGTCTTTGTAGTCTTCCGGCGGCTGGGGCGAGAGGCCAACGCTGCCCAGCAGAGTCGTTGGAAAAGGGCTGCGGGCTCCCGGGTCTGCCTGGCCGGCCGAGGGCAGCGGCGGCGGCGAGGATGATGATGTGCGCAGCTTCTGCCTCCCCCGCCGCAGCCTCCTCGGGGGCCGGTGGGGACAGATTCTTCCCCGCTAACACCGTCTCCTCCTTCCCGGCGCCGGGGGCGCTGTTCATGCCGGTTCCCGAGGGGCCGGTGGCGGCCGCGGGGCCGGGGCTGGGGCTGCCCGCCGCGGACGCCCGGGATCACTACCAGCTGCTGCTGTCAGGCCGGGCCCTGGCCGACCGCTACCGGAGGATTTACACAGCTGCGCTCAGTGACAGGGACCTGGGGGGCAGCAGCACCGGCCACTCGGCCTCCAGGTGCGTCTCCGGGCGGCCGTCCTTGCGCCCCATGCGGCATGTGTGCGTGTGTGGCTGCGTCCTCGCCCAGCTACCTTTCCGAGCGCCTGATGCTGGGCAGTAGAAACAATTAAGATGCGGGGGTGCGACGGGTGCAGTTTCTGCCCCCGTCAGTATGTTTCTTTGTGGGTGTTTACCAAGGCTGGGAGGGTAGCGGGTGATGTTTAGGGAAAGGTGAGCGTGCGGGGCGCTTATGACACGTGCGTATTGTCGGTGAAGGAGGGGTGGGTGAAGGGTAAGAAGCTCCTGTTTGAAGAGAATTTGCCAGAGTGGTGGGAACAGTGGCGTTTCCAGGGTCTGTCGCAATAGTATTTGCAAATATTTCTCACCCCCCCCATCCCCCATGACTTTTCATCCTCCCTTTTCCAACTCCCGTAAGAAAAAAATAGGCCGATTCTCTCGTTCACTTAGTGGTGGAATGGCATAGGTTAAGGATAAGTTTTAAATATATCCATATACTTATGTATTCATGCATGTGTATATATATATATATATATACACACACATATGTATATATATGTGACAAATTTGAGATAATATATAAAGCCTGGAATATTTGCATAAGGCAGGGTTCCAGTTTAAGAGAATGAGGCGAGAGGGATGCAGATGGAGATTTGTGTCGATGGGAAAGGCGTCTGCTTCAGGTCTTGAGAGCTGTATTTTGATAACGGGTCTACTAGAAATGAGGTTGGAGCTGCTCCTGGGTTTTGATGCCCCCATCAGCCATCTCCCTGTATTTTGTGGACCGTTTCCTTTGCTGTTTCATAGACGTGAGAGTAGGGGGGGGGGTTGTGGGAAAAGGGGGAATGCTGAAGAACTTTCAAAATATCGCAGCTGGTAGGTTCAGGTGCCACCAACCAGAACATTGGAATAGCTCCTAGATGTCTTCGTAGGATCACTGCACATTGTTTCCTTAATGTAGAAGATATTGAGCCGCTTTCATTTTCTTTTCTTGAAATATGGATGTCTTTTTTGCTCTTCTTTTATTTTTCTTTTCCATGCCCTTACATGCCACACACCCTGGAGGATGGTGACTGACTTGTTTTACCAGCTTGGTTTTGACAGTGGTATTTGGGAGTTGGCATCTTTTTTCTCACAGCTTCTTGCAGTACATGGAGAAATGGGGAAAGCACTGTAGGATTTTGTTAAAAGTTACATAGTTTATTTATTACATGTGCAGTTTGTTAGGCAATAACATGTCATTGTTGCCCGCTAGGTTATGAAAGGGTGGTAGGCGTTAAGTCAGGTATTTGGAATTTCACCAGTATTTGCTGTTGCTTTTATCTGTTGCAGACAGTTTCAAAGGTGGAGCATTGTTTACATTTCTGCAATTGTGGGCAGATGAGTAGTTTTACCATATGGATGTAAATGTGTGTAGCTACCTTTTGCCATCTAAACTGGAGGCCACAGTGGCACAAGTCTGTTTCTTGCTCATGTTTTTGAAACTAGCACACAACCTCATTAGACACTTTGCTTTGATAATTAGGTATATAATTATGGCACTGCAGGTACAACTTTACGAAGCCCTGTCGAAGAATTGGAATCTACTTTGTTATTTCCCAGTTTATATACTGGGTTGGCCAGAAGGCCCGTTTAGTTTTTTCGTAAAATAAAAGACACATTTTCATTTTCACCAGTAACTTTATTGATTTGGATATTTTGAGTATGTTGGCTTCTAGTGGGGGGAGACCAAGGGTGCTACTAAACACCTTCCAATGCATGAGACAGCCCCTCAGCAAAGAATGATTTGGCCAAAATGTCAATAGTACTAACAAACTTCACAAAGCACTTTTGACACATTCTATCTGTCACTGTACCCTCTTCATACACTGCACACATCTTTGTGTGTGTGTTTCAGTTGCATTTTTAGCTTGCTTGAAATAATGGAGCATAATACACTAAAAATGTTGCCTATCTTCTGTATTAAAATGGCTGCACCAAGATTCACCAATTTTGATAATTTTTTTTTGAATACATGCTGATTGTGACAACTGTCACGATCGAATAAGAATTGTTTCGAATGAAGTTAGACAACTAAGCACTACTAGAGCCACCAATAAGGAAAAAACTAAATGAACTTTTTGGCCACCCCAATAATAACTTGTGACTGGCATAAATCCTATTTTAACTTTTTACTATTATACTTGTGTAATAATACAATTTCTATATAGTTAGAAGAAAATATATATTTACTACATTCTAAAATTTATGGATGATCTTTTACTCTTTGGCCCAATTTTATATAAGCTGTTAGTTAAAATTAATGGAGAATTCAATATTTCAAGAAGCGTATTGTTATTTACTGTCAATTCACATTATTTTTCCAAGTCTGAGCCTGCAACTACTCTTTACCGAGAACTTGCTTAAAAATTCAGTCACAGTTTCTTATAAGTATAATGCAGAAAGTGGAGCTGGGATTTAGGTACTGAATGAATGTTGTTATGTGTATAGTGGTACTAGCTGAGTTAGAGGAGCAGATGAGAAGTTTCAGAGATAGAATGGAGCAAGAATAGAAGATGAAGCTTTAGTGGGTGGAAGTTTAAAGGATGAGAGAAAGGAGACAGCTTAGGGAGCTTTAAAAAGATAAAAATATTAAGAAGAGAACCCTGAGACATTAGCATCTCTGATCCTAAGTAAGTGGATTGAAAGTCCACAGCAGTGTTCAATGCTGAAGAAAGTGAGAACACTTTCCAGGTTACTGTTGACTTATGAGGAAGTAGTTATAATAGATGTGGTGAGGAATTAGTGAGATATTTTGAGGTAATGGGGAGATTACTGGGTTATCAGTAAGTGGAGGAGAAATTAAAGAAGTGAGAGGGGGTGATTGATGGGGAGAGGTCAATGAGAGATCTTGGGGGACTGGTTTAAGATGACAGGTGGAGAGGTTAGCCATTGAAACAGGAGCTAGTGTTTCTTTAGTATACAAGGGTGAGAGTATTTGCAAATACAAAAACTAGGAGTTTATTGAGAGTAAGAATTATATTCTATTTTGGTAATCCAGTCATCTAGCATAATATTTGGCATTCTGTAAATATCAAATACCAACTGTGATGAGAAGACAGATCTAGAGAGGAAGTCTTTTAGGAAATTATAATAAAGGCTTCAAGGTGAAACAGGTTTGTGTGGAAGGGACAAAGCAAAGCAAGTTAGTTATCGGTTCATGTTGAGTGAATTAATTACGTGTATTCTGTTTTAAGTGTACAGGAGAGAAGTTGAGGGACGAAAGGCTAATGGAGTTAATTGACTGATGGCATTCTGGTGAAGTGGCTAAGAGCTTGGATTCTGAAGTTCCACTGGTTTTAAATCTTGGCTCTGCCACTTTTTCACTGTGTGATTTTGGGTATGTTACAATAACTTCTGTGTCTTGGTTTTGTCATGTTTTTAATTCTTAAAAATTTAGATGTAATTGGAATATACCATTATATTAGTTTCAGATGTACAACATAATAATTCCATTTTTATATATATTATGAAATGAATTACCACAATAAGTCTAGTTAATATTCATTACCACACATAGTTAAAATTTTTTTCTTATGATGGAAAGTTTTTGATTTATTCTCAGCACTTGCAAATACAGGATGGGGCAAAAGTAGGTTTACAGTTAGTCATATGAAAAATAATATAATGATTGATTAATAATATAGGAATAAACTGTTTCAGGTGCTCACACTATAAACCTACTTTGACCCCACACTGTATATGGTACTATATTATTAAATGTAGTCACAGTGCTGTACATTGCATCTCCATGAGTTACTTATTTTATAGCTGGAAATTTATACCTTTTGACCATCTTCACCCATTTTGCCCAATCTTCCCTGCCTGGTCCATTCCCCACCTCCCTTTGGCAACTATTCTCTGTTATCTGTTACCTATGGCTTTGGTTTTTGTTTTTAGATTTTTGTTGTTCTCTATCTGACTTCGTGTAAGTAACATCATGACCTTAAGATCTATCTATGGTATTGTAGATGGCAAGATTTCCTTGTTGTAGCTGAATAATATTTCATTGTATGTAAACACCATGTTTTCTTTGTCCGTTCATCCATTGATGGGCACTTAGGGTTGCTTACATGTCTTGGCTATTCTAGATAATGCTTCAAAGAACATGAGGGGAGGTGCAGATGCCTTTTTAGTGTTTCAGTTTCCCTTTGGATAAATACTCAAAAGTAGAATTACTTAATCATGTGGTAGTTCTGTTTTTAATTTTTTGAGGAACCTCCATATGGTTTTCTGTAGTGGCGGAACCAGTTTACAGTCCCACCAACAGTGCACAAGTGTTCCTTTTGCCCATACTCACCCACAGTTATCTCTTGTCTATTTTGATAACAGCCATTCTAACAGGTGTGAGGTGATACCTCATTATGATGACTTGTAATGTTGAATACCTTTCCTGTGCCTCTGTTGGCCATGTGTATGTCTTCTTTAGAATTTTTAGTCAGATTTTTTTTGTTGTTATTGAATTGTGTATGTATTGATATATTGAAATATTTTGGATATTAACCCTCATATCAGACACATGATTTGCAAATACTTTCTCCCATTCTGTAAGTTGTTTTTCCATTTTGTTGATGGTTTTCTTTGCTGTGCGAAAGCTTTTTAGTTTGTTGTAGTCCCACTTGTTTATTTTGCTTTTGTTTATGCATTTGTTTTCTTGTATGTAGAAGGGAGATAATAATAATGAGGCTTGGTTTTATGGATTGAATAAATCCATATAGGTAAAGTGCTTGACACATTATGTGCTATTAAATATTAGTTACTGACTTCTGCCCAGAGGGAGGGGCATACAGAATTTGGAGACTTAAAGAGAAGGCAAAGGTCATGTCTTTTAATTTTGGTGTCAGTGACTGTTGAATGTGAGAATAACTGTTCCATTCAGCAACTGAATAAATATATTTTGTATGAATGAACCAATCAAAACTAGAAATTTAGTTGTGGAAAGGGATGGGACAGGAAATGAACCAAGGAATGTTTGATTAGGTCTGTGTATGAATGGCAGTAGAACACCTCACTTGGGAAAACCATAATATAGTGATGAAATCTGCTCTGGAGGCTGACTGCCTTAGTTCAAATCTTTAGCTAACCTGAAGACAGAAAAATATGGATTTTTCTGTCTTAAATTGGGCAAGTTAATTAAGTATTCCTTTGTCTGTTTCTTGTATGTAACCGTATCAGTATTGAAAGGATGTTGTGCTTATACATGGTAAGTGCTGAGTAAATTAGCTGCTGCTGTTGTTGATATTATTATTAAAACCACATATTTAAAATTCCAATCAGCTTGATATTGTTAGTTTTTCCACTCAAGAGAGAAATGGAAAATGCTAGTTGAGTTGATTCAAAGTTGAAGTGTGGGCTCAAATTAAAAAAAAAACAAAAAACAAAAAAATGAAACAGAGCCTAGTAATCATTTCTGCCCAGGGCCCTCTCACATAAACTGCTCTCCTTCATGGAGAAGCCTGGGCAGAACTGCCTGCCTCTGCTGAACTGCCTGTACTCTGTTTCTGCCTTCTGAGCCAGCTCCTTACACAGGTTCCCTGGAATCCTGTTTCAACCAGTAGGATTGAGGTTTTCCCCATCCAGTCAGTATGGCTGTATTCTTACTAATCAGGGCAGTGCCTTTTGGACCAATCTAAACAGTGGGGATTTTGGAGTCCTCATTTGCATGAATACGGACCATTCAGGAACTGGGGGTGGCAACTTCTGTCCATATAAGTCAGCTCCTCTCAAGTGCACTTCTTCCCATTGAAGAACGGAGACTGTCTTCTTATCTGAGCTGAAATATTGAGGATATCTCCCCAAAACAGAGGGAAGCAGCCCTTCTGGTGGAGTGGGGCAGACCAGTGTCGTGCAAAGCACACCAGCAGGAGCAGAGCAGAGCTACCTGGGAGGGGCTTGGCCCCAGGGCTTTCGTACAGTTGTGCTTATCACAGTTGAGCTGTTTTGCACTGAATTCTTCTTCACTGTCCCCACCCCACCCCCTCAAAATTGAAGTGTGATGGGAAGTCAAAGAAGGGAAAGTGAAGGTTTTTAGTGATAATGATTGACCATATGGTAAAAAAGAAAAGTGATGCCAAGAGGGAACTGATAGACTGAATGATAAAAGAGGAGTTAGGGTTGAAGTGGTGGAGTAAGGTTAGTGAGAACAATAGAGGAGATTATGGTTAAAGGGGGAAATTGCTTTATTTATTTATTTATTTTTGCCTCTAAGCTAAACCCACTTAGTTTCTTCACCTGCTTTATCTCTTTGTTAAAAGTGGTATTTGAGCCCATCTTTCAGATGCATGGGATTTTGGTTGTAAGAGGTTAAGTCGTCAATTAATCCAACAAAGGCTCAGGGATTACTACTTGGTGCTAACCATTGGCCCTACAAATGTTTATTAGATAAAGTTTCTACACTTCAGTTTATTGTCTGGATGAAGATGAAAGATACAAAGGCAGGTACTGATAAAAGTGTTCCATGAAATCACTAAAAAAGCAATTATTATGACAAAGGGAAAGCATTCTGGGCTGGTTCAAAAGCATGAACAAGAGGTAAGAAAGCACAGTTTGTGTGTAGGTAATGGTAAGAATCCCATTAGAGCCAGGAGGTAGTGTTATAAGAAAGACTAGTGGGAATTCATTCTGAAAATGGAGGCTGTGGTCAAAGGGCAGGGGGGGAATCTTGAACGACAAAGTAAGAATTAGGTTTTACTTAGTGAACACTGATGTTTTTGAGTAATAAAGAGATTATTATAGGAGTGTTTTAAGAAGCGATGTGGGATTGAATCAGTATATGTATATATTCGTGGGTAGGCAGGAATTTGTTTTGTATAGCTGTTAACATCTGTGGAACCCTGTATCAACACATGTGAAGGCAAAAACTATTCTTTTATCATATTGGTAGGTTGAAATATGAAATGAATTCCTCCCTTTGGCCTTAAAAAGTAAACAAAAGTGTTAATTTAAAAATACTTTTGCATTTTAAGATTTGTTTTAAAAAAATCAATGGAAAGTCTCACTCTTTATTCAAAAATAGATGAAGGATTCAGATTTTTGGAGGAAGGATGCATACAGTTCATCAAATTTAATTTATATACAATAACATTTAACTTTATCTACTTACTTATTTTGGGTTGTTTATTCTATTACAGTTGTCCCAATTTTTCCCCTTTTGTCCCCGTCCATCCAGCCCACCACCCTCACCCACAGTCAGTCCCCTCTCCATTATTCATATCCAATAGTCATTCATACATGTTCTTTGCCTAGTCCCTTCCCTTTCCTTCCCCCATTCCCCACTTCCCTCTTCCCCTCCTACAGTTATCACTGTTTCATGTTTCCATGTTTCTGTTTTTTCACCTTAGTTTATTTTAATTAGATTCCAGTTATAAGTGAAATCATATGGTATTTGTCTTTTGCTGACTGCCTTATTCCACTTAGTATAGTAGTTTCTAGTTCTATCCATGCTGTTGCAAAAAGTAGGGCTTTTTTTTCTGCCTTGTAGTATTCCATTGCATAAAATATACCACAGTTTTTGATCCACTCATCTACTGATGGGCACTTGAGCTTTTTCCACCACTTGGTTAATGCAAATAGTAGTGCTATGAACATTGGGGTGCGCAAGTTCTTTGAATTGGTGTTTCAGGATTCTTACAGTATATTCCCAGCAGTCAAATTGCTACATCATAATTATGGCAGTTCCAATTTTAATTTTTTGAGAAAATTCTATGCTGTTTTCACGGTGGCTGTACCTGATAATGTACTAGGATTCCCTTTTCTCCACATCCTCACCAGCACTTATTTGTTGATTTGTTAATGATGGTCATTCTGACAGGTGTGATGTAGTATCTCACTGTGGGTTTAATTTGCATTTCTCAGCATTTTTTCATATTTCTACGGGCCATCTGTATGTATTTTTGGAGAAATAGTCTATTTAGGTCTTGTCCATTTTTAAATTGGGTTGTCATATATGTTCTTTATATATTTGGAGATTAAACCCTTCTGATGTATCATTGAGAAATCTGCTCTCCTTTATAGTTGGTCCCCTTTTTACTTTGATGATGGTTTCTTTAGCAGTGCGGAAATGTTTTAATTTGATGTAGTTCCATTTGTTTATTTTTTTTCCTTTATTTCTGCCCTAGGAGATATAGCAGGAAAAATATTGCTAGGTGGAATATCTGAACTTTTACTGCTTGTGTTTTCCTCTAGGACTTTTATTGTAACACAACTTATATTTAAGTCCATTATCCATTTTGAGTTTATTCTGGTGTATGGTATAAGTTGGTGGTCTAAGTACATTTTTTTTTTTTGCAGATACCAGTTCAGTTCTCCAGACACCATTTATTGAAGAGACTGTTTTTACTCCATTGTATGCTCATGCCCTCTTCATTGAATATTAATTGACCATAGAAACATGGGTTTATTTCTGGGCTCTCTATTCTGTTCTGTTGATCTATGTGTCTGTTCTTATGCTAGTACCAAACTCTTGATTACAGTGGCCTTGTAGTATAATTTTAATATTAGGTATTGTGATCCCTTCAACTTTACTGTTTTTTCTCAGGAGTGCTGAGGTTATTTAGGGTCTTTGTTGGTTGCATATCAATTTTTGGAATATTTGTTCTAGATCTGTGAAATACATCATTGGTATTTTAATAGGAATTGCATCGAATGTATTGATTGCTTTGTGTAGTATGGACATTTTAATGATGTTAATTCTTCCAACCCATGAGCACACTATACTATATACTTCCATTTATTTGTATCTTCCTCAGTTTCTTTCTTCAGTGTTCTATAGTTTTCCTAGTATCTCCTTGGCTAAATTTATTCCTAGATACTTTGTTTTTCTTGTTACTATAGTAAATGAGTTTTTTTTTTTCTGGTTTATATCTCTGATGTTTCATTGTTGGTATGCAGAAATGCTTTTGATTTCTGGATATTTTAAAATTAATTTCTCTTTGTCTTCTGAAAACTTTTTTCCATTCAATTTAAGTGTGTTTGCCTTTACCAGATAGAGCATACCTGTAGTAGTTGCTTTAAAGGTATTATTGGAAAATTACAGCATTTGGACCATTTTAGGGTTGGCACCCCTTAATTGTTTCTTTCCTTGAAATTTATCATATTTTTCTTGAGTTTTGCATTGTGAATATTTTGAATTGGATCTGGGACATTGTGACTGTTAACATTTTATAAAACTCTGGGGTGTATCATAATTCTTTAGAGAATCTTGATTTTTTTTGTTTGTTTGTTTCTTTTAGCAGACAATCAACCCACTTAGGTTCAGATGGCTAACTTGGTCTTGCCTTCCATGGGTGATGATTCACATCTCATTCAATTCTCAGAGCCTTTGCTGTATTTGTGCAGGCCTGTGCCATGCCTGGACAGCTCCCTAATGAACCTGAGACGTGGATTGGTTTATATGGAATTCCTTTCTCCATCTTTCTCCTTTCCAGGATTTCTTCCACCTTTTCCAGCTGGCAGGAGACCCTTTCCCCAATTCTTTTGGCCAGAAAATAGAGTTTCTTGCAGAGTTTTAATTTCCAGATTATTGCTTCTATGCGGTGATTGCTTCCTGGCCTTCTTGTAAAGCTGTTAGAAAAAGGAAAAATATAACCAGGATGGGAAGCTCACTCTTAACTGCAGGTCATTTTTCCAAATTTGACTCCCCTCTTCAATTCTTCAATCTGCCTTTTTTTTTTCATTTCAGAGTTTTCACGTAATCTTCTCTCCCATCCCTCTTCCTTCCTTTCCTCCCTCCCTTTCGCTTTTTCTTGTTTTTGTTTTTTAGTTCAGCTTTTAGTTGTAAACAGTGAGAAAGATAGACTATATTTGGGTTATTCCATTATACTGGAACCAGAATTACTTCTCTGGCTACTTTTAAGATTGTCCTCTTTGTCTTTGATTTTTAGTAATTGGTCTATAATGCACCTAAATATTTATGTGTGTGTATGTGTGTGTGTGCG
Source organism: Noctilio leporinus (assembly GCA_004026585.1). Classification (NCBI taxonomy): domain Eukaryota; kingdom Metazoa; phylum Chordata; class Mammalia; order Chiroptera; family Noctilionidae; genus Noctilio; species Noctilio leporinus. The sequence goes on from PVIW01000250.1 coordinate 455,582, forward strand.
CGCGCGCCCCATGTTTGGTGTTCATTGAACTCTTAGATCTATGTGGTGCTCATTTTTGTTTAATTTGGCACATTTTGGCCTTTGTTTCCTTAAGTATTATTTTAAACCCAGTTTCTTATTTCCTTCTGGGAATCCAGTTATACACATACGAGACAGGTGAGAGGTCAGCAAACTTCTTTTGTGAAGACTCAGATGCTAAGTATTTAGGCTTTGCAGGTAGTATGGTCTGTTACAAGTATTCTACCCTGTTGTTCTGGCTTGAGAGCAGCCAAGACAGTATGTAAACAGATGAGTATGGCTGTGTTCCAATATAACATTGTGTTCAGTATATTCAAAGGCTCCTCATGGATATACTGTTCCTTACAGCCTGCCTCTTTTTCTGTAGGTCAGCTAAACAGAAGTCTGAGACATTTTCTTGAAGTTGGCATTCAGAGATTATAATAACCTAAAGCCTATTCATTCCTACCTCTTGCAGAAGGCAGGGAGAAGTAAGATTTCAGTGGGAACGTGAATTGAGGTTAGCCATCTAATTTCTAAATTCTCTACTCAAGGGAGTAGAAATTAGAGAGAAATTAGAATTAAAAGGGAAAGAAAGAGGAGGTGCTGTGATTCCTCCTGCTTTGTTCTTCCTTCTCCAGGTTGCTGTGCAATCAGGTCATTGATTGCTCCATATAAAGTTTTGAAGTTTTTTCTAGATCTGTGAAAAATGTCCTTGGTATTTTAATAGGGATTGTTTTGAATCTTGAGGTGGCTTTGGGTAGTATGGACATTTTAATGATGATAATTCTTCCCATCCATGAACATGGTATATGCTTCCACTTATTTGTATCTTCCTTCATTTCTTTTTTCAATATCCTGTAGCTTTCCATGTATAGGTCTTTTACCTTCTTGGTTAAGTTTATCCCTAAGTGTTTTGTTTTTCTTGTTGCTATAGTAAATGGGTTTTTTCCCCTAGTTTCTCCCTATTGCAGCTAACCCATGAGAATCTGTAAGTTTTCAGTAAAGTGATTCGTTTGTCTTTGTTTTAAATTTTTTTTATTATATTTTTTTCATTGCCAGTTTGTGGGGGACCCCCGACCTGCAGAGATCCCCTGGTGCCACAGATGAAATGAATCCTTCCCAGGCAGCTTGTGCTAGCGGAGAGAAGGCTGGTCAGTGTTTGATAGACATAGACCTCATGGCCCACCCGCAAAAGGCTTTTATTGATTACACAAGGTTGGGGATGCACGTACATACCATACATAAATCATTACCTCAGAAGTATTCAAAAGAAAGGGAGTTGTTCAGTTTAGATAACAATGGAAGGAATGCAACCATCTGCTTCAGGCTATGGTCTGTTAGACAAGGTGACGCCAAGAATTCCAGGTGGCCCTTAGAATTTTAGGGAGGGTAAGATTATACCTGGGTCAGGGTTTAACATCTACTGCGGGTGCAGTACACAAGTCAAGGAAGTTTAGGTCACAGGGCAGACTTCAAAGGACATGTGGAATGTTCTCAAGGCCAGATTCTTGCCTGGGGCCCCTCTGCCCCTCTTGGAGCATCAGGGCCTATATGCACCCAGCTTTGTCAGGTTTTATAGGCGTGGCCTGGCCTGGGTGGGGCTCCATGCCCTGACACCTTCCCAGGGGGACCCCGACACCAGTTAACCTCCTTATACTCCCTTCCCCGCTGCAATCACCACTCTGTTATTCATGTCCATGAGCCAGTGAAGGACAAATAACTACGTATATGATTTCACTTATATGTGGAATCTAATGAACGAACTGCTAATTCACTTTTTAATTCCTTATTTGTGGATTATTTTGCATTTTTTGTATAGCTTTCATTTATAGAAAAAAGTGCTTTAACTTTTTTCTTTCAACCATTATGACTTACTGACTTCCAGTACAGTATTTATTAATTAGAGGTGGTATAATTCTGTGTGGTTTTTTATTTTTTTTTTATCTCATACTTAATGGAAGTAATTAATTTTTGTCATTGAGTATGATAAAGTAAAATATTAGCGATAGGATTTTTGTAGATAATCCTTATTAGATTAAGTAACTTCGTTTTCTAGTTTACTGAGGCATGTTATCACAAATAGTTATTGAGCTTTAGAAAACACTCTTTCTGTTCCCATTGAAGTGATTATATTTCTCCCCTTATTCTGGACATTGAGGTTATTTTCAGGTTGATGGCTTTTTTCCTCATAGATTTTAAATTGAGGTATAATTCACATAAGTATTTAACTATCCCCTTTAAAAGTATACAACTCAGTGGTTTTTAGTCTATTCGGAAAGCTGTGCAACTGGACATTTTTCTTCACATAAAAGAAATTTCATACATATTAATAGTTACCCCCCATCTTCTTTCCATTAGCCTCTTGCAACCACTAACCAACTTCTTGTTTCTACAGATTTATCTATCTGGACAGTTAATATAAATGGAACATACAATTTGTGACTTTTCATGGCCTTTGTTTCTTTCATTTAGTGTAATATTTTAAAACTTTGCTCATATTGTAACATGTTTCTACTTCATTCCTTTTTATGGCTGACTAATATTTCTTTAAATGGAAGTATCGCATTTTGTTTATCCATCCATCAATTGATGGACATTTGGGTTGTTTCCACTGTTGGGCTATGTAGCATTTTTGCTTTTCTCTTCATGGAAGATATTGGCCAGACTGAAATTTCCTTATTTCAAAATACCCTTTTTAGGTTTTGGCTTCAGAACTGTACTAGTTTCATAAAATCATTTGGTAAATGTTTTTTCTTCTTATATTCTGGGGAAGAGTTAGTCTTAAGTCAGTGTTGTTTGAGAGAATGCACCAGCAAATCCCTTCAGTGCTTTTAGGGGTCACTGGCAAAACCGTTTTAGTCTAGACTTTTTCTTCGTGGGAAGGTTTTGATTAGGGACTCTGTGTTCTGAACAGATACGCCTATTCACATGTTGTATTTTTCCTTGTTTAGTGTTTAGAAGTTATATTTTGAAAGAAATTTGTCCATTTTACTTAAGCTATGCAATTTATGGACATCTCTGTGGTGACATCCCCCTTATTTCTCAAATGGCTAATTTGAATTTTATTTTTTTTCCTGACCAATCTTACTGGAGGTTTATTGCATTTACTAATTTTTTCAGAGCACCAGTTTTTTCACAAAAAATGATTAAATTTGATTTTATTAAATGTATTGGTTAATAGGATCATAGATCATTTATTGGTTAATAGGTTTTACGTCTACATTTCTGTGATACATGATCTGTATATTACACTATGTGCCCGACATCCAAAGTCAAACCTGATATATGGTGTTCTGTCACCATATACTAGGGCCCTTCTGTCCCCCACACCTTCCCCACTGCCTTCCCTCTGGCAGTTGCCACATAGCTGTCTGTCCACAAGTTTCAGTTTTATATCCCATACTGGAGTGAAATCATATGGTTCTTAGCTTTTTCTGACTGACTTGTTTCACTTAGCATAGTATTCTCAAGGTCTATCCATGTTGTCACAAACGGTAGTATTTTGTCTTTTCTTATGGCTGAGTAGTGTTCCATTGTGTATTATGTACCTTATCTTCTTTATCCAACCTCTACCAAAGGATACTTTGGTTGTCTCCATGTCTTGGCCACCGTGAATAATACTGCAATGAACATAGTAGTGCATTTACAGTATATATTTGCAAATAAGTGTTTTTTCATTTTTCAGGTAGATATCCAGGTGAGAAATTGGTGGGTCATGTGGTAACTCTATTCCTAATTTTTTGAGGAATTACCAGACTCTTTTTCATTGTGTGTGTACCAGCCTGCTTTCTCACCAGCAGTGAGTGAGGGTTCCATTTTCTCCACAGCCTCTGCAACACTTGTTACTACTTGTCTTATTGATAACAGCCATTTTAACAGGTATAAAGTGGTATCTCAATGTAGTTTTATTTTGCATTTCCCTAATAGCTAGTGAAGTTGAACATCTTTTTCATACATTCATTGGTTGTTTATACATCTTACTGATAGAGGTGTCTATTCAGGTTCTTTGTCCATTTTTCAGTTGGATTGTTTGGTGTTGAGTTTTACGAGTTAATATATTTTATAAATGAAACCTTCCTCGGAGCTGTTGTTGGCTAGTATCATCTCTTACTTGGCTGATTGCCTTTTTGTTTTGTTATTGGCTTCTTTGGCCTTTACTTCCCTTGCCTTTGGGTCAAATTCATAAAACTCAGAGAACCAGTTTTGGCTCTTTGATTTTCTCTATTAAAGGTTTGCTCTTATATAAATTGATAACTGCTCTTATTTTGTATTTTCTTCTTTTTACATTCTGTTTAATTTGATGTTTTATTTCTAGTTTAAGTTGTAAGTCTAGATAATTCACTTTCAAACTTTCTTTCATTACATGCATTTATGTGATGAAAATTATATAATATTACATAATAAAATTACAATGTATATTGCAAAAAGCTGTATATTTCCCCTAAACACTGCTTTGGCTGCATCCACAAATTTATAAATGATATATCATATTTCATTTTCATTTAAGTGAAGATATTTTCTATTTTCCATTGTAACTTTGTTATAGCTCTTTTACCCATAGTTTATTTAGAAATCTCGTTTTTAGGTTTCCAAACATTTGGGATTTTCTTAATCTTCTTTCTGTTGGTTTCTAGTTTAATTTTCTTATGATCAACTTATCCTTATCAGCTTGTTGAGACTTGGTCTGTGTTCCAGCATATTGTCAGCTTTTGTAAATATTCTACATTAGAATTAATATAGAAAAAAATGTAGATTCTTTAGTAGTTGGTTATGTTTTTCTATGTGTGTCAATTAGGTCAAGTTGATTAATTATGTTTTTAAAGTTTTTTATATCCAGGCCGTTTCACCCTCACTTGTACCCAAACTCTGCGTATGTCCCCTTGAAAGAATATGCCAACGGGCTCACTCTTGGAAGTGCATTTCCATCTTTGGAGTTTTAGTTCATCTAGTTCTTAATTGCTTCCACAGCTCCTTATGTGAGTCTAGATTTTGAAAGAAGAGCAGTGGCTTGCTTCTATCTAGTATCTTTAGGGAAGTGGAAGTTAGGAGTTAATCTTTACAAAAAGAAAAAGTGGATAATTTTAGAGTGCTGATTTGTATAAGCATAGTGGTGTTTTGAATAGTGTTATCTGTGTTGTATACTATTATAATTTTTTCTTTCTGCTAAGGGCCTGTTCATCAAGATACGCTCTAGACTAGGAGTCAAGGAGCTGGTCCACAAATCAAATCAGTGCAATTCCTGTTTCTGTATGGCCTGTGAGCTAAGAATGGCTTTTATCTTTTTAAAACATTAAGAAAAAAGAAAGAAAGAAACTGTCATAAAATTATATAAAATTACAATTTCCATATCCAGAAGTAAAGTTTTACTGTAATACAACTACGCTCACCTGTTTCCATGTTGTCTGTAGCGGCTCTTCTGCTGTAACGTTCAACTAGTTGCAGCAGAGATTCTGTGGCCTGCAAAGTAGAAAACATTTGCTCTCTGGGCCTTTTCCTGCCTAGACCATAAACTCAGGAATTTTTCATTTCTCATTACTAAGGGAAATTAAACAAAACATTGAATCCCTCTTATTCCTAAAGTTCTTTGAATTTATTAAAATCCTACAATATAGAGTTAATCTTCTTAATCTTGTTATTTTACAGATGAAGGAACAGATTCAGAGAGAGGTTTTAAAATTAAATTATGACTAATTTTTGTTTTGTTAGAAACAGAGCCAGTAATAATCTGATAAAGAAACTAATGAGCTATATCATGGAACAACTTGCAAAATTCATTTGTTTTTGTATTGCAGAAGGGTTTGGTTTTCCTTAAATAGTGATTGCTATTAAGAATATTTCTTTGGACTCTTTAAAGTAAATGTTCTAAAATAAGTGATTAAAGCACATTAATAGCCTTTGCCTTTTATTACTACCCATAATTCTTTCAAATCTCATGGGCATAGGGTTCTTTTTGTGAAAAGACTAAAAATCTTACTTTCAGGATCAATTCCAGACATTCTTCATTAAGCTTCTATTTGATACAGGATTTAAAATCCTAAATCACCAGAAATTTCAAAGTGAATTGTCAATGTGTAAGACTGATTTCTAGAGTTTTCCTTTTATCTGTCTATCCTCAGATGTTATGAAAAGGTTATTTAAGCTTAGTTCTTAAATGCAGTCATATAATGGGATGTTACACTACTAACAGATTGCACTTTTGTTTTCTAATGTTGAATATGAACATCCTTCATATGATTTTAAATTTATTGCTGGTTCTTTTGGACAACCCTCTTATAAAACAATCCAAATTAACAAAAAATACAGTAAAATCTATTTATGGTGATTTGGGGAAAGCTGATTCTTTAGCTGGTTTATTTATATTTAGGAATTAGTAGGTTCAGATTCATTTAAATTCTTATAACTTACTAAGTGTCAAATGCGTAGAAAGAAATATTTTAGGAATACATATTAAGTCATTTGAACTTTCAAAAAGTCTATTAAATAAAGCAGACAAAAATATTGGTATATACTGGTGAAAATTTAAGTTTGTGATAACTAGGCTTCAGGAAATTCATCTTAATTTGGATTTATATACTTGTATTCTGTTTCTCTGAAGTTTCATTTTGAGTGAATCTTGATGTGTTTATAAATTGTTTATAAGGGGCTAACCTTTTCTCAGTTACACAGTCCTGTTGCACAACTGATTTTAATCCCCAAAACTTTAGTGTAAAGGGAGGTTGGTTTCCTAAGCCATTATGAGAAATACTTTAATTAACTTGTTTATTTATATGTTTCTTGAACATACATGATGTGTCAGACACTGATGCAGGTGCTGAAAGTATGTGTTGTAACAGAGCTTCATGCTCTCACATTGCTCATACATGAATAGATTATGTAAGCAGATATCTGTTCATGTGTAGCATTTGGTAGCTATTGGTCACTCTTGTAGATTACTGTCATGGGGAAATTTCATCCACATACATGATTTCCATTACTTTCTTTGCACCAAAATCTGCATAAAATGATTCCATGAATAACTCCTTAATGGGCATTTCCAGCTGGGTATGCTTTCATGTTGGGTATCTCTGTGGATCTGTAGTTGGCCTTCTGCTTATTTTTCTCTTAGAGTAAGGCTTGTAGCTGTAGCTCTGAGCTCCCTTCCCTTCCTTCCCCCTTTGTCCTGCTTCTCTTTTTCTCAAAATGTATTGAGTTCCAGGTATTTTTCTGCGCAAAGAGGCTAGATAGAGCAGTAAACATGAGAGGCAGAGCTTCTGCACCCTTGGAACATACATCTTGTTGAGGGAGTGATGCGTTAAACAGATAATTCTATACATAATTACAGTTTTAGATTACACAGTGAAACATAAGTCTGAAGTGAAGTGAGAGTGTGTATTAGGGAAATTCATCCAGTCTGGAACATTCCTGAGTAAGTGACATAGGTACCAGGGCCTCCAAGATGAATAGTGTTTAGCAGGAGCGAGTGCCAGGTAAAGGGAGAACCTTGGTGGAAGCCCCTGAGGAGCTTAGCAGGTTAAGACAATTGAAAAACATGTCTTTGTGGCTGGAGTATGATGAACATGTTGGGGATAACTGAAAAAAAGGCAGGAAAGAGGGCAGAGAGGGCAGATGTTGGTCGAGGATATTTTAAACCATAGTTATTTTAAACCACGTCCATGCCTTTAGACTTTATTCTAAGAGAATTGAGGAGATGTTACCGGAGTTAGAAGTGGGATAATTACCTACTCAGTTTTGTTTTAAAAAATTGACTTGGGTTTTTTATATGAAAAATAGATTAAAGGGGGACCAACATAAATGTGCAGAAATGAGATACAAGACTTTTGCAGTAGCCCAGGCAGGAGGTGATGGTAACAGACTATTAGCATAGCAGCAACAGAGATGGTATAAACAAATTCAAGAACTATTTATGAGATATATTCAACAATTGACAAGATTTTGTGGTTATTTTCATTGAGGGAATGAAGCTGAAGGAAATGTCAGGGAAAATTTGCATATGCTTGTCCACATCTGTCTTGTTGAATAACACATCTTGAAAATCAAATCCATTTTTTCCTTTAACAAACGAATTCTTCTCCTTGACTTTCCTAGTTTTGTGAATGGCATCCCCACCTCTAAGTGACTTAGCCTTTCTACAGCTTCCATTAAATTGGTTACCAAGTGTTACGGAGTTGACTTCTGTAGCATGTAGAGTTTCTTCCTTCTCCTCCTCCTTTTTCTGTTCCTCCTACTCCTCCTCTTCACGTTTTGTCTTGAATATAGCCATAACATACTCTTGCTTTGCATCCACATCTCTCAGTACTTTGAGGCAAAAACTGTCTTTTTTGTTTTATATGTTTAGTACCTAGAAGTATATGTCTCCATGGTAGACTTGAAAAGATATTAATAAAATGTTTTCTTTGGCTCTTGCTTCTTTCACTCTAATTCTCATTATGTGTCACACTGATTTTTCCTCAAAGTCATTTAGGGGCTTCCTTTTTCTTAAATGATAATTTGGTCTTAGGGCTGTAAGGTAATAAAACTTAACTGCTGGGTGTGAGAAGTGTATGAGTTGGGTGGGTTTTCTTACCATAATTCAGTGAAAATGTACTCCTGACCTTTTTTACATTGCTGCCTTCACTACTACAAAAAGCAGATTTTCCTGGTAGGGAAATATAGTTGATACTTATTAGCATTCCTGTTGTTGAATAATGTAAAAAGAAATCCCATTTGGTGCCTTTAAAATGTTTTTTAATTTTATAAAAGTATTTGTCAATTCTACATTTTTAATTGCTTCATGTGCATTTCTTAGATATCAAGTATTGTGGTTATCTCATCTCAATAGTTACATTATATGGTAGTAACTTATATGTATATCTGGAGAATATTGTTTCATAGAAAGAAAGTTTGTAGGATAGTCAAGTGTCTACTTTGGAAGTACCTATTTTTAATAGTGTATATCCTAATATGAACTTTCATAATTTTTTCATTGTTTACATTTTAGGAATAAGAAACTTTTAAATAAGAAGAAGTTGAAAAGAAAACAGAAGAGCAAATCAAAAGTCAAGACAAGAAGCAAGGTAAACTGCTGGAAATTTATAGGGAATAAGGACTTTTTCATATAGTAATCTGAATTACAGTGCCAAGTTAACAAGATATGAGTACACGTATATGAGGGGGGACTCGCCCCAAAAGATACACTCATCCTCAGGAGAGTGGCCTCCTTGTAGTGCAGACTTCCCCCAGTAGGTGAATGTTTTAGGAACCCGTCTGTATCAGTGCACCAGCTGGTGGTGTTGTGAGAGGCTGCATTTGGCTTCAGTGAATTTTTTTTGAAGACTTTTAATGTGTTTGCCCATTCCATGATGGATGATTGTTGAGCACACCTGCCCACACCACACTGAGTGTTCAGTGTTTGACCAAAAATGGCCTCACCCCATTCCCCACCATCCCTGTTCACCTGAATCTTTCCCCCAAGTGACTGTTTCTTGTTTCTCTGGATGAAAAGAGTCCTTGAAGGGAAACATTTTGCCATTGTGGAAGAGGTGAAACTAAAAATGGCAGAAGCATTAACAAGCATCAAAATTGATGAGTTCAGAAACTGTCCTGAGCAGTGGAAAAAACACCCAGATAGATGTATTGCATCAAATGGAGAGTAGAGAGAGTACTTTGAAGCTGACTAAAGTTTCAACATGTAAGAATAAATATACAATTTTTATAAGTAAATTCCATTTTGGGGGGGGTACCCACTCATAATTAGCAAACCTTTTCACTTCTCTGTGCTGAAGTTTTTAGAAGCCCTTTCCTTATTACTCACACTGTTTAGTTTCATATTTTTACCAATAGCTGAGATGTTACTATCTGAATCCTGAAAATTATTCTTCTTTTTCTCATCTTTGACATGGGGGTAACACAAGCATTCCCCTTTCTTTACTCTGGCTACTTGTACTACAAACTGAGTGAAATTTTGGCTTGTGAATTGGGACTTGAATTTGAGTTTATCATACGCATATGTGTGTGGCATGAATGAGGGAAGAACCTTGGTGCATCTATGGTGTTTTGAGGTTCTTTTGACTATGGGTGGCTGTGGAAAAGAAAATAAAACAACATTTTAATTGGATAAGACATCAGTGATCAAGGATCTCATTTTCCATCTAATGTAGAAATCTTTGCTATAAAATTCATCTAGATTTTTTCTCAAATATTTTCAAAGTCCAGATTCCACTTTCCATAAAAGAATCTCTTTTCTTTGGAACAGTACTGAGAAGCCTAGACATGAGGGAAACAGAAGTCATAGCTATGTTTTTTGAACACCTCCACTTGTTAAAGAAGCAATAGCTTAGCTTAGCCTATACATCATATTTAAGTTGTAGAGACAGTTGTTATCTGCTCTTTTAAATTAACGTTCTTGCTATTGTAACTGAGAGAAATCAAGTTTAAAGTAAATCCCAGAAGGATAAGGAATGATATTTATTTGTAGCTCTGTCTTGAGACACAGCTGGATCCAGGGATTAAATAGTTCATCAAATCTATGTTTTCATCTCTTGCTTCTGCTTTCTCTGTGTGTGGGTTTATTGCAGCTTCTCTATGTGTGGGCTGCTGGCAGCTCCAACTTCATTTTCTGTGAGCAAGAGATAATCTTTTCCAGTGGTTCTAGCAGAAAGCCTTGGGTATCATTTTTGATAGATGTGTGTCGTTTACCTTGGCCTTGGAGATGGGGTACTTTGGTTAGAGATGAGCACCCTGATGAGTGGGCCATACGGAATGGGAGAGGGGTGGTTATTCTCAGGAAAATATTGCTGCATGGGCAGATAAAGAATACCTTTTCACTATATCGCCCCTTATTACTTCTGCTTTTTTGGATAGAAGACAGGACGTGGAGAGCTTTTTTGATATACTTGTTATATATAAAAACCTTTAATAAACACCTACTCAATTAGATTTCTAACCTCTACCCCTTTCATTTTCCATGTTTTTGGAATTATGTGTACAGATAATCCCCATGTAAGACAGTTGTTAGGTTCCTAAAAGGTGCCATGTTATGCAAATTCATATTATATGAAACAAAGAATTAGTACAAAAAAGGGGTTAGTTTCCAAAAATTAAAAAAAATACTGTTATAGTTTTATAATTCAGAGAAACATATTTATCATAGCATTTTCACCAAGAATAAAACTTTAATATGTATTAAATAATGTCATCTTCATCATCACTACTAAGCACCAATAACAAGGCATTTTCTTTTTGATAAGATATCCTCATCCTCTGAACTTTCTTATATACTCATACTTTTTGAAAAAAAATCTATTACTACTTAGTACTCCATGAATAAAGTGATTTAAAATTCTAATAAATTTTTAAATTCTGCAGGCAAATCTGATATGACATCCATGCTCAAATGAAAAATTTCAAATGAGATATCTTTTGCTCTTAAAAGCTTTTATTACGTTTCATGTTGTTCAGGGATTTCTCTAATTCTCAAACCATGTTAGAGTGAAACTGTGTTGTAGGGTGCCATGTTGTATGAGGGTTTCCCCTGATTCTTGAACCATGTCAGAGTGAAACCGTGTTACAGAAGTGCCGTGTTATACAGGGGTTACATGTAGAATCACTGAGTGGAAGTCTTGAAGATCTTTCTGAGTTCTTTTAAGGTTTTATTTGGTGACTTTCCTAAAAGTGGTAGCATATGATATCCAGGGTGAGGTGGCAAGTCAGGTCTTTCATCCCTTGCGATTCTGCTTCTAACTTTGTACCCTTGGTAATTCAGCTTTTTGGTCCAGGCCTCAGGTTTTATATCTGCTATCTGATTTTTAGGAGCAGCCTGTGATAAGAATGATATAAACCACATGCTGACTGTGTGTGTAGGCATTATGGTAGGTACTTCAGATAGAAAGACAAGTAAGAAACATTTCCTCCTCATGATAGGTATATCAAATAGCAAAATTTTGTTAGTCTTCTTGGCCTCTATCACTATTGTTGGACTATTTTTCATCTAGCCTCTTTTTTAAAAAGTTACTTAAACATGCCAATGGGCTTTATTTCCATGTTATTTAAAAACAAGCAATTTTTTCCCAGCAAAACAAAAAATGCCATTTAGCTATACTGTTACATCTCCTTACTAGTTATGATGCCTCTTTTCTCCTCATTCATTAGCCATCTCCTTCATTTAATTTCCTTCTTACTCATCTTAGATATTATAGTCTTTAGAATAACTCTTGCTTAATCAGCTGTATTAGTTCTCTGTGGCTGCTGTGTAACAAATTATACACACTTGATGGCTTAAAACAACACAAATTACTTATAGTTCTGGATATCTGAATTTCAAAATGGATGTCACTGGGCCAAAATCAAGGTGTCAGCAAGACCTTATTCCTTTTGGAGTCTCTAGGAGAGAATTCATGTTTTTGCCTTTTCCAGCCCCTAGAGGCTGCCTGCATTTCCTGGGTTGTACCCCCATCCATCCTCAAAGCCAGCAGTGTTGGTTGAGTCCTCCTATGCTGTGCCACTCCAACACTTTCTCCTCTGACTGCCCTGACACCCTCTTTCATTTATAGGGACTCTTATACTTAATTGCATCTGCACAGATAATACAGAAAAATCTCCCCATCTCAAGATTTAATTATATCTACAGGGTCCCTTTTGCCACATGAGGTAACATGTTCACAGGTTTGAAGGATTAGGAGACAGGTTTTTGCAGGCTGTTATTCTACCTATCACATCTTCCTTTCCTCCATGTATATTTATTAGACTCATCTTTACAAAACTCACTCTTTTACAGACCCGGCTCTTTTCTCTTTCCCTGCAGCTGAGTACCATGTGCTGCGAAAGGGAATTTAAAAAGAGGTCATTGATACCAGTACACGTTCAAATGGACTTTGTATACCCAGACTATCTTCTTATTTTTCAGGTGAAATAAGTCTGTCATTTCAAAACTTTGCCAGTCTGCTCAAAGTTCTTATAAATCCCACCCTCCAGCAAATGACTTCACTTTCCTACAGGAGAAATGTAATCCACTATACAGGAAACTTCCTAAATATCCTTGTACAAACCAGGTATGGCTTAGGTCCGTTTTCTTAAAAACAAAATCCAAGACAGGGATTTGAAGTGTATAATTTAGTGAGTTTTGAAGGATAAAATGAAGGTGCAGAAAATTTTCATCATCCCTAAGGATTTTATTATCTTCTGCTGCATTCCATCTCTCCCTATAGCCCTGTCTCTAGGCAACCACAGGTATACTTCTCATCATTATGGATTAGTTTTCATCTTCTAGAATTTCATATAAATGTGATCATATAGTGCATACTCTTTTGTGGTATCTTTCCCTCAGTGTAGTGATTTTGAGTTGTGTCCATATTAACAGTTTAATCTGTTGTTTTGCTGATTAGTATTTTATCTTAGGGATATATCCTGATTTGTTAATCCATTCACCCATTCTACATTTCTGTGTTGTTCCTAGTTTATATCCATTGAAGGTAAAGTTTCTGTCAACATTCATGTTTTTGTTTTGGGGGGAGAGGGTAAATAACTAGAGTAGAATGATTAGGTAGTGTTTCCTTCAATGAGTTGCCAGAGGCCTCATGAAACTCAAAAGCAGTTTATAGTAATGACTAAGATTTAGTAGAACAAAAGGGAGTTCATAGTAGGCAGCAGGCAAAACAAATGTTTTGGAGGTGTCTAGGGAGTTATGGTATAGGGTTCCTAGCTCTTCCTTGGATGCTTTCTCTAGGGCAGCAAACTACAGAGATACGTGTGGCATGTTTCTGCCCAGGAAAGCTCATTTAAGTCAGGATCCAAGACTTTTAAGAGGGGTGTGGCCACATAGACATATCCTGCTATGCAACCAGCCATGGAAAGTGAAACTCAGGTGGTATCACATAGTATAGCACAGAAACTCAGGTTTAATACTGATATTTATATAAAGCAATCAAACAAGCCAGTAAGCATGGTCCCATTTTCCAGCTGTATATAACAATTGTTAATAACTAAGTTAACATAAAGAAGACTATGAAGACCATATTCCCAAGGGTTGACCAAGGATCAGTCATGGTTCCCATAGAGAAATACAGAGAGTAAACCATCCTACTTGCAGTATTAACTCTTTCCTCAGAGGTAACATGACAGATGAACATTTAACTTTTAAAGAACTGAAAACTGTTTTTCAAAGTGATTATTTCATTTTATTGTACTACCAGTATTATGAGAAAATCCAATTACTTTATATTGTAAACACATTATTATTAGCTTTTAAAATTTAGTTACCCTAATAAGTATATTAGGGGTATTAATGACTAATAATGTCAACATCTTTAACTTGTTTTTCTGTAATGACTAATGATATAAACATCTTTTCATGTGCCTTTGCTCATTTACATCTTTCTATTTCGTAATGTCTTCAGATTTTGCATGTAATTGTCTTTTTGTAATTATCTTATTATTGAATTATCAGAGGTCTTTATATACTCAGTATAGGTTCTTTGTCAGATATCTGCTCTGCAAATAATTTCTCCTGTGGCTTGGTCTTTTTTTTTTTCTTTCCGTTTTTATATAGTGCTTTAGAAGAGCTGAAGTTTTTAAGTTTTATGACTAATTAGTTGATGTTTTATGAAATCTTTACCCTAAGATCACAGAGATTTTCTTTTAGAGATTTTACAGTTTTAGCTGTTATAATTAGGTTTGTAATCCACTTCAGGTTAATTTTTATATATGGTATGAAATAAGGATTAATGTTCATTTTTCCCACATTAATATTCAGTTGATCCAGCATCATTTGTCAGAAAGACTTGGTCTTTTACTGTTGAATTATCTTGTCATTTTTGTGAAAAATCAACTCACCGTATTTGTTTGGGCCTGTTTTTGGAATTTACTGTGTATAGTTGACCTATATATCTATTTTTACACCAATACCATACTGTCTTTATTACAGTAGTTTTGAAATTAGGTCATATGTCTTTCAACTTTAGTCTTTTTAAAAAAATAATTGCTTTACTAGCTTTAGATTCTTTGTTTCTCTCTACATTTTAGAATCAGCCTATAAATTTCCATTTTTAAAAAATTGGAATTTTGGGGGATTGCATAGAATCTGTAGATATGAAGAATAATGTTTATTTTACTGATACTGAATCTTCTGTCAATGACTATGATTTCTATCTCCATTTTTTTTTTTTTTTATCTCAGCAACCTTATTTTGGTTTTCAGTGGATAATTTTACTAAATTTAACTCTTATTTATTTTATGTTTTTAATGTTATTGTAAGTGCTGTTACTTGAAAATTATTTAAAAATTTTTTTGAGATGTTTGTTATGTGAATGCAGTTGTTAGAAATAATAGAGAGATGTCTTGCATACCCTTCACTCATTCTCTCTTGTTGGTAAGGCCTCACATAGTAAATACACAATATATCACATAGTGTATCACATAGTACATCATAGCCTACTGATCTTATTCAGATTTCACCAGTTTTCCTTTACATGTACTTGTGGGGGGTGTGCGTGTGTGTGTAATTTCTCTGCAGTTTTATCATGTATGGATCAATGTGTCCATTACTACAGTTATTGTATAGACCGATCTCCATCCCAAGGATCCTTTGTGCACTCATATAGCCATAGATATCTTCCACCCTTACCCTCTCCCTAGCCTCTGGCAACCACGGCTCTGTTCTCCATCATGAAACCATGTACTATGTGACCTTTTAAGACTGGTTTTTACTCACACAGCATAATTCCCTTGAGATTCATCCAAATTGGTGCATATGTCAATAGTTGGTACCCTCTTTTTTTTTGCTGAATAAGCATTCCTTGGTGTGAATATACCAGTTTGTTTAACTATTCACCCATTAAAGAACATCTTAGTTGTTTCTAGTCTTTGATTATTTTGAATAAAGCCGCTATGAATGTTCATGTGTTTTTGTATTCTCTGGTATAAATGCCCAAGAGTACAATTGCAGTTTTGTATTGTAAGCACATGTTTAATTTTGTAAGAAACTGCCATACTTTTTCCAGAGTGGCTATATCATTTTACATTCCTATCAGTAATGTATAAGAGATCCAATTTCTCCACAGTCTCACCAGCATTTGGTGTCACTTTTTTTTATTCTAGCCAATTTGATAGGTATGTAAGATATATACATACATGTATATATAATTGTATATCCTTTCATTTTATTTTAATTACATTTTCCTAATGGCTCATAACATTGAACCATTTTTCATGTGATTATTTGCCTTCAGTGTATTTTCTTCAGTGATATGTCTGTTAATGTCTTTTGCTCATTTTTTGCTTGGATTACTTGTTTATTTTTTTACCATTGAGTTGTGAAAATTCATTGTGTATTCTAGATGTAATCCTTTGTCAGCTCTGTGGTGTACAGTATTTTATTCCAGACTGTAACTTTAATGTTATTATTTTTTAAATTACATTTTCAATTGCTCACTCCTAGTATATAGATATTGGCTTGGCCAGAAAGCTTTAGATTTTCCACACAATGGCTCTGGTAGCACTTAGTTGTTTGTAATTTCATTTGAACAATTTTTGCTAGAGTGTATTGTCACAGCTGTCATATCAGCGTGCATTAAAAAAAAATCAAAATTGGTGAATTTTGGTACAACCAATTTAATATTGATGGAAGAAGATATGCAACATTCTTGACATATGTCATTTTTTTAAATCACGAGACCATGATTGTATTTCTTTTTTATTTAACCTTCATTATGTATTTTTTCATTACCATTTAGTCCTCTTATAAAGCCCTCCTGGCAGCAGTTACCACACTGACCATGTCCGTGAGTCCTTTTACCTCTTCCCCTTAATCCCATTTCCTATCCCCGACTAGATGGCCACTAGCTGCCGTCTGCTCTCCACCTAGGAGTCTGTCTCCGTTTTTCTGGTTAGTTCAGTTTGTTCATTAGATTCTACATAGTGATATCACGGTATTTGTCTTTCTCTGACTGGCTTATTTCACTTAGCATAACGCTTTCCAGGTCCATCCATACTGGTCCAAAGGAAAAATTTTCTTCTTTTTTATGGCCAAGTAGTATTCCATTGTATAAATGTCCCATAATAATTTTATCCACTCATCTGTTGATAGACACTTGGGTTGCTTCCATGTCTTGGCAATTGTAAATAATGCTGCAATGAACGAAGGGTGCTTATGTTCTTTCAAATTAACGTTTTGGGTTTCTTTGGATATATCCCCCGATATGGGATAGCTGGGTCAGAAGCCAGATCCATTTTTAATTTTTTGAGATAAATTTTTTTATTTAATGAAGAGTATTCCATTTTTTCCCAGTTACTTATAGAAAAAGGGTAGAATTTTTGAGACCAGGTGTTTTGGTACCTGAGGTATCATTTTATTTTTCTTGGCTATTTCCTGGGCATACTCTTCATTGTAGGAACTTGGGTTTGTAGACTAAAAAAGTTTTGTAAATATTTATCATTTAAATATGTAATTGTGGCCCGATGAATAAAATGCTAGAGCAAAATTGAAATAGATTATTTAGTTTTAACAATTAAATTACTAAGTGTGTGTGTGTGTGTGTGTGTGTGTGTATGTGTGATTTTTAGTATTTACCGAGACTGGTATCTAAGAAAGAGCTTTAGGAAGCATATGTTCATAATCTGCAATTTTCTTACCATTGCCATTATTTGAATGAGAATGAAATTAAAAGAATTAACTAAAATTAAGGGTTTTTCTTTTTAGCACTTATATCTATTTTAATCCCTATATCTACTTTAAAAAAAATCAGAATGTAAATCAACATTTGTAGTAAGTCATTGAGACTCTTAAAATATATCTGGTGTCCCTTAGAAAAGCTCCAAATTAATATCTTTTGATACTTCATCAGTTAAGCATGTTGGCTTGATTCCTATCATGGGATAAAAGGGTATTTGTTAAATTCTTTGCCTGCACCTTCTCAGCCCTTGTTAAGTTGGTTATTGCTGTTAACTCAGAAAGTGGCAAAGTATAGTATAATAGAAAGGGTGCTGTAAGCTGAATCAATAGACTGAGATTGTCTTGCTCTGCCAATTTTGTTACTTTTGCACGTCATCTCATGTCTAATTCTAATCTTCCATTTTTTATTTAAAATGAGTATTGATGATGTAAAGGAATATGAAATTGAAATTGAAATATATCTTTGTATTTCAGTTTGAAAACTTGGAGAATACAGTAATCATACCAGATATCAAACTACATAGCAACCCTTCTGCATTTAATATTTATTGCAACGTACGCCATTGTGTTCTGGAATGGCAGAAAAAGGAAATATCGTTGGCAGCTGCATCTAAGAACTCTGTGCAGAGTGGAGAATCAGATAGTGATGAAGAGGAGGAATCCAAAGAGCCCCCCATCAAGCTTCCCAAGGTAAGTCACTAGGGTTCACATCGATATATAATTTTTAGGTATTTTGGTTATAATATATATTTGCATTGCTAAAATACCTTGCTTTTTATAAGACTGTGCACTAAAAATGACATGGCTTAGGAGTAGAAATACTTGATTTGAAGCAGACTAGGAAAGCTCTGTGCAACTTCATACCTGGAGTGCTAACAAAGTCCTTCATTGGTGACTCAGTGTGGGGTACTGGGAAAGGCCCGTCAGGGAAATCAGGGGTTGGAGTCCGTGATAGAGGCTGTTCAAATTGTGCTAAAGCAATCGGTAGAAATGGTGGCTTGAAGGCATGGATTGTTGCTGATGGAAGTGGAGCTTTGAGCCCACGGGCTGCCGTTATGGTGGGCCCGAGAGGAAGTGCAAGCTACCTCAAGGCTAACAGCTGTGGAAAGCTGGGGGTGCCCCCTCTGGGGGGGAGCTCTCGTACAGGTTTACATTTTTATTTTTCTTGAAATAGAACTAGGAGGGCTCCTGGCTGTGCAGTAGCTGAGCTGAAAGCTTTTGCCTTTTCTGCCTCAGGTTATAGTTATGCTCCCCTTGCCTAGGAAAAAATTACATACGGACTAACAAAACTTCCATGTCACTCTGCTATGACTCCCTTATTTACCAGAGGCATATGTAAGCTAACTGATATTATAGAAAAATGTACTCGAGTAGAATAAATGTTTCTTACTCTGCTGTATTGAAGTATTGGTACATTTCAAGACTATAATGTTAGTTTATACATAAGTTTTTCTGTATAGTAGGTGTAGTTAGAATTTCTAACAAAAGAATAGGCAAAAGTCTAGACATTTAAAATATGTGCTTTTGTCATGTATGATTTAAGCATATTATATTTTTCTTAAGTATAGATATTTAAAAATGATTTTAAAATGATTCATGTATGTTGCCTTTTAACTAAACTAATATCTTTAAATTATGCCTTGAAAATATCTTTACATGTATACACGATATGCAATGGAAATGTTTTTTTATTATTACTTGGAAATAGCCGCTAAGATGGAATCTATGTCCCTGGCTTGGTTTCCTTCACCTATGTCATGGTGGCTATTCCTAAGGGTACCACTGTCCTTAATCATTATTGTCAGGTTCTTCTCACTTTATCTTCAGCAGATGACTTGCTTAGTATTCACCGGTTAATGGAGATTCTGTGACCTCCCCCATCCCGCCTTTTAACTACCCATCTTCATATGTCCTTACTTCTTCCTCTTGGCCTGCTTCCCTTTCCCTTAGCCCCGTTCTTTCCAGCGTCCTTAATTGTACCTCTGCTGGTGCTTTCTTCAACTTAAAACAAACCGGCTCATCTTTTCCATGTGAGCCCTTCCAGGTAAAGATCCCAGTCTGTAGTTCTGATTTCTTATACTTAATTAGGGGAGGTTTAGGAAAAATCATTAGGATATGAAGCTGCAGGATTTACGGATTATATTTTTGATAAGGATTCTATTCTGTGTTTGGGTAATTCACAGTGTATTATAATCACCCAGCTTAAGTTCAGCATTGGCAATGAAAAGAAAAAACTGGAGAACTCTTTCACATGGGTCTGCAGATTTTAAATTGAACTTTCTCGTTTAAACAAGAAAGTACTGCACAGTTGAAAGCAACCAATTCTTTAGACTGGTTTTAATGAGTATTAAAGAAATAAAGTATCAGGCATTCTTAGGGCAGTATTTTTTTTTTTTTTTTCATTCTCACTCAAGGACATTTTTGTTTTCATTGTTTTTAGAGAGAGAGGAAGGGAGAGAGGGTGGAGGGAGAGAAACATTGATGCCAGAGAGAAACATTGATTGACTTGCATCCTGCACAGAGCCTGACTGGGGATAGAATTCTCATCCTGGCTATGTGCCCTGACTAGGGATTCAACCTCCAGCCATTCGGTTTATGGGATGTTGCTCCAACCACCTGAGCCATGCTGGCCAGGGCTTTAACACAGCATTTTAAAGCATGATTGACAGTGTCAAAAGATGCAGAGTCAAAGGGGATCTTTCAAAGAAAATTCTAAAAAAATCAGATAGCCCAAATAACAGAGATTTTCATCAAATACCTCAGGATAAAGGGTATATATACTGATTAAGAACATGGGTAGTGGAGTCAAACTGCCTGAGTCCAAACACTCACCATTAAACACACTAGCTGTATGAATCTGGAAAAGTTATTTGACCTCTGCGTGCCTCAGTTTTGACATCTATGAAAGGGGAGTAATATCTACTCATAAGGTTGTAGGTAAGGATTCAGTAAGTTAAAAAAAGGTCAAATGCATGCCTGTTCAATAAATGATAGCAGTCATTACAAGTATCAGGTTATATGCAAACAAGAAAATGTGTAAGTAGGTACAAATAAATTTGATTATTTTTTTAAGGAACTCTTTATTAAGAAATACTTTATACCCAAGGAAATTAAAAGTTAAACTCCTTGTATGCCCAACACTGCTACTACATTAATTACAACCCTAATTAATACTTTATCTAGAGTACTGCCGTAACTACCTAACTGACCCCCCTACTCTAATTTTACTGCTTTCTCATGGATTTGGTTTACTAGTATCCAAAAAAAGATACTAAGTATCTTTCTAAAAAATATAAATGTGATCGAACTCTTGTATAAAATCCTCAGTAATTCCAATTCACAAGAAAAATCTAAACATGGTTGCATGACATATATGGCCCTTCATGGACCAAGCTCCTGCTCTCTGCCTTTTGCCCTATTCAGCCATTCCACTCTGGCCAAAATAGACCACTGGTTCTTTCCTGATGATGCTGTTTCACCTGCCTGCAAGTGCACCTTCAGTCAGTGTTGCATCCTTAACCCAGTGTGTCCCACTAACCCCAACGTGCCCCATCAGTCCTTACAGCTCTAGATGTACCTGCTGTCCCTACTAGACCTAACTTCCTTAGGGTAGGAATTGTGTCTCTTCATTTGTTTATTTTGAAATGATATAATACAATACTTGCCATGAACTCAAAAAGAATTTACTGAATTAAGAAGTAAATTAATAAGTCTATGTAAGATCTGTCCTTTATAACAAAATATATGGCATGACTGTCCTCAAATATCACTGGATAGAAGGTATGACTCCTAAATATTACTATTAAAAATATGTAACTAAAGTTTGGAACTCTTTAGAAGATCTGAAAATTAGATAATTGAAGACGGTTTGAGCTGTATAAAATCTGTGGTTCGGGTAAAAGAACAATATAGAAACATTTATGTGGTGATTTAAAAATCCTTTTTAAAATGTTAATGATTAATGATCCACACACAAAAAACAAAAAGCAAAAAGCCTGACAAGCAAGGTCTACGTAACAGTCATACCCTTTCTTCCTAATATTGAGGGAGCAGGAAGTAGAGTGTGTTCTCAGTGACTTTCAGTCAAGCTTCAAAGTATAAAGTGCAATTTCTTTTTTTTTTTTTAAAGATTTTATTAGTTTTAGAAAGAGAGAGGGGAAGGGAGAGAGACAGAGAGGTAGAGAGACATCAATGTGTGGTTGCCTTTCACCTGCCACCAGCTACGGACCTGGCTGGAGACCTGGCTTGCAACCTGGTTATATGCCCTGGCTGGGAATCGAACCAGTGAACGTTGGGTTCACAGGTTGGTGCCTTATCCACTGTGTAAAGTGCAATATCAAAGTTCATAATATGATAAAATATTCTCAGCCAAACCTCAGGAAAAAACTTAACTTTACAACATGTTTTGTTCCTCTGCTCAATAATTCAAAGCTAAATATGATTGGAAAACTTGAGGTTGAATTTTATTTATTGCATATTGAATACATACTACTATTCTAGAAATAAATTTTTTCTCCCTTATTAAAAGAAATCTACAGGGAAGTTTAAGATACAGATGATCAGTGAGAATTCACAGTGGGTAACTTAGATGAGTAATTCTTCACCATGATCATATGACTAACATTTTTAATTTAATTTAATTTAATTTAATTTTTTTGTTTTTTAAAGATTTTATTTCATTATTTTTAGAAAGAGGGGAAGGGAGAGAGGCAGAGAAGGAGAAAGACATCAATGTATGGTTACTTTTCACCTGCCACCAGCCACAGACCTGACTAGAGACCTGGTCTGCAACCTTGTTATGT
Organism: Noctilio leporinus; assembly: GCA_004026585.1. Classification (NCBI taxonomy): domain Eukaryota; kingdom Metazoa; phylum Chordata; class Mammalia; order Chiroptera; family Noctilionidae; genus Noctilio; species Noctilio leporinus. The sequence goes on from PVIW01000250.1 coordinate 478,025, forward strand.
GCCTTGGCTGGGGAATCAAACCTGCGACCTTTGGGTTCGCAGGCGGGCGCCTTGTCCACTGTGCTACCAGCCAAGGCCTGACTAACATTTTTTAGGGTATGTCTCACCGAAACCAGCTGGTGTTCTGCTCCTGTGCAGCCTACCTGAGTTGCCTGTTGTCATACGTTTATTATGTCACTTTAAACTAACCAGAGAGGCACCTCAGTAACTTGTTCAGTAAATCGCCTTGCTGTTTTTGGCAAGGTTTCATACTTTATTGCTGTAGAAATCTTACTTGTATAAACAAACCCTCGCTAAAAGTGTCATCTGTGTAGAACTTTTTTTGAATAATAAAATACCAGGATTGGTAGGTAGCTGTAGTGTAAGTAATCTTAAAGGCTGATAAGATGTAACAGCCTCCCATTCACGTGAGAGTAGAGCTCCATGCTCTGTACTTACACAATATTTGCCTTCAGATTTGTTTCTTGCAAATATATTAGCAGATGGAAAACTTGGACAACATGTTTTTATTTTCTACTTTATTCCAGGAAAAGAAACTATTACCAGATGGAAAATTTTCATTGCTTAGTGCGCTTAATCAATTAAAACTCTATACAAGCATTTTTGTAATAAAGTCTGCTAGGATTTTAGGTAACTTCTTTAAAGATAACCCTATAGAAATTTTGACTTCTTAGTAATATTTAGATTTTTCAGAAAGTTTGCAAATGATAATCACAACTGCATCTGACTTATCTATAATATTTTACTCTTGTCTGGAAAATATATTTCTGAATTACACTGGTTTTTAGCACACAACTGAGAGAGTAATTAAATAAATATTGTACGCCTATAATGTACCAGGCACTAAGTTGGTAATGTGAGATATTAGTGTTATTAAGACATGCTCATTGTCCATAAAGAGACCATTGTTTAATTGTGAAAATGAAAACAAAAATAGTCAGTTATACTGTAACATAATTAATATTATAGTAGAGGTCTGGACTGGTTTCTAAGAATTGTATACAAGGCTCATTTACCCTATTACATTATAAACTCTTAGAGAACAGGGTCTAGTATATCATTATATCTCCTGTAACAAGTTGTACAAAATAAGTGCTTAAGAAATGTTTATGTAATATACAAGGTCTGTCTGGAAAAAGTCCAGCCATTGTTAATATAATTCGCACCATTGATGTAACTTGGCAATCAAGGAAAGTGGACTGGAAGGTGCATGAACAATGGTGACTTCACTCTACTAGTCAGTGGGGATAGTAAACACAATTGATTGAGAATGTGTACTGTGTGGCTGTTGCATTCAAAATGACTGAGTAGGTAGAGCAATGAATCTGTATCATATCTTGTGGTAAGCTTGAACATTCCTCTTTGGAAACTATTTGAATGATTCAGAGGCTGCAGCTAAGGACAACTGGTGATTAACAACTTCATCGCAACAAGGAGCCACCCATGCATCATGCCTGTGCAGTTTTTCTGAAAAACACCAGATTACCCAGGTGGCTCAGCATCCCTACAGCCCAGATTTGGTGCCCTGTGACTTCTGGCTTTTCCCAAAACTAAAATCACCTTTGAAAGGGAAGAGATTTGAGACTGGCAATGAGATTCAAGAAAAAACAGATAGGACAGCGGATGGCAATTGGAAGTATGAGGTCCCAAGGTGTCTACTATGAAGGGGACTGAGGCCTCCCCTTCAAAGTAGGCAATGTTTCTTGTATCTTCTTCCATAAATGTTTCCATCTTTCATGTTACATGACTGGATACCTTCATGACAGACTTTGTATATGAATTAAGGCACACATCTCAGTAGAGAGAATATTCTTCTATTACGGATAATAGAATTAATGCTTTGATGAATTTATACTAATTATTTTTATTTTAGCATTTTATGTTACTTTTCCAAATAAACCTGGAAGTACCATATATGTCACTGTGTGAAAAGTAAATTTTTATTGTCTATCGTTATTAGTCTTCTGAAGCTATCTTCTAATATTGGTTCACCACATTTCTCTCATTCTTCAGTTACAGACTTTATCTTTTGGTAGATGCTGAATCAAGTTTTTCTTGGTCCAGATAAGATTAAATTAAAGTACAAGTAGTGGTGATCTTTTAGATAGACATTTTTAAATTCTTTTCATGATAAATCCTAAAAGAAGGGACACTTTATAAATAATAAGATGATTGTGCCATTATAGTAAAAGCTAAGATGAAAAACTACTTGAATTATTTCACCTGTGTGCCACATTGACTTATTTTTTTCCTGGCTATAAGTAGAAATTGACATGACTTGTAACAAAAGAATTCTCATTTTTGCTGGAGTATAGCCAAATGATCTTTATAAATTAATAGTATTTTTCTGAGTGAGTGTAATCTAGTACTTAATTCAGTGTTACAAGTAAATTTTATAATATTTTATTGTGGCTTCATTGCACTAAAACTACTTTTTCAACAGTACCGGTTTTTTTTTAACCTTACATATAACTGGATGGTTTTTAAAATCTAAATCTTGAAGTTAAACATACTGGGTCTTCTTTATTTAATGTGTTTCTTTTTGTTTTTGCTTTTTAAGTATTGCAACATTAATCATTTGCTCTGGAAGTATACTGCACCAATTAAACTGCCTGGGAAGTGTTATTAGTTTATATGTTAAAAGGTTTTATCTTTTTCATCTTAAATAGATCATTGAGGTTGGACTTTGTGAAGTTTTTGAATTGATCAAGGAGACACGATTTTCCCATCCATCCTTGTGCCTCAGGAGTCTCCAAGCCCTGCTTAATGTGCTTCAGGGTCAGCAGCCAGAAGGCCTCCAGTCAGAGCCACCCGAGGTTCTAGGTAAGAGCTCAGGAGCCTTGAAGCCCTTAATGTAAATAGCTTCTCTTAAGAAGCACATGCAGCAGCCTATAATGCAGCCTTTGTTTAATTGTGGTACTGAAACAGCAAGGATACACATCTTAATCTATTTTGCTATGTTCTACCAGAGTTATGATTCAAAAGTTACAGTCCATGCACAGACATTTTTGATTATTCTGATGAAGAAATAGCAAAACATAAATCCTTGGGACCCAGGAATGATCTTCAAGCCTTATAGTCACTGTTAACTTAAATCGTTCTGATGAAACCTTTTGCCAAAATATCTAATACTGACTTTCTTTTAACTTTACATGTTACTCTACACAGTTAAAAAGGTAGGAAGTGGGACAAATGCTACCAACCCAAACAGCACAATAAGTTTCTAAACAAAGGGCTATCTTTTGTATTCATCATACATAAAATTTATTTTTGTTATAAAGCTCCTGAATTAGTAGTAACTTCCATTAAGTAAAACTCTTTGCTTTTTGTAAAGTGTATTGGGATTTTATGACTATTGGCATTTTGTGCTATTGATTTAAGCTCAACAATATTCTGTAAGCAAGATAGGAGCTCTTAAGAAATAGAAATAGTGCCCTGGCACAGTGGATAGGCGCTGGCCTGCGAACCTAAAGGTTGCTGGTTCGGTTCCCAGTCAGGGCACATAACCAGGTTACAAGCCAGGTCTCCAGTCAAGTCTGTGGCTGGAGGCAGGTGAAAAGCAACCATACATTGATGTCTCTCCCTCTCTGCCTCCCTCCTCTCCTCTCTCTCTAAAAATAATAAATAAATTTTTTTAAAAAGCGTGTGTCCAGTAGCTAGCATTGCTTTAAAAAATAAAAAAAATAAAAATAGCGATGGAGACAGAATTTTGAAATTGGGTGGTTGCTTTTCTCTGATGCTACCTATGGGTCTTTGAAGAGATTTTTGTGAGTCTCAAGCATCAGCATGTTATCAATCACATGCGCGCTACACATGGAGTTTCTGGCTTACTAGATTTGGGGTGGACCCAAGAATTTGCATTTGGAAAAATTTTGGGTGATGCCAATACTCCTTGTCTGAGGACTAGAGTTTGATCTTTCTTCTCCACTTGGCTATTTGGACTTTATTAGGTCCACATATGCTTATCTAATTACATGAACACAATTTATATAGCAGAGTGTTCTGTTTTGGTCATAGATGGTGATTAGTTGTGTTTGATGTTTGTTGTTTTGTTTTAGTGGGGGCAGGGAGTGTTGGCCATATAAAGAAGCTGAGGGTTTCTAAAACAACCACCCCATAACAACCCCTACCCCCCATCACTTGTTATTAAATGCTACTACAAATATAAGCTGTCATCCCTGCTGGTTATTGACATGGTAGCATAGGTGTTACCGCTGTGATGCATAGTATACTGCTTGCTTCATGGCATTTTATTGAAGATTCTATTTGATTAATTAATTTTACTTAAGCATATTTTGCTAGTTACTCCTACCTATGATTTGTCAAACAATAAATAATTGAATTAAAAATATCTATTAAAACCTATATATCCTGTTTCTTAATTTAAACAACATAATCCTTTTTCTCCTGCCTCTTTTACCATTCTGTTGTCATTTTTCAGTTGTTACATACTTTCCTCTGTATCCAGCCTATACCTCAATGCTCCCTATTCTTTATAAAAATAAATGTTGTTCATAATACTGGGTTTTGACATTTGAAATGAGTGCTTTAGCTTAATCATCTATCAAAACTTTCACTTGATTGATTTGTTTGCCTTTATTTTCTTGTTGCTATAAAGTCTTCACTCTCTCTTCTTGCTTTTTCAGTGATTTAATACTTGTATTGTTTATTCTTTCCTATATATTTTAGGATTCAATTAAAAGAAAAAACATTTACAATTGAATTAAATTAGAACTTAATTTTAGGAAAATTGACCTTTGATGATACAGTATCTATTACTGTATTTTGTTTCATTGTGTCCTATATATTTTTAAGTTACATTGCTAAATTTGGTTTTCTAGACTCTTATATACTCTAATTGCTTCTGATTTCTTCACTGCTTTGACTTATTTTTCTTTTGAAAGATTCACTATCACTTTATGTTTTTTATTTTGTTTCATTACCTCAAATATATAATTTTATTCTTAAAACCATAGTCATTTTGGTTGTACTTTTTTCCATTTTGGTATAATTAATGTTATTCATGAATGTATGTATGTATTTATCACTCTATTGAAATAGCTTGATGGTTATTATACATTTTCGTCTTCTTTATAAGTGGATTTTGGTTTACAAATTATCTAGTTAAAAAAATATTCCCTGCGTCTATCTTTCTGTTCAATTTAAAGTTAGGATGTATGTTTTCCAAGTAATCACCTAAATGTAACAGCATCTTCTATGTTATTCTGTGCTAAGAGCATATCATTCAAGGGTATCAATCCAGACATTGTTATTGCTATTATGGGACCTAGCATCAGACAAATGGACACATGTATGATTGTAAATGTGGATGAATAGTATGCAGGAAAGCAGAGGGAATTGTGAGTCTATAACAATTTTCCCTGAAGATGTGGCATTTGAGATTTGAAGGATAAATAGGGAGCAGTTAGCTAAGTTTCTAGGCAGAAAGGAAAGCATGAAGTAAGGCTTTGAGGTAGGAAGGAAAATGATTTAAAAAAGACCGATAGAATGTGGAGGTTTTTCTAGGGTATAAAATGAATTTCATATCTCCTCTATCAATGTGAACTGCTATGCTAGCACTAAAGCCAATTTTATATTAAAACAAATTATAGTATATGCTTTATATATATTGTTGTTTTGCAGATAACATAGTTTTTTGGACCATTAACATTTTAAGAAGCTTGTATTCTTCTGAGTTTAAAGGAAAAATAAGTGCAATAGTAGCTGATTACTTAATAAGATATTTCTAGCATATGTTAATGCCTCAAGGAAAGTTTCTTTTAAATGACCTTGGATAGATTCCATGTCTTCATTTTCAAAAAGTGAGGAGTTGAACTAAATGTTTTCTAAGCTCTTCCTGATACAGATATTCTAACTTTTGGGGGAAAATGATAACTAGAAAGGAATTAATGTGAAATAAATATTTGAGCTGCCTTAAGGTAAAAATAAATATATACATGTAATGTTCTGTCTGTTGAATGACTATAATATTTTGAATTCTATTTTTATTCACAGAGTCTCTCTTCCAGCTCCTTTTGGAAATCACTGTTCGAAGTACTGGAATGAACGACAGCACAGGACAGTCTCTGACAGCACTGTCCTGTGCTTGCCTCTTTAGTCTGGTGGCCTCCTGGGGAGAAACAGGAAGGACACTTCAGGCTATCTCTGCTATTCTCACCAACAATGGCAGTCATGCTTGCCAAACTATTCAGGTATTTCATATTTATGCTGCTTAAAAAGCCAGCTATAAGATGCTGAATTAAAATTTCATCCTGATTTTTGTCAGTAGGAATTTCCTGCTTTCTCTTGGTCTTGTATAATAGTTTAATTTTCCCAAGGTTGAAATATAAATAGTGTATCATATTTGAGCTAAACTACATATGTGTTTAACTCTGTAGCACTAAAGGTAATAAAATAAAGTCTGGCCAAAATTCAAATCTTAAGCTTTAAGTCAGCACCATAGCCTCATCTTTCTCTGTCCTTCCCCACCTTACCCCTTGCCTTAAATTTTCAAGTATAGACTTCATAATTTCTAAACATCTTTTCTCTGTTGAAGGAAAAATATGTGATATAATTCTACTACATTTTTTTTTAAATTTCATTAATTTTAGAAATAGAGGGAGGGAGAGAGACATCAATGTATGGTTGCTTTTCACCTGTCTCCAGCCACGGACCTGACTGCAGACTTGGTTTGCAACCTGGTTATGTGCCCTGGCTGGGGAATCCAACCTGTGACCTTTGGGTTCCCAGGCCAGCGCCTTATCCACTGTGCTACCAGCTAGGGAAATTCTACTACATTTTTGATTGGTTGATTATAGTTTTTGGTGAATTGGTTTGTTTCTGAGCTGCTTAAGCTTTGCATATTACATTTTGAGCTTTTACTGTTTATGGAATAAACTTCATTATTAGCACTTGGAAATATCCTCCTTATATGTAAACTTGATTTAATTCTTTTGGACTGTGCTGGACATTGAGTAAGAACCTGCAGTTTAAATCTCTGGTCTGTGCTTTTCTCAGGCCCCTTGGGCAATCAATCTCCACAACAGACAGAAGGCCTACCTCACTCCTGTTATTAGCAGGCCAAAGGTCGCAAAAGGAGAACATGGGTCACTTTCTGTGACTAGCTCTGTGATACTTGGCTCTCCCTGTCAGACATGTGCACTGCTCTTATTGTAGTGCACATTCTATTCTTACTCTTTCCCCTCTTTCTGACCTGGCAAACCCCTCTTTTCTCTCTTTATGATCCTTAATTGTTTTTGAAGTTCCTCTGTGCAGTGGTTTTCAAATTATGTTCTGCTGCTGTGTTTTAAGGGTTTGGAGAATTTTTACTTAAATAAATGCTGAAAACAGCCCTGGCTGTTGTGGCTCAATGGATTGAGTCCTGGCCTGTGAACCTTATGGTCATTGTTTTGATTCCCAGTTAGGGCACATACCTAGGTTGTGGGCCAGATCCCTGGTTGGAGGCATGGAGAGGCAACCACACATTGATGCTTCTCTCCTCCTCTTTCTCCATCCCTTCCTCATTCTCTAAAAATAGATAAAATCTTTAAAAAATATAAATATATGCTGAAAATACACAAGTCCTTCTTAAATTTTAATAAAGTAATGAACATTCTAATATATACCAGATTTTAAAAATATAGTGACCATAAACACATGACCTTTTTAGGCATCCATATGATTTTATTTATTTATTTAATTTTTGGGGTAGAGACTTCTGGAAGATATGATATGGGATTTCAATGCTAAGTTGAAATGAGTCAGTCCAGAAGGAGGTGGTGTTAGCCTTCAGGGTGTGGAGAGAGAATGTTCTTGGTATCCATGTGCTAAGGCAAGGAGGTACAAATAAGAGTGGTATTTTGAAGGCCGGAAAAAGTTTAGTATAGTCGTAGTATAGAGAGCTATCAAGTAACGGAGACAGCGCTTGGCTGCATATCTTTCTGATTGCAGTATTATGGTCGAGCACTTGGCTGCAGAAAATGACTTCGTTCCTGGAATCGACAGCTGAGGTTCTATATAGACCTGCCTCATTACTACATTCACCAGCCCAAATGCATTGAAACCCATTTTCTTAGTGAGGCTCATGGTGTTCACTAGTTAACCCCAATTCCGCCTGCCAGCATCATTTCACAAATCTCTCTTGGCCAGATGATGGAGGGGGAGGGGTTGTTTCCCCTTAGTACTGTAATTCTAACATCTCACATTGTTTTGCCATCCAAAAGCACATTATCTTGTCTGAAAAGCTTGAGCTGAGAGTTTAAATGAGGGTAGGGATGGTAATACTGGAGAGCGGTTTTGTTGAAGGAGACTAAAATCCTTTCTGGAGGGCTGAATTCCAGACATCAAAGCCTTCCCAGAGACAAAACGCTACTCCAGCTAAGCTCGCAAACAGACCGACAAACAAAATTCACAGGGATAAAAGGCACCATCTTTGAAAGCTAGTATAAATAAAAATAGCAGAAATACTTCTGTCAAGTATTTATATATTGAAATTATTTGATATATAATAATATATGTGCTTATTATGCTTACCATAATGTATCAAATATATGATTTGGGAATAAGAATATAAAAAGGAATCAGACAATTTAGAAAACAAACTAAACTGAACTTCTAGAAATGAAAAGCCATGTAATTATAATTAGAAATTTAAAGGATGAGTTAACCAATGGATAATACAGGTGAAGATAGAAATAGTGAACTGAAATAAATGGAGGGGGAGAAATTATTCTGAATGTAGCACAGAGAGAGAGAAACTATGAAAAACAAGAAAAGGTAACATTGATAGAGAATGAGCAAGTCTAATGTGACTTCTCAAAAACAACACTGGCATAGAAAAATAACAGAGCAGTGCTTTTTAAGACCTGTGGGAAAATGGTGTTCATTCTACTATCCCTAGTTCAACCATCAGTCATGTTTGGGGCAAGATAATGGTGCTTTCAAAAATACGAGGTATGAAACAGATTTAACATCTATGCTTGTTTCTCTATTTTTCATCTCCTCACATCTTCACCTTTTCCCCACACCCCCTCTCCCGTTTGGCAGCCATCAAAATGCTCTTTGTATCCATGATTCTGTCTCTGTTCTCCTCCTTTGCTTGGTTTGTTTTTTAGATTCAAGTTAGATATGTATTTATTGCCATTTTATTATTCATAGTTTTGATTTTATTTTTCTTAAATAAGTCCCTTCAACATTTCATATAATAATGGTTGAGTGATGATAAACTCCTTTAGTGTTTTTCTTTTATGGGAAGGCTTTTATTGTTCCATTGATTCTAAATGATAGCTTTGCCGGGTGGAGCATTCTTAGCTCTAGGTCCCTGCTTTTCATGACTGAGTATTTCTTGCCAGTCCCTTCTAGCCTGCAAAGTTCCTTTTAAGAAATCTCCTTACAGTCTTATGGGAATTCTCTGTAGGTACCTTAACTGCTTTTCTCTTGCTGTTTTTAAGATTCTCTCTTTATCTTGAACATTGGGCATTTTCATTATAATGTGTTTTGGTGTGGTCATCTTTGGGTCCATCTCGTGTAGGACTCTGCTTCCTGGACTTGCATGTCTATTTCCTTCACCAAATTAGTGACGTTTCCTTTCATTTTTAAAAAATAGACTTCCAGTTTTCTTGCTCTTTCTCCCCTCTTTCTGGTCCACCTATGATACCGATGTTAGATTCTTGAAGTTGCTCCAGAGGCTGCTTACGCTATTCTTATATTTTTGGATTCATTTTCCTTCCTCTTGTTCTGATTGGTTGCTTTTTATTCCTTATGTTCCTAATTGTTGATATGATTTTTGGCTTTATCCACTCTACTGTTGTTTCCTGGCAAATTGTTTCTTTATCCATTCATCTGTTGGTGAACACGTGGGTTGCTTCCAAAGCTTGGCTATTACAAATAATGCTGCAGTGAACATTGGGTTGCATAAAAACTAGTGCATTTGCTTTCTTTGAATAAATATCCACAGGTGGGATTGCTGGGTTGTATCATAGTTCTCTTTTTAAACTTTTGAGGAACTCCTCTATACTATTTTTCATAATGGCTGTGCTCAGTTTACATTCCTACCAATAGTACACAAGCTTCTCCTTTTCCCTACACCCTTGCCAATACTTATTGTTTATTATCTTTTTAATGACAGATGTGCGGTAATATCTCATTATGGTTTTGATTTGCATTTCTCTGATGATTAGTGATGTTGAGCATCTTTTCATGTATTTATTGGTCATCTGTGTCTTATTTGGAAAAATATGTATTTAGTTCCTCTGCTCATGTTTGATCAGATTGTGCTTTTTTCTTTTTTCCTGCTGTTTAATTGTATGGGTTCTTTATGTATTTTGGATATCAGATATATCCTTTGCAAGTATCTTCTCATATTTACTAGGTTGCATTTTTTGTTTATGGTTTTTTCACTATGCAAAGCTTTTTAGTTTGATATAATCCCATTTATTTTTGCTTTTTGTTGTCTTTGCTCAAGGAGACACCCCCAAAAAATATTGCTAAGGCTAAGAGTTGGCTGCCTGTGTTTTTTTTTCCTAGGAGTTTTATTTTTATATATGGTGTAAGAAAGTGATCCAGTTTCATGCTTTTGCATGTTATTTCTCCAGTTTTGCCAACACCACTTATTGAAGTATATTCTTGCATTGTTTTTCATGGATTAACTAACCATGAAAGTGTGGGTTTATTTTGGGGCTCTCTTTTCTTTTCCAGTGATTTGTGTGTCTGTTTTTGTGCCAGCATCCTACTGTTTTGAATACTATAACTTTATAGTGTAGTTTGAATCAGGAAGTGTCATACCTTTAGCTTTGTTCTTTCTCAAGATTGCTTTGACTATTCAAGGTCTTTCCTGGCTCCATGTAAATTTTAGGACCCTTGGTTCTAGTTCTGTGAAAAATGCCATTGGTATTTTGATAGGGAATGTATTGAATCTATAGATTGCTTTGGGTAGTATGGACATTTTAATAACATTAATCCTTCCAATCCATGAGCACAGTATGTCTTTTCATTTGTTGTGTTGTCTTCAATTTCTTTCATCAGTGTCTTTCAGATTACAGGTCTTTCACTTCCTTGGTTAAATGTATTCTGAAGTATTTTATTCCATTAACGCAATTATAACAATTTATTTTCTTAATGATGATATGTGATTAAAGTATCTTTATTTTACCTGTTTTATGTTTGGGATATTTCACAATGTCTTTTTTTTTTCCTCTTTTGAATAGGTGCCAATGATACTAAATTCACTACAGAGAAGTGTACAGGCAGTATTGGTAGGGAAGATTCAAATTCAGGACTGGTTCAGCAATGGTATTAAAAAAGCAGCTTTAATGCACAGATGGCCATTAAAAGAAATATCTGTTGATGAAGATGATCAATGTCTACTTCAGAATGATGGATTTTTCCTTTATCTGTTATGCAAGGATGGATTATACAAAATTGGCTCTGGATACAGTGGAACAGTTAGGGTAATGTGATTTCTTACAGTTCTTAATTATAGCAGATGTTACATCCACACTGATTTGTGTTCTGTTTGTTTCTACCTTCATTTTCAGAGTTCCACCTAATTTTGATTTAATAGTACTCCTTTGGAAATCATAATGGAAACATGTGCATTAAATGTCATGCATTTATTTTTGTTTTTTATTGGTTATTAATGATGAAACTGTTGATAGACTAACTTTTATTATTTTGCAGGGCCATATATATAATTCTACATCTCGCATCAGAAACAGAAAAGAAAAAAAATCTTGGTTAGGGTATGCTCAGGTAGGAGACTGTCCACAATAAAATAAACTTTTCTTTCTCATTTAAAAAAACGTGGTTTGCACTTGTTTAGTTAATAAACAAAATCATTTCTATCTAGGCAGATATGGTATATTTTTAATAATACGTCTGTAACAGTGGCATAGTGTAGTGTAAAGAACATTGGCTTAGAATTTGTTTACTTTTGGATCTGGCCCTACTTCTTACTAGCTATGTGACTTTGGTCCACTCAGTTAACTTCCTTGATTTTCAATGATATAGTTGTAAAATGGGAAGAAAAATGATTCTGTTGAGCACCTTGTTTAGGTAAGGCTCTAGATAAGAATCAAGGACTGCCTTTATTGTTAGCAGATCTGAATTGGGAACATAGCTGTGATCTAAGGCCAAATTAGAACTTATTTTCATAAACTCATTTATTCTACATCTAGATCAGGGCCTTGCCAGGGACAGTGTGTAGCCTTTCCAATAGATAGCTACCTGCATGGAGGATCATGCATGGATCACCAGAGAGAGAAAAGAGCTGGGCGTATGTTGCTTCCTTAATGCTGCCATCTTATCACCTGACTAGCTTAGCTAAATGGGTCTCCACCTTACTCCTCCTCCTATGGAGAGAAGCAAGTAAATGATGTACAAAGGAGCAGAGTCTTTATTTCTATACTCTCCCTACCTGTGAAGTGAAGCCAAGTCCCCTTGTGGAAGGATATAGAATAAAGGTATCCCTTGTCCAGCTCACTGTTTATCATCAGTATCAAATAGTAAAAGATATTTGAAAGCATTTTGAAAATTAAAGAAATTACTGCTATTATATGAAAAATAATATCAACTATTACGGGGATTTTAAAATTGAAATTTTAAGTGTCATTTTCTCAGTAATTGTTGCTTAAAACTTAACCTGGTTGCTTAAAACTTAACATTAAAACTTAATGTCTCATCGAATTCTTACTTGCCACTGCCATATTTTATCAAAGAAATAATGCCATGGAAAAGAATTATAAAAGTATGTTCAATGGCATATCGCTTTATCTAAAACTACTGCTCTGTGTATTTTTTAAATATGAATTAAATCAGCTACATTTCCTTAAAATATTTGTTAAAGTAATAGTAGTCATTTCTATTATATACTTACAAGTGATATTTCTGTTATTTACTTAGCAAGTGATATAATAATTTTGAACTAAATGCACTGTCCTGTGCAAGGTCTAATATATGTATCTGAGAATATGACAGGTTACAGTTTTACTCCTTGTTAAAGTTTACCCAAGTTCTTATATTTTTAATCTTTAATCTCTTTTAGACATCAATCGTGATCTATTACTTCAAAAAACTAGAACATAGAACTGCATGGCTACTTTTTCTGTTAAATTGGTAGTGAAAAAATATCTTAATAATTTAGCAATTTTTCTGTTGTTACCAGGGTTATTTATTGTATAGAGATGTGAATAACCACAGCATGACAGCCATAAGGATAAGCCCTGAAACACTGGAACAAGATGGTACTGTAATGTTACCAGGTATGTTAGTGAATGCCTCATTTGTTTTCTTCACAGTTGATTTTAAGAGATATGCATGTTAGGCCATTTAAAAGTATAAAGATTGATTAGCAAGGAGTAGTGTTTGTTTATAAATAGGTTTAAAATATCTTCACATACAAAACAAAATTTTAAATCTTTACCTGAGGATATGTTTATTGATTTTAGAGAAGGAGGGAAGGACAGAGAAAGCGAGAGTGAGAGTGAGAGCGAGAGCGAGAGAGAGCGAGAGCGAGAGCGAGAGAGAGAGAGAGAGAGAGAGAAATATCAGTGGGAAAGAGAAACATTGATCGGCTGCCTCCTGTATGTACCTGGCTGAATGGAATGGGCAACCTAGATAACATGCCCTGACCAGGAATGGAACCTTCCAATGTATAGGCAACGCTCCTAGCAAATAAGCCACTCCGGGAGGGTGACAGGCAAAACATTTTATGGGCTATGTAAAGTTAATGTATCTGAGGAAAACAAACAGTAATAGAGTATATGTACAGTGTGTTAGTATTTGATTTTGCACTGACTGGTGTGGCTCAGTGGGTTCGGTGTTGTCCTACAAAACCAAAAGGTCATTGGTTCGATTCTTGGTTGGGGCACCTGCCTGGGTTAGAGGCCTGTGAGAGACAGCTGATCACTGTTTCTCTCTCACATTGCTGTTTCTCTCCTTCTCTTTCTCCTGTCCTTCCCCTCTCTCTAAAAATAATAAATGACATCTTTAAAAAATATTTTAAATTCTTGTCCTTTCGCATCTGATTCCCTACCCTTACTTCACCAAGGCTTTTTTAGCTGCTAAATTCATGGGGTGATGTAGTTTTGTTGCTCTTAATAAAACCACAACTCTGGCTCTCTTTTAGCCTAAGATAAGGAACCTTTTGTTTATTTTTACTGCTTTGGGTTTTCTTCTATCTTAAAAGATTTCCAGAGGCAAAGATTTCAGGACAGGCCAGGAATTTTTTAAAGATTGCATTATCTGTACTTTTTAAATAATATTCTGATAAGGTACTTTGGGCACACAATCCATTTTGCTTTAGTTTTGAGGTTTTACTCATATATTCATCACTCAAACCACTGTGCTGTCTAAATCCTGAGGCAGTGGATCTTAATTTTTTGGACTACTGGGCAAATGGGTAATATACTCTCAATTGGAAAGTCTTATAATTTGCTTATACTGTTAATACATTCTAAAGGAATTTATTTTAAAACCTTAAATGTTATTGTATCTATCAGTAATTTCATGTAAGCAGAAATATCTCTCATATGTACTTGACCATGTGAAAATGATAGAGAACTACTTCTGAAGATCACATTGAGAAAGATTGTGGCTCCCAACCTGCTTGTTAATTTTTAATGAGTTTTATAACTTTGCAAACATTTATTTGAGCCTTACTGTGTAAATACATATCCAAATTAGTGTAAATGATACTCTGTTAAGGTAAATGCCATATTTTGTGTATTTCACAAATAAAGCTATTTTGGAAAACGACTTATTAAAGCAATCTTGTAAATAACGATCTGCTTTTGGATAGGTGCACAGATTTTTAAAATTTCAATATCACAAGTTTGGGTCATGTCTCTGGTCTGAATAATATAAATAATTATAACTATTTTAAAATAATAACATGTACCTTCTCACATATACATATTGTAAAAGGGATTATAAGGGTGGGGCAAAAGTAGTTTTATAGTTGTGAATATGAGAAATACAAAGTTTATTTATCAATTTTAGAGAGAGTGAGAGAAACATTGATTTGTTGTTCCACTTATTAACGCATTCATTGGTTGCTTCTTGTATGGGCCCTGACCAGATATTGAACCTTTAATTTTGGTGTGTCAGAATGATGCTCTAACCAACTGAGCCACATGTATGTATTGTATTAAGTATCATATAAGCACAAAAATTAAATTAATTGTAACTTTACTTCCCATATATAAACACTATAATGTATTGATGAATGCCCTTTCTATTTCCTATGTGTATTTGTATATAATTATAAAGAAGTGATCTTACGCTACATATTTCTTTTTAACTTACCCTTTTTACTCATTCTTTTGAATACATTTTCAGGCATTTACATAGCCTTCCACATGATCATTTCAATGTTATAAAATATATTCCACCGGTAATATATTGGAATAGAAGTTTCTTCCAATTTTTTGCAATATAAATTACACTATAATGAATATCCCTATCATTATGTCTCTGTGCAAGTCATTTTAGGATAATATTCTGAAAGAAAATTGTTTTTTAGAAACACTTTATTGATACAGAGAAGGAGAAGGGGGATGGGAGAGACCTCGATTTGTTGTTCTGCTTATTTATGCATTCATTCATTGATTCTTGTATGTGTCCTGACCGGGGATCAAACATGCAACCTTGATGTATGAGAGAGATGCTGTAACCAACTGAGCTACCCAGCCAGGGCTGAAAGCCAAATTCTTAACCTTTGCCCAACAGATGGATACTAATAGAAACAGTTTACTTCTGAGAAACCTTCATCATTCAATAGAGATTCTGACAGAGAAGACCATTTTCAAATAGTCTATCTTCAACTGTTGTATTTATTCCACCATGATAAAAAAAAATAACTTGTTACAGT
Source organism: Noctilio leporinus (assembly GCA_004026585.1). Lineage (NCBI taxonomy): Eukaryota > Metazoa > Chordata > Mammalia > Chiroptera > Noctilionidae > Noctilio > Noctilio leporinus. Next base: position 493,890 of record PVIW01000250.1, read on the forward strand.
CTTCAGCTTACATCCTCTATATTATTTAACATATTAAATGCAACTTTTAACAATGCAAGTGTGGCTTTTCTGTGTTGGTAAATATGTTATCATACTCATGGTGAAGAACAAACCAAACTTTGGGACCGTATTCCCATGTTGTGTGTCTTTCGAACTGCCAGATGTTGCTTGGTATTTTCTTGAAGATGCCGTCTTACAACATTGTGTAACAGATAATGAAAGGATAAAGATAAAGAAAATCTTTTTGAAACCGCACAGCCGGAAGACTTGCTCTCAAGCCTGAAGAAGCCTTTTGTCATTTTTACTTTTGACCCGGACAACAATTTCTTCAATAGTAATTTTTCCCCCTAGCTCGGGGTGGCCCTGCCCTGTAGCTTTTCAGGCAAGAACTAGCAGAAATGAATTGCCAGGTTTATAGGTGTAAGTGAATATACCATGTTTAAAATTGACATAATCTGGTAATTCTTTGAGCTTCATGGTCCAGCTTGTCTTACACTCTAGTTTACATGTAAGTTGTTTTCAACCAAGCATTGATGAACTTAAAACATACTCTTTTGTTGTTAATTGTCAAAGTAGCCTTTATTTGTTGGCGTATCTTATGTATCGTAATCCTATTGACATTTACTGTCCATGTCTGATGACAGGTTGCCTCAGATCATGAAGATTTTTGCTATTCTCCTTGCGCCGCTTCACGCCTCATTTCTGCATTTACCTGAATTATAATGAGTTTTTCTTCTTTGCTTTTTAGTTTAAAATCTTACTGCTTAGAGCTTGAGAAGCATCTTTCTTGCGCCTCTTTGTATTCTGTACAGTGGACTAGGAACTCTTTCTTTCGATTTCTCCTCTCTTTGATTACCAAGTCTCTTGGGCTACCAGTGGGCCTTGTCTCCCAGTTTCTATTTCCAGTTTGTGATCACTGAATTCTCTATTTGGTAAGGGTTGCCTGTGTTTTGCATATTTATAATAAGGAAGTATGCTAGTATGAAGCTCCTGGGCAAAGATACAGAGTAATCCATCTCATGTGGGTGGACTCAACTACTGCATTCCAAAAACAGAATTTTATGTTTTGGTGATTCAGGTGCAAATAGAAATGAGATATTATTACTTTTTTTTGTATTTTAATTAATGGAGAGATTCATCCTAGTTCTCTGCAGTTATGTTGGGAAGTGTGTGTGCTTTTTTTACTTGCTTGCTGAACAGTTTATTTTTCCAAAAGGATACAGTTTATACTTAGATGTTGATTTTGCTCATGTTACTTAGTAGCAATCACTAACACATGTCCCAGTGGTCCTTCTGTAATACTGGTATCCCTTGTTATAATTGCATTTGTGTGTTTTGATCAAAGTATATAGTGCGCTGTTCACAGACACAGAAATATTGACAAAATGTGGTATTCCAGCCAAAATATGAGCACTTTCAGACAAAATGAAATACGTAACGATAGATTTCTCTGTTCTGTGAGAGATGAATATTTTAAAAGCATATAGCTTGCTAACTGCTAAAAAATGCTGGGACTAAGCATTAAACTTCTAAATGGAAACTATAAAACCAGTTCTATTTTATAAAGCAAGGGATACCTGTAGTTGGATTGGACACCCTAGACTCAAATACAGGAGCTTTAGGTCTGTCTGTATTTTTCTGTGACACTAATGACTGTGACATATGTCTGAGGAAGAGTGTTGCCTACATTCGCATGTGATTGTATTGAAATGATTATAACCAACATTATAATTTGTTCATCGTGGTGCATGTTTATGATCAGACTTTACTACTAATTCATTTCAAATTTAGGTGGGCTCTGAGTTTCTTGATTATGGAAGATTTATAAATGTAAGCACAAAATGTAATAAATGGTGTTAGTTGAATTATTTGGTTTCTGCTAATGAGTAATTCTTTATTAGAAAGCACAATACCCCTTTGAGTTTAAGTTTATTGCGTGGAGAATTCTCATTCTGACTTCAACAAAGGAGTAAAGTCATTTCATGAGGTGTTTATTTTCATTGTAATAGAATTACTTTCTTTCCTTTTATACAGATTGCCACACTGAAGGTCAAAATATTTTATTCACTGATGGAGAATATATTAATCAGATAGCTGCATCAAGAGATGTAAGTACTCAATCATAAGTGTCTGATGTAAATGGAATCCTTTTCTTATAATTATTTGATTTTTGTTAGCTGGGATGGAGAGCCTTAAAAGAACAATTCATGCAACATAATACTGTGGATATCTTATTTCTTTTAGGATGGCTTTGTTGTCAGAATATTTGCCACAAGTACTGAACCTGTGCTACAGCAAGAATTGCAACTTAAACTGGCCAGAAAATGCCTACATGCTTGTGGTATCTCACTAATTGATCTGGAAAAGGATTTGCACATTATAAGTAAGATGGTCCAATAAGCCTTCATTCCAAATTTAATTTTCAGAGTCTTTTTTTTTTTTTTTTTTTTTTTTAAGATTTTATTTCATTATATTCAGAAGAGGGGAAGGGAGAGAGGCAGTGAGGGAGAGAGACATCAATGTATGGTTGTGTTTCACCTGCCTCCAGCCACAGACCTGACTGGAGACTTGGTTTGCAACCTGGTAATGTGCCCTGGCTGGGGAATCGAACCTGCGACCTTTGGGTTCACAGGCCGGTGCCTTATCCACTGTGCTACCAGCCAGGGCTCAGATTCTTTATTCTTTTGAAAACTGTTACTAAATTTTCAGCAGTATAGTTTATATTTTAGAAGCTATTTTGCTGTCTTTTACTTTAAAGCACATTTATGAATTAATATGTAAAAGTTAGTAGGAAGTATGGCCTTTAATCAGAAAATGATATATGAATGCAATTTTAAGAAAGTGACTAATAAATTTTTGATTTTCATTTTGAATAGAGCAAAAGAAAATAAACTTACATTGGTAAGAATTAGACAACGCTTATGGACATCATTATTTTACATGCTCCATTTGTATTGCATTGTTTAAAATTTTGAAAACTATTATAAAAGTGTTACTATAGTGATATATATAGTTATATCATTGAAACATTTAATTTTGGTTTGAACATATTTTCAGGATAGCCATAGAATGATCCCATAGATAGTGGAAATGGTAATTGGCCCAATAAACTGATTAATAAACTTCATTTGGTTAGAGATAAACAACCAACCAGAGAGTATTTCTTGGACTTAGCATACTTATTCCTGCAGTGTCATAGTAGTAACTAGGACCACTAGTTTCTACAGGATCTCAGTTTTGGTTGGCCATGCTGCTACAGGTTTGATAGTGCCATTTTTTAAAACAGGATTCTTTGCAAGACCCACCTCTTTTGACTAGCTCATTAAATTTAACAAACTTGACATTAGTGATTTACTTTGCATATTTTGTTTAAGTATGTAGTACTTTTGTAATTCTTTCATAGAAAAATACTGAAGTAAAATTATTTATTTTTAATTTTATAATCCTTTGAACTAATTTATAATTTGTATAATTAGACAAAATCATAAAATGTGCTACACATAATTATATACTCACAGTTTTCCAATTAGAAAATGTGCATAGGGATCTGTGGGTGTACATGCACACATATGTACTCAAATTCATGAAGTGTTCTGTAGTAAAAAAGCATGGAATGGAGAATCTGAAATACCAAACTCAGATATATTCATGGCATTGTTCAAGCTCAAATGATTGTGGAAATGGACTAACCTCACTAAGCTTTATATTTATTTATAAACCAGAGCAGGATTAAATAGGATAAGGGTCCCGCATTCTGTAATGCCTGATACCTAATAGATGGTCACTAAACTATGTTATTTATTCATTAATTCAAGGAAAATTGCTTACATTACTTAAGTTTTTTTTTTGTTTAAAAAGCAAATTAAGAAGCTTATGGTAACTCTCTGTTCTTGGAGTAGCGTCCCTATCGTTAATATATTTTTTAAATTCAGGCATATGACATTTTGTCATCCTTTTTTTTTTTTGAATGATATTAATTGAATTGACTGTTCGCTCAAAATAGTAAACATTGTGCTTGAAATTATTCATATTAAAAGTAATAGAATTTATTAATCTTGTGTTGTCAGGTACAGGATTTGATGAGGAATCAGCAATTCTTGGTGCAGGACGAGAGTTTGCACTAATGAAAACAGCGAGTGGAAAGGTAATTACTCTTTTAGGATTGAAAATGAACATTCTTTGCTTTAAGAGATAGTTGGTACAATCAGTTGATTAGTTTACATAGCTCACATGTTTAAGCAATCATATTTAAAATTTTGACTTAAATTTCTATTTTTTATATGATAAGCTTTTATTCATATTAAAATAATGAAAGAAAATGGGCATTTAAGAGTATAAAACTTTATAAACTTTATAAAGTGTTTCTATAAATACTTTTATTATGGAGCTCTTAGTATAATTTTCTGAGTTGGGGTGAATTCACATTTTGAGTTTATTTTGATGAATATCCATTGCAAATTTTTGTAAATGAGCAGAAATATACAGAGTACAAGTTAGAGGAAGTAGGAGCATATGTAATTCAGTTATAGGTTGTAGAGGTCAATCTGTAGAGAGAAAGCTTTTCTAGTGATTGTTAGGATAAAGTACACTAATTAAGAGAATTCTAAAAATTAAAATTTCTAGACAGACACAGTGTATTTCTGTAGGGCTTTTGCACTAGAGGAAATGAATTGCGAATTATATGAATTTCCTAGTGTTGTGAGTTTTCAGTGTATTTATTAAGCATATTTTAATATCTGTTTAGGATACTTAGAAAGTATCTTTTAAGATCAAAAGATGAAAGATAAGCATTCTAAAGAAACCTGAGAAAATTGTTATAATCTGTGTTTTTGGAAAAATATACCTGTTTTTCTCGGAGCTCACAGAAGTACAATGTTATTTTAAAAAAGAGTTTAAGTTCTTATTTTTGTTTTTAAATAAAATACAGAAGTTTTTCCTTCCGTAAAAGCTGATGCACTACTTCAGAAGACATTATAATTACTTCATTCTTTTCTATTTTTCTTCTTTTTCTCCCCGCCCCCTTTTTTTAAAAGATATATTACACTGGCAAATACCAGAGTCTTGGAATCAAACAAGGTGGTCCATCAGCAGGAAAATGGGTTGAGCTACCAATTACAAAATCTCCAAAAATTGTTCACTTCTCTGTTGGACATGATGGCTCTCATGCACTTTTGGTTGCAGAAGATGGAAGCATATTCTTTACAGGATCTGCTAGTAAAGGAGAAGATGGAGAGTCAAGTAAGTTAACTGATCAACTGAACTTTCAGTTATAAAAGTACAGAATATATTAATATAAGGTGTCGCACTTTCAACAGCACCAGCCTCATTAGGTTAATAGAGGATTTTACATTTGGGCATATTCAGTTAATGGTGGTTGTGTACTGTTTATTAAAGAACTGGGATTGCAGACTTCTTCTAGGGTCATAGTTATGAATTTTTATATGCTTTAGGCCTACTTGGCCGTGTATCCGTTTTTTTCAGTTGACGTAATTTTTTTAAAGATTTTAATTTTTTATTTTAAGAGAGAAGGGAAGGGAAAGTGAAAGAGACGGGGAGAAACATCAATGTATGGTTGCCTTTCACCTGCCTCCAGCTACAGACCTGGCTGGAGACTTGGCTTGCACCCTGGTTATGTACCCTCATTGGGAAATGAACTGGTGACCTTTGGGTTTGCAGGCCAGCACCATTCCACTGAGCCGCCAGCCAGGGCCAGTCAGTGTAATTTTTAAAAATGTATTTATTTTAACATATTATTTTAGGTAACCTCAAATTTTAGAGGAGTAATGCGTATTTCAGTATGAAGTGAACCTATGTAACTTTGGATAGTAGTGCACTGTTCTTGGTGTTATTTTTTTTTTAGGTGAAAGCAATTCCTTTGCAATGAAAAATAATATTGTTTATCTCTTATTTTCTCTGTGCTTTTTCAGTCTTCCTGAATGTGTCATGTTTTGCTTTTTGAACCTACTTATTTACTTTGTGCATTGTAGCATGGTAGGGTAGCATCTTAGGAAGGTTAGGTTTGAAGTTAACATCTAAAGTAAAAATCATATGTAAATAAAACTTACTTGAGGGAAATGTATTTAAAATAGTCATGAAGTATATTACCATATTTTAGAGACTATCACATCCAGATTTCCCTTATGTCATTCAAAGTACTAAATAACATAGCAGCTGTATATATATGTGGATCATGCTATATGAAAAAATATAATGGTACATATTTTAAAATCCCAGAGTTTTACCTAGCACAGCAGTATGTTTTCATTCTGAAAGGCATGAAAAATCAGGGTTGAACAAAGGAAGAGAAGATTGATTTTTCCCATATTTTGATCATTTTAGGGATTTTGGTTTTGAAAGTGGAGGCTGCTTGAATTATCTGCATTTAATTTTATTTACCCTTTCTCCATATGAATATTATTCTTCCTTACAGTCTCTCATTGACTGTATATGTAACTACTTAATATATATTTTTGGATGAATAGGGAGCTGATTTTACTTTTCAGGTTCTAGCATAAGAATACACGTGAAATAGAGTTTGAGAAAAAATGGGAAAGTTTTAAATATATGGTAATAAAATGATTTTGATCATGTAAATAGCTAACCTAGAGATTAGACTCCCCAGAAGCTTGTTAGAAAATTGTGTTTCCCATTGGGTGTTACACTGCGTTACAAGAAAACTTGACAGTAATAGCCTAAATATTAATGAACTCGATGAGACTTGCAGGTTGACTCGTTTTGAATGACATGTTGGGAAGCCCGGGCCTTTGAGAAAATAAGTACAGTACGGTCTACCTCAAATGTAATAAAACATGTTTTTTCCCCTTGGGCTTTATATATCAACAGTTATTTTTATTTGTGTATTGATGCCTTAATTTTTCTTTTAAGCTAAGAGTAGACGACAATCAAAACCATATAAACCTAAAAAGATAATTAAGATGGAAGGAAAGACTGTGGTGTATACAGCCTGCAATAATGGAAGTAGTTCTGTTATTTCTAAAGATGGAGAACTGTACATGTTTGGAAAAGATGCCATTTACTCTGATAGTTCAAGTAAGTTAAATGTTAATGCTCACCTTTATGCAAAGAAAATTCAGTACTAGGTATTATATATTACAAAGATATGTCTAGAAAACTAACATTTGTGGGATGCTTTCTCTATATTCTTCACATATGTTTGTAGATGATTTCCTTCCTACCTTATTGCTGGGACACTCACTGGTTTTATCAGAATCATGGCGTGTAGTGACTGCAGCTCTATTTCAGCTGTTACTTTCTCTGGAGAGCTTTCCCTGGGTTCCAATTAGATGGTCACATGACATGTGTCTGGTAGTACTGTGGGAAGTGATTTTTCATAACATAGGTGATTAATTACTATGTTATTACATAGCATAGGTAATATACTTGATGAATGATTTATCTCCCCCATTCAATAGTCTCTCCCTAGAGATTATCAAGTACTTATTTAATGTTATATCCCCAGGGACGCACACAGTGCCTAGCACATAGTAGGGTCTCAAGAATTACTTCTTCAGAGGTTGAGTGACAGATAAACCAAAAGTTTAAGTAGTAGGTATGAAGGATAGAACTGGCCAAATAATGAGTTTTATATTTAAAAATTCTGATTTCAGTAATTTGTCATATTTAGTTGCTAGATTTTCTTTCTGGCACTTAGAAATGAGTATAATGGTTGTGACAACTTACTTGGAAGGTGTTTATATGAGGTAAATATTATGTAAAGACTGTAAATGTTTTTTGTGAAAGGAAACCAGCGTTAATGAAGTTTCTAGTTGGAAGTGTAAGTGATTCTCTCATGTGAGGGAAATGACATATCTATTCATAGCGGTTATTAAGTTGAACTATACTCAGGTGATATGTGAATTGGCTTAATGTGGTACTATTTAGATTTGGAGTTGGCCTCTGTCAAAATGTTGGAGTGGGCTCATGTGTAGTTTTAAAATAATGTTCAGTATAACTTGCTTGCTAAAAATCGTTTTGGCTAGGGCTAATTGAAACTTGATCATTTTATTTTTATTGAGAACTGACAATATGTCAGGAAATTGGTGGACCAGGCAGATATGATGCCTTTCTTTTTGAGGATCTGAGAGAAACATAGCCATTGTAGAACTTAGAGACTGCCGGTCAAGATGGAGGCATAGGTCAGCACACTTTACCTCATTTCACAATTACAGCAGTGATTAAAACTAGATTACAAAACAGATATCACTCAGAATTTTCAGAAAATTGAGCTGTATGGAAGTCTAACAACTAAGGATTTAAGAAGCCATGTTCATTGAGATGGGTAGGAAGGGCAGCAATGTAGAGATGCACAGAGAGGTGGAGAGGTATGGAGAAGTAGAACTGACGGTCCCACATCTATGTGTGATGGGTAAAAATCAGGGGGGATACCTTGGGAGCAAGGTATCCCAAACCAGGCCACCCAGGCAGCGTTCCAGTCCCAGGAAGCTAAGTCCCCATAACACCTGGCTATAAAAACCAGTGGGGGTTGGGGTGGTGGAAGAAGCTACAAACTTCTGAAAAGACTCCTCTTAAAGGGCTGGCAATGGACTTAGGACTCATGCAGAATCACCCTCTCTAGATTTTATCACCAAGGCAACAGCCAAAACAGCACCAGTGGCATACAGGGAAAGATTGAAGTGAATAGCAACAGGGTGAGTGCTGGGAGACAGTTTGCACCCAGGCAAGACTCCAGAGTCCCGACAGTGGCATTGTACCCTCTCCAAGCCTTCATAGAGCCACAGAGGGTTGGGTTGCCCTGTCCTCATGACACAGGGAGACTGTCAAAATGAGGAGACAAAGAAATATGGCTCAAATGAAAGAACAGAACAAAAATTGAAAAAGAGAACTAAACAAAATGGATAAGCAACCTATCAGATGCAGAGTTCAAAACACTGGTTATCAGGAAGCTCAAGGAACTCATTGGGTACTTCAGCAGCATAAAAATGACCCAGGCAGAAATGAAGGATACATTAAGTGAAATAAAGAAAATTCTACAGGGATTCAACACTGGAGGAGATGAAGCCAAGAATCAAATAGAAGATTTGGAATGTAAGGAAGAAAAAAGCATTCAATTAGAACAGCAGAAGAAAAAGAATTAAAAAACATGAGAATAGGCTAAGGAACCTTTCAGACATCTCACACATATCAACCTTCGAAATATAGGGGTCCCAAAAGGAGAAGAGAAAGAGCAAGAAATTGGAAATATAGTTGAGAAAATAATGAAAGAAAATTTGCCTAATTTGTTTAAGGAGATAGACATACAATTCCAGGAACCAGAGAGTCCCAAACAAGATGAACTCAAAGAGGACCACACCAAGACACATCATAATTAAAATGCCAGAGGCTTAAGATAAAAGAGAATATCTTAAAAGCAGTTAGTTACCAACAGGGGAATTCCCATGAGATTGTCAACTAATTTCTCAAAAGAAATCTTGCAGGCTAGAAGGGACTGGCAAGAAGTATTAAAGTGATGAAGTGCAAAGACCTACAACCTATATTACTCTATCCAACAAAGCTATAATTTGAATTAAAGGGCAGATAAAGTGCTCCCCAGACAGGGTATAAAAACTAAAGGAATTCATAATTACCAAACCTTTATTATATGAAATGTTAAAGGGAATTAGATAAGAAAAAGAGAAAGATCAAAATTGTAAACAATAAAATGGCAGTAAATTCAAAACTATCAACATTTGAATCTAAAAAACAAACTAAGGAAATAACTAGAACAGGAACAGAATCATAGGTATGGAGAGAATTGGGAGGGTTATCAGTTGGGAGAGGGAAGGAGGTGGATAGGGGAAAAGGCGCAGGGCTTAAGAAGGACAAATTAGTAGTTATGAAATGGGTGGGATGTTAAGAACAGCATAATGCTGTTCTAAATAGGATACATAAAGAACTTATATGCATGACCCATGGGCGTGAACTCAGGAGGAGATTGCTGGAAGGAATTTGGGGTACCTGGTGGAGGGAGGGTAAGGGGGAAAAATTGTGACAACTGTGATAGCATAATCAATAAAATATACTTAAACTAAAATATTAGAGAAGTATGCTTTAATGGTTAGGATATAGACTCAGATCCTGGTAATGCCACTTTTTAGTTGGCTAGCTAATTTAAATCACTTTACTTTGCAGACTTTGCATTTATTTAGTTATTTTTCCATCTGCAAAAGAGAGTTAACGATAGTACCTGGTTGTTGCAAGATTACAGGAGATAATGTTTATGAATACTCAGCACAGAGTTTGGTACATGTAAAGACTTAAGACCTGTCAGCTATTATTGTTAATAATAATAAATACTACTGCTCTATATACTTATCTTTTTCAATTCTAAATACTAAAAATGGGAATTTTTGAGGAGAACTTAACAAAAAGACTAAAGGTATAGGTATAGGTGGGAGAAAAGATCACCTTAAGGAAGTTATATTTGAGTAGTTTTCCCAAAATATGATAAGACAAATACTTTCAACTTTAGAAAAATGTTTTTATTTTAGCGTATGTTGGAAATACTCAACAATCTTCAATTTTTACTGTTACTTCTCCTTTATAAGGTTTAACTATGCTTCAATCCAATTAAAATTGATGCAAAAAAATTGGTTAATATGGGTGGCACTTGGATATGGAAAGTGCAGTGGAACTAATATGAATAAGTGACATTTAAGTCTAGCTATGTGTTGGATTGTGGAAGAAAACGTAGGTTTAAAAAGGATTGCAAAATACCTTTTTGGAAAATTTCACAGGTTTCTACAAAAACAATGTTATTTCAGTATATTGATTGTTTTCCTTTGTTTTACTGAGGCAGGTCAAAGATCGATAAGTTCCTTTTTGCCTGGGCAAGGAGAGCTTGATAACTGATAACCAATTTGGTCATGTTGAGAGGTGTTGCGTTCAGAGCAAGTGCTGCAGAGACACGGGCTGAGTCACCCCACAGTCAAGATTGGTCCTGATCTGGACGATAAATTTAAAACTTTGAAGTTTCATTACAAAATCGCATAGTTAATTTATTGATAACCTGCCATTCTTTTGGCCGCTTACTTCCCATTTTGGTTGGTTATTTTATCCCAGAAATTAAAGTTCTGCATTGAGGGTGGTCTTTTTACATTACTGAGGATTCATATTATTAGGCTCAGAAAGACTTTTTTTTGTTGTTATTGCTCCTTAACATACTCTTATCTCCCTTATAGGTTTGGTAACAGATTTGAAGGGCCATTTCGTAATTCAGGTAGCTATGGGCAAAGCTCACACTTGTGTTTTAATGAAGAATGGAGAAGTTTGGACATTTGGTGTAAATAATAAAGGACAGTGTGGACGAGACACAGGTGCCATGAACCAAGGTGGGAAAGGTAGGTATTGACTGTGTTAATATTCAGTTGTGTGTTGCTCTTCCATTACCTTTGCAGAACAGCGTGGTGAAGAATCTCTTTTCAAGTCAAGTGGCTCTTTGATTTCACACGTATAAGAGAAATCACTGAATTTCTTATTTACTTGACAGTATATAACTGGAATAATCAAATGTACTTTAGACTTTTAACTTCTGAGCAAATGAGCTCTTTTACTTCCATGTTTTCCTTAATTTTATGTAAATATAACACCTCTTTGATTTATTATCTTTGGTGACTAAATTATTCTAGAAAACTGCATTTTCAATCTTGTCATTAATAGCTTTTTATACAACATTTTGTTTTAACCAGTTTTAGCAGCAGTCTGGCCAATATCATCTTCCTGTTCACTAGCATGTGCTTCCTGTAATGCAATCAGTTCTTGACAGTGAGAATGATCCTTAAGAATACTGGACTCTTGCCCTGGCTGGTGGCACAGTGGATAAGGCACCAGCCTGCGAACCCAAAGGTCACTGGTTCGATTCCCAGCCAGGGCACATAACCAAGTTGCAAACCAGGTCTCCAACCAGGTCTGTAGCTGGAGGCAGGTGAAAGGCAACCATATATTGATGTCTCTTCCTCTCTGCCTCTCTCCCTCCCCCTCTCTCTGAAAAGAGTAAAATCTTAATAAAAAAAGAATACTGGACCCTTTATCAAGTGCAAAATTATAGATGCCTCTTATTCATTGTATTCTTTGCTCAAACACTCAAGATGTTGAAGGGAAGATAGGAGTTTATTCATGCCTGCTGTGGTTTTGTTTTTTGTAATACTTCAAGTATACTTCATTCTTATTCTCAATTTTTCACTTTTATCAGTGCTTTCTTATACCTTTATGTCAGTTTCTGGGTTTCTGTTTTGCATTTTGTGTGGACTTGAGAATAGGAAATACATATTATTAGAACTAAGCATTGAGTTTGTTTAAAATAAAAATGAGTTTCAGGATTAATATTTGTATAAATTGACAAGCATAAGTTTAGCTCTTTGGGAGTTTTCTTGATGGCAGACTCATCTTGATGTTAAAAGCCCACTTTCTTTTTCTTTAGCTTATTTATCTGTATTTTAAAAATACTTTAGGTTTTTAAAATGTGTTTTATTGATAATGCTATTATAATTGACTCAATTTTCCTTCTTTGACTCCTTTACCCCAGTGCCCTCCTTCCCTCCAGCTGTCTCTCCCCTTAGTCCATGTCCATGGGTCATGCATAAGGTTCTTTGGCTACTCCATTTCCTTTACTACTCATAATACCTCTCTGTCTGTTTGCTTCCTACCAGTTATGATACTTAATCCCTGCACCATTTCCCTATTCTCCTCCTTCCTCCTCCCAGCTGATAACCCTTCCAGTGATCTCCATACCTCTGATTTTGTTTCTGTTCTGGTTGTTGGCTTACTTTACTTTTGTGCTGTTTTTAGATTCAGTCAATAGTTGTGAGATTGTTTTCTTTTTATTGTTCGTAGTTTTTATCTTCTTTTTCTTAAATAAACCCCATTAACATTTCAATGGCTTGGTGATGATGAACTCCTTTATTTTTACCTTACCTGGGAAACACTTTATCTGCCCTTCAATTCTAAATGATAGCTTTGCTGGACAGAGTACTCTAGGTTGTAGGTCCTTGCTTTTCATCACTTTGAATACTTCTTGCCAGCCCCTTCTAGCCTGTGAAGTTTCTTTTGAGAAATCAGCTGACAGTCTCATGGGAATTCCTCTGTGGGTAACTTAACTGCTTTTCTCTTGCAGCTTCTAAGATATTCTCTATCTTTAACTTTTGGCATTTTAATTGTATGTTTTGTGGTCCATCCTATTTGGGAATCTCTGTCCTTGCTGGACTTGTATGTCTACTACTTTTGCCAAATTAAGGAAGTTTTCTTTCATTATTTTTTCAAATATGTTTTCAATTTCTTGCTCTTCTTCTCCTCTGGCATCCTGTTGGATGTTGGTATGTTTAGAGTTTTCCTAGAGGTTCCTAATCTTCTCCTTATATTTGTAGATTTTTGTTTTCTCTTTATGTTTTAGTTAAATGTTTATTTCTTCCTTTTGTTCCAAATCACTGATTTGAATTCCAGCTTCCCTCCCTTCATTGTAGGTTCCCTGTAGAGTTTTCTTTATTTCACTTTGTGTAGCCTTCATTGCTTCCTTTATTTTTCAGCTGTACTCAATACAGTGTGGTTAGGATTTTTTCTTTGATCTACTGACCAAAAGTGTTGGCCTTGAAGATGAAAAGGAGGGACTAAAATCAGAAAAAATTAAAAGTATGGTTGCCTTCCCTGACTCTTTTTGCAGAAAGGAAATAGGGAGACCATTTATTAGTGGCTCCTACATTAAATTTTGTTTTATTTTTTTTTGCTCTTATAGTTTAGCATTTCTTTATATAGTCACTTGGATTAGTATGTGTTTATATATATAATTTTTTTTAATTGGAAAATACCAGTCTTTTAGACATTGGAATAATTTACTCAAAAATAATACATGATCTGTCAAATAGGTTTTGGAGTTGAAAACATGGCTACAGCAATGGACGAAGACCTAGAAGAAGAACTAGATGAAAAGGACGAGAAATCTATGATGTGCCCGCCAGGCATGCACAAGTGGAAGCTGGAGCAGTGCATGGTGTGCACTGTCTGTGGAGACTGTACAGGTTACGGAGCAAGCTGTGTCAGTAGTGGGCGTCCGGACAGAGTTCCTGGAGGGTAAGAGAATGATTCCTGCTGAAGAAGTAAAGTGTTAGTAGGAAATGTACAAAACATTTCTTTTCAATATTACTACAGCGTGTTCTACTATGTTGTATCTTAAAGGCATTCAGCATATACTTGTAATTCTTATCATTGTTTTTTACTATAATGATTTCTAATTTAGTGTAATTTTTATTTAAGTTGCTTTTCTTTTCATTTGATTCATTTAGACCATTATTTAAAAACAAGCCATAAATGAATATTCATTTTTGTTGAATGTGAATCTTTTCTTAATAGAATTACCAAATATATAGAATATTCTACTAGGAATGTATAATTTTTATTTAAATTGAATTTGCTTTTTGTGATTTTAGGAGTTCTAGGAACTATCACATTTAAAGTTACATTATACCTTTTATATTTATCTTTTTACTGTTGTTGGGCCACTTTATTTTTTCATAGTCTTATCTTCTTGTCAGTTTAAGGTTAACATGTGACTTTGGCACAATCAGAATGCAGATTTTTCCCTTTGAATGTTGGGAAAAATTTTGATTCTTATTTTTGGGTTGCTATTTATAGCCTTTGAAATGTAATGGTGTATCTTTTGTAAGATTGAATTACTTACAAGATTTTGTATTGTGATAGATCTGATGTTTGCAAGATCAGTTATGATATTTAGCTGACTTTGGAAAGTAAGGGAAATCTTGTGATAAAAAGCCATGGTGAAGACAGCCAACACCCTCTGCCCCATAGCTGACTTTAGTGTAGTGTTAGATGCTTCTTCTCGAATAATGTTTGAATCTACTGTGAGTACATTTCTGGATTTATACTATGGCCTAACATAGTGAAACAGATAATAAGTAACAGATGTTTTCTTTTAAACTACTTAAATATTATGACTTTTAAACAGCATATTTTATTTATATTTTTAGCATATTAAATATTTTGGCTCTCCTTATCAGAGGGTAGTATTTCTTTTACAAGGTGTGGGGGACCCCCAACCTGCAGAGACCCCTCAGTGCCACAGATGAAATGAATGCCTCCCAGGCAGCTTGTGCTAGGAGAGAGAAGGCCAGCTAGTGTCTGATAGACAAAAGCTTTGATTGCCATCCTCCAAAGGTTTTTATTGATTACATAAGGTTGGGGATGCACATACACACCATAAATCATTATCACAGAAAAGTATTCAAAAGAAAGGGAGTTGTTGAGTTTAGATAACAATAGAAGGAACACAACAATACACTTCAGGCTATGGTCTGTTAGACAAGGTGACATCAAGAACTCCAGGTGGCCCATAGAATTTTAGGGAGGGTGAGATTACATGTGGGTTAACGTTTAACATCTGCTGCAGGTACAGTACACAAGTCAAGGAAGCTTAGGTCACAGGGCAGACTTCAAAAGACGTACGGAATGTTCCCAACATCAGATTTCCACTGGGACCCCCTGGCTACAGTATCAAGGCCTGTATGCACCCAGCTTTCCTGGCTTTCTGGTCGGGTCTTATAGGCTTGGCCTGTACTGTGCAGGGCTCCATGCCCTGACACCTTCCCAGGGGGACCCTAACAACAAGGAGTTGAAATTTATCTTCCTGGAAATGTCTTGAGATATTTCCATTAAAATTAGTGTTCCCAAAATCTGAACTTAATTGATACATATTATAAATGAATTTATAATCCTTTGATCCTTCCTAAAACAAATTTTTCTTTTTCATATGCTTTTCCCCCAGAGATTTACTGTCAATTTCTAACTATAGAGCAAAATGGATAGTACCTAACCAAGTACAATAATTTCTTTATTAATGAAATAGAAATGAATACATGAGTAAAGTCAACATAGGAATATGTGCCAGGACACTAAGTACTATTTAAAAATGACTTCAGCTATTATAAAATTGTAACTGCATATCTTAGAATAAGTTTAGAACTAAATATTAGTTTTTAAATAGTGCCCACAGACAACTGAGTGGGACATATCATTGTATGACTTTTTACTGTTGTAGTTAGTGATATTTCAAGTTGTCAGTAATGTTTGCATTTATAAGCCAGTGTTTCACAGGGCACCTAGCTTTATCTTTCAACGCTGCTGCCAGATAAATCCTTTCTTTTATACCTCTGCAAATCTGCATAACAAGGGTCTCAGCAGGGCTGTTGAAAGTTTATCATGACTCATCCAACAAATAACACTTAAGCTATGACTTTTACATCTATAAACTATATGAACTAAGAAGTTTAGTTGTTCACTCACCCTCTAGCCAACTTCTGGGAGTGTTCTCATTTTCTTTCTGGATGTAATTAAATACCCTAGGCTTAGTTCACAACTGATAATGAAAAGGACCAAGAAGAAGAACAAGAACAGGAGATGGGACATGGTAAAAGGAGTGAATGGGAGATGACAGCATATAGAGGAGAAGGGGGAGAAAGGAGACATAATACATGCTGGCTAGGTGAGCGCACTTGCTGATGTCTGCTCACACCTCCCTAAGCTTATCTGGTAGATGGGAATGTTTGTTTACTAGCCAAGCCATCCAGGCGCTTCATAGTAAAGCTGCTTGCTGGTGCCTCACCAAATGTGAGAAGTTAAAAAAAAGTGCTTTTAATTTATTCTTGTTGTATCACCATTGTTTCATTCCCCACCCGCTCATTGGTCTCCCCCATCCCCCTTCCCCTCTCCCACAGGCTTGTGTGTGCCCATGGGTCTTTCACATTAGCTCCTCCTCTAAACCCTACCCCTTCTGAAAAACGTATTTCTTAATAGCAGCTTTGAATATAGAATTTGTTTGTATTTTCTGTAGAAACATGCCAACTGTGCCTATGAGGAGCTTAATAAACTCTTATTTTTAATTGTTCATCCATTTAATCCTTTTCCTGACCCTGATCAGAAGAGGTGATTGTATTGTTCATGCATTTAACTTAATCTCAAACATGCAGAAGAAATGTTATAGAAGAGAGTTTCAAGGGAAGAATAGAAGAACTTCAGTTAATTTTTCTTTCTCTTTAAAGGATCTGTGGCTGTGGTTCCGGAGAATCCGGATGTGCTGTGTGCGGCTGTTGCAAGGCTTGTGCAAGAGAGTTGGATGGTCAAGAGGCAAGACAAAGGGGAATTCTTGATGCGGTGAAGGAGATGATACCTTTAGATCTTCTGTTAGGTAATTTGTTTATTGTGCTAAACATCTTGTCCTCAATTCATTAATAAGGGTAGTTTAAAAATTTCTATGAGAAATATGTTAAAAAGTCAAGATAATAGTTAATTATGCAATATTGCGTGTATTATAACTGATACTTTGTCATTAAAAGAGATTCTTTTTTCTTTTTTGCTAAGACTCTTGAAGTAAAAATAATTTGTTCTAGATAGTGTTTTTACAGTTAGCTGTTACATTCTTAAATTTTATGTAGTTCTGTTATTTCTATTATATTGTGTGTGTATGTGTGTGTAACTTTTTCTTGTTTTTTAATCAACTAGCTGTCCCAGTCCCTGGAGTTAACATTGAAGAACACCTTCAGTTAAGACAAGAAGAAAAACGGCAGCGAGTAATCAGGAGACACAGGCTAGAGGAAGGAAGAGGTAAGTAAAGTGTAGCTGCAGAGAAAATGTACTTGAAAACCCATTTATTCACCCTATAATATAAGACCACTGCAAAGTTACAGAATAGGCTGATTTTGAAAGAAATTGAAATTAAAATTAGTACTATTTTAGTACTCATGAAAATAAAAATGAACATTTTTAGGGTGTTTACAGTTGTGCTACTAGCATATAGTTAATTCTGTATTTATGCATAAGTCAGCTGTTTTAAGAATTTTGTCATCTGCCAAGCATCAAAAGCTATTAGCAATGACAACTTTTTTTTAAAAATGCAAAGTTTAAGAACTTGTTCTTTACCCAGATTTTGGAATCATCTATTTAATCATAAAACAAAGTAATTTAATATAGTATTTTATTTTATGTTTTCTTACCCATTTATAATCATTATCATTTAGGCGTACTCTTTGTTCCAATCCAATACATAACTATGCTTTTATATGTCTTCTTTTTTGAAACTTACTCTAGTTGTGTATAAGGAGAGTCTGCAGGTTTTAATTGTTAAGATATTGTAGATTTATCTTTTCTGCGTTGTATGTGATCATTTCTCAGCCTAATTATAATAAGTATTTAGCTATATATCTAACAAGCAGAAATATGTAAGCATTACAGAGGTCATTGATTTTATCTCTCTGCCAGGCAAAAACTTGAATAAAAATATTTACTGACATTGTACATTTTAAATATTTACTAGAAATGGCATATTTAATACATAAGCTAAAACCTATTATCCACATAATTGTTGTTATAAATATTTTTTCTTGGCATTTTTCATATAAAAATGGAATAAGTAAAATACATAGCACAAATGATAAATTGCATTTTTATTAAATTTAAGTTGTAAAACATATGCTTGGATTATTTTTTATAATACCTAATAAGCAATGTTAATGGTTCAGCAAATAGTTGCTATTAGTTTGGCCTTGTTTACATGAAATAATTGCTTTTAAAGGCTATTTTAATGAGATTAATATATACGAGGTCTGTCTAGAAGGTACTGTCATGCAATATGAAAAATAGAGACATTTATTGAAGAAAATAGAAGATACAAGAAATCTTGTACAATGATGCCCCAGTCCCCTTCAAAGTAGGCACCTTGGGACCTTACACAGTTCTCCTAATACCATCAGCTGCCCTGGTGTGTTTTCCTGAATCTCATCAGTGGTCTGAATTCTCTTCCCTTTCAAATGTGATTTTAGTTTTGGGAAAAGCCAAAAGTCTCAGGGCTGTAGTGGGGCTGAGTCACCTGAGTGACTCAGAAAACTCTACATAATACGTGATGCATAACTAGGCACATTACGATGAAGCTTGTAGACAGTCACCAGTTGTCTATAAGCTGAGGCCTTCTGAATCATTCAAATAGTTTTTGTGGAGGACTGTTCAAGCTTCATGCAAATTTATGCAGATTTGTTGCTGTACTCATTCAGTCATTTTTAATGTGACAGTCACACAGTACATACATATGCTCACTCAACGGTGTCTACCACTCCCACTGACTAGTACTACAGTGAAGTTGTCATTGTTCACACGTATACATTCCAGTCCACTCTCCTTAGCTGCTAGGTTATAGTCATGTCACACAAACCATTTTTGTTGTATTAACAATGGTTGGATGTTTTCTGGACAGACTTTTGTACACTGTCATTATTTATGTAATACAAATATATGGAGAAATTATGCATTTAATGTTTTATAGAAAATATGGTAAAATTTAAATTCTGGGTCTTTATGACAGGGTAATTAAGTGATAAATCCTTTTAAGTTAATAATGTGATTTGCCTATAGTTATCAGTATTTTTTTATTGCCTTTTTCTTCTCTTTTTGGAAGTATTAGATTAAATCATATGAATTAACCTACAAAACTCAGCAAATCTTTATGATGACATTTAATTACTTGCCTAAAGCTGTGTATTTTCTTAATCTTTTTTTCCTGTAAAAAGCTGTTCTTCTCTAGCAGTAGTATATTTCTGCATATCACAAGTAAAAATACATTGATTATGCATTAGTTATTTAATAAAACTTTGTGACTGCAGAATATTCTTTGACCATTTATTTTTATTTTTTATGTTTTTGTAAACATCAGTGTGGGAGGTATACATTGATTGGTTGCCTCTCACATGCCCCCAACTGGGGACCCAGCCCATAGCCCAAGCATGTGCCCTGACAGGGAATTGAACCTGTGACCTTTTGGCTCACAGGCTACGGCTCAGTCCACTGAGCCACCCCAGCCAGGGTTGGCCATTTATTTTTAAATGTGTCACAGACCCTTAAAACATAAACTCTAACCTTTTAAAAGTTAAAAACTCCATAATTTAAATATTTACAGAAATTATGTTATTGTATCTAATTTTACAAGCACAGACTTATATGTTCAGGCAGTTGGTATATATTTTTTGACAAATTAGTTTCATATGCAGTCCTCAGTATATAGAAACACTTCTTCAGATTATTGGTGTGCACAGATTTTGTCTTGTTATTAATTTTTTTGGTTGATGAGCTCTTATACACATCATTCTCTTTCATTTTGTTGAAACAAAATATGTAGTAAATATCTTTTCCTGATGAAGTAGGACCTTCATTATGGACCTTAATTATGCTAGTTACTGCTTTGCATGGCACTGAAATTCATGAGTATTAGAACCATGTCCTTGCTTTCCACAGTCACCACACTTACTGTGGATCATGTAGTGAGGACATAGTTACAATATGCATGTGTTTCAGTTAACATGGTACTGTGCACAGAGAAGCCTGCTTGAATATTTTATTTTGTAAAAATACTTTTAAATAAGAATTCTATGTGTCCATTTTTCAAAAAGTCATACTTTAGATTCTTATTCAATGACTTTGGAAAATCTTTATACTATATTAAATAATTTTAAAATATTACTGTGATATTATATTTTATACGAAAAATAAAATTTACAGGGATATACCCATGGTTGTATAGGGGAATAAAGCTAGAAGAGTGTATATCAAAATGTTGATAGTGCTTTTTCCTGAGAAGTGAATTTGTAGGTGATTTTTATTTCATTCTTTATAGTTTGTTTTCTAAATGATCACTCCTATGTGCATGTTACTTTATAAACAAAATAAGAGATTTTAAAACTGAAGCCATTGTTTTTAAATATATATATATATATATAAATATTTATATTTTAAGGAATTTATATTTTATCTTTGTTTCTTAAAAATTCTTTTAAGTGGATGGAGGAACTCCTTACAGGTGCTCTGCTTTTCATTTAGGGCAGTGGCTCTCAGGTGGCCTCAAAGAGACAAGCATCGCTTGTTGTAGGTTACTTGTTCTCAGCCCCCTCCTGACCCCAGACTTACTGAATTGGAAACCTGGGGAGTGGGGCACAGCAAACTGTTTCAGCAAACCCACCAGGTGATTCTGATGGTGCTGATGTGTGAAAACCACTGCTTTGGGGCAGGGATGTTCTAGTTTATTCCACAAACCATCTACATTGGCATTAACTGGATTCTAGTTCATTAGAAGTAGAATTGCTGCCTGAAGGTCCTGGATACAAATTGAAGTCGCATCCAGAGTGTTGTAGGGCCCTTGTTTGGCATGGCGCTAGGACTGTTAGTCTTGTTTTATCCACATGAGGAACAGGAATGTCAAAAAATTTCAGTGTTCCAACTGCCACACATAGGTGTCAATTTTTCTTGGCCTCTGCTTATTATTTTTTAGATTTCACAACTTCAGTATTAAATATTTTTACTTGATTTGTTTGTCTTATCTTCTTTATCAAGCTTGTGTTAACTGTTTCAAAGTGGATCAGAATTTCAGGACCTCATTCTTGTATTAAAGCCGTGGTCAGTTGGCCTCAGGCCTACTGAAACCCATCAGTTTGGAACTTGGTCTTTAAATGTTTTATGGTTAATTTTTCACATTAAGTTTTTCTTTAGGCACCAATACATTTTTCTTACTTTTAGTTTGTTTTTTAGATTACATAGAGTTGATTGATACACAAATTCTCTGAGGCTTGCACTGACTTTATAATGCAAGTGAAATTTTTGAGCACATTTTCTAAGTCTTGTTATCAATGATTATATCTTTCTGTTTCTTCTCTGCTCTTTATTGTATGAAAACTAAGCTCAAATAATACTTGCTACTTTTCCTTCTTTCTTTTGTCCCTTAATGTCAAATCAAAATTTTGTAATTGTGAGCTGTAGATGGGGCGAGCTTATGCCCTGGCTTGCCTGGGACAGTCCCGTTTTACACGCTGTCCTAGTAGCACCCCAGCAGAATGTCATCCGGATAATATGTCAGGTGGTAGGCATAGCTGTATTGCTTGGTGTTTGAGCATGGGTTGTGAAATTAGACTGTTTCAAAACTTGGTTTTCTCACTTTTCCTAGAAGTGTGTGGCCTTAGAATTCAACCAGTCTGAACCTGTTTTCTTTCCTTTGAGAGGGGGATGATGACAGCTGACTCTACCAACCTATGTAGAATGTTGTTGAGAATTAAGTAATAGGCATGAAAATGCTTGACATGTACTAAGGCCTAAGTAAATGTTTGATGGTGATGGCTCTGGTGATGGTGATTATGCAAATACGGGTGGGCCATTTAGTGGACTTTTATTCTCTCTGGATTTAATTCTTTTCCAGCACTTGCTTTGACTTGATTGCTTTTTCTCACAATGTTGGGATGCTCATCACAAAACTGATTATTATTAACAAAACCCTTCACAGCTTTTGTAAAATAAAAGAGATTCAATTTTAATAGAAAAACAGTTTCCCTTAGTTACAAATTAGAATGCAAAACAGATTTATTATAGTGTCTAATTTTAAAGTGATTGAGTTGTTGCTATTGACCTGTAAGCCTCTGAAACTTGTGTTCTTGATTTGACATATGAAATGCAATATTAGCTGATCTTCCAATGCTGCTTGCAAGTGTCTTTTAAAGTATTTTATGAAGCATTTTGAAAACATGAGTAAGAAAAAAAGGTTAATATAATTTTTCATCCAGAGATAACCACTGGTAGAATTTTGGTGTACTTACTTAGAATTTTTTCTATGCATACCTTTTATATCAGTTCATACTGTGATATATATTAGTGTTCTGTTTTGTTCCCCTTAATAATCATATCAGAAAAATATTTAGTGGTTCATTGAAACACCATATTAAAGTAATACAGAAACTTAAGTCAAAGGTTTTCCATTAATCAAGTTTTTTATACATTTCAAATATCACTGACTAAATTTTGTTTTATATATTTGCTTAATGTTATAGTATATACATTTTATATTTTTGCTGCTGGTTTTTTCTTGCCGTCTCATTACCCTCCACCAAGCAGATGAGGTTTATTTCAATAGGTATACTTCCATATCTTACTCCATTATAATATATAATCATTATATAATTCATTAGAATAATGTGCAGATCCATGTGGGAAAGTGTAGGCGTATGTTTGTTTACAAAAGTAAATACACATACGTATGTATAATAATACATATACATATGTATATGTATGTGATAATTCTTTATAACAGCTTTTTCTCATTTTACAATACAACATGAACATTCACTAGGACAATAAAAATGGATCTACCATGTACAATTTTATAGTTATATAACATTGATAATATGGCTCTACTATAGTTTATTTAATCTTTATTTTGTTGATGGGCATTCAGCATTTTCAGGATTTTGTGCATTTTGCTATAAGTATTCTTAAACTTATGACTACCTGTATTAGGTACATTGGAATTTTTGTTTATATAGTAGAGCTTCGTAGAAATAGGACCAGAGAGTGTTTTAAATGTTAAAAGATATTTCAAATTGTTTTTTAATATGTTATAGGAATTTATCATCTCAAGACTAATGACACTTTTCTCTGATGTCACCTGTATTAGTTATTATTATTTTGAATTTTTGCAAAAACAGTGAATGGTGTTATCTCATTACTGATATAAATACAAAAGCATTTTCTTTGTAAAAGTTCTTCATAAATCTCATTTTAGTGGCTGAATATTCAACTGAGTGGATATATCATCATTTTTTATTCTCCTATTTGGATTATTTAAAAATTTTAAAAATTAATAAGATTATATGAACACTTTTGAACTGAAACTTTAAAAACTATTTCAGAATTTTCTTTAGGATAGATTTCTAGATATACAGTTTTTGGACCAAAGCATAATAATTTTTCGGTTCTTGAAATGTGTCACCAGTAAGTTTTCTGAAGCGCTTGGGTTATTTTACTTTGCCCCTTACTCCAGCGAGCCTTCCTGCCTCCTTGCTGGTAGTTCTCTGAAGCCCTTGTCTGCACACGAATGAAAGGATTGATTAGTTAATTTTGTACTTTTCACTCTCCAGTTTTATTCACCCTATTGAAGCAAATAAGTCACCAAGTTATGTTAATTCTACCTTCTTAATTGTAGTAAAATTTACTAAAACCTTCGAATATGTATTCTTCCTCCAATGCCACTGCATTACCTCAGTTCTCATCTTTTCTTTGCCTGAAGTATAGCAAAAAGCCTTGTAAATCATCTTACCCTTCATCACCTTCTAAGCTATTGTCCACCTTCTGTACAGAATGTTTTTCTAAAATGCAGATCTGATGAGCAGCATTTCTCTGTTTAAAACCGAAAAGTGATCCATAGGTTAGAATGAATTCCACATCTATAGCCTCGTCTCTCTTTACTCTCCTTCCTATACCCTGTCCCAAACATTTTTTCCCCATGTCTCTTAACCTTAACAGTGCTTACACCTTTTTATTAGGTCTCAACTTATATGGTGTTTTCTCTTCTCGTACTATTAAACTTACAGCTTCCCCTCCCTCAAGGTGTGCTAGCTGCCCCTCCAGGGTGCTTAATTTTTCCACAGCACACTTTGAAATGTTCACTGAGTTGTGCGTAAACTCCCCCAGCCCCCGTTACACTGTGAGCTTCTGGAAACAGAGATGCTGTCTGGTTTATCCAAGGACCTGGCACACTGCCTGAAATTTGTCGCTTCTTAATATGTCATTGTTATGTAATTGAAAACATTTCAGACTTCTCATCGCCCTTGCAATAAAGCTTCATAATATAAAAGATTTTAATTATTTGGCTTTCGTATGCATCTTTAAATCCACCTCCTACCACTTTCTGCTTCATAACTCTATGTATACTCCATTTGCGTATGTGCGTATTTGTGTGTGTTCTATCAGTGGGGTGTCTTTTAATTTTTTTCCACTTTATCATGTCACAGTTCATAGGGAAGAGTCTCCAGAAGCTCGGGCCCTTTCCATTGGTTCTCACAAAGTGTGCTTTGTTGGGCGGAGCAGGCTGACACTTCAGTTTCCTTTCTCTTCGCTTCCTTCTTCTTCTGATTATTTTCCTTCACATGTTTCAGGAAGCTGTTTCAGCTCTTAGAGTGCTTAATATGCTCAATATATACTTAATTCTCTTGGTAAGGATCTTGTCCTTGTTTGCGCACAACAATGCCCACTGCATGCTGGGTGGCAAAACGCTTCCAGTTTTGCCATGGGAACATTTGTGAGATATTCCTTCTTGAACAGTTTAAATTCATTCCTTCTTGATATCTACAACATAATCACTTTTCTTGTAGATTCCCATGTATGTGGCCAAGGGCTTAGCTGTTTCTTCTCTTTTCCTTTCTGTTGCTCATTTTGGCAAATCACTGGGACATGGCAGTTGCAGCAAGCTCAGCTATGTGATTTTAATGAGTAAAAATATAGGTGTTAATAACTTCATGCTTTTATAAATACTGTTCCTTTTACCTGAAGTTTCCTCGCTTCTCTTTCTTCTCTCTTGGCAATTTTTTCTCATTCTTTGAAACCTCTGATTCACCCAGCTTCATTTGATCCCTTTTTATCCTTCAGGATATAATGTGTACAGATTTCCTTTATAACATGTATCACAACATATTGGAATTCTTTGCTTTTATTTTTATCTTCCCTGGTGGACCAAATTCCGAAAGATCTTTATCTTTGTCGTATTCATGACAACTAGTGTCTTATTACATTAAGGTAATAAGAAAATGTTTGGTGAATATATAAAAGACTAAACTATGTACGAAAAATTGTTTTAGTTTCTGGGATACAAAACAATTGTTTTAAAACCTGATAGCTAGTGTTATAGCTGATGGTTTAAATTGAACTCAGATGATATACTTTCTATGTGTGATTGCCTACAAGCCTTCTAGATTTATATATCAAAAGACTAAATAAGATTAAATTTAGTGAGAAGCCAAATAACTGTGAATATTATGGGTATAATGTTTTTATTGGAAGAAATAATATCCCAAGCAGACCATAGAAACCAGAAAATGGTAATACAACTTAATATTATTGTTTTTTAAATATTTATAATACTTCTGTATAATTGGAAAGTATCATGTTTTTTAGACTGGTTTATATATTATCTGCTTTGGTAAATCAAGTAAAAATTAATGCATTTTGAAGAAATATTTTGTTCATATTTGAAAAATATCCCATTTAAAAATATTGGATACTACATTACTGGGAAATAATACAGGATGGGGCAAAGGTAGGTTTACAGTTGTTCATATAGAGAATAATACAGTATTAAATAATAATGTAAGAATAAATGTTTTATGTACTAAACATTATAAACTGACTTTTGCCCCACCCTCTATTTAATTCTAACATTAAATTAGCATATTTCTAACTGTAGTAATCACAATGTTATTCTTGATTTTTTATAGATACAAAGCTGCTGTACTTTTATTTATATCTAGAGACATAATAAAATACATTTTCTATTCATTTTAAAATGTTTAATGAAGGGTAATTTGATATTTAATTTGACATGTCAAATTTTATAACAGTAATTGTTTTATTTTGTTCTGTTGTTAGAAATATTAATTATAGCTGAAGATCTGTAGGGAATTATGAAGAAACTTGCTTGAATTAAAATAAAATGTTTAGTGCTTATATACTGTCAATTTTCTTTTCAAATACTTAACTGTTGAGTTTAGATTATTTTGAAATTTGCAGGCATGTTGCTAAAACTTAAGGAAATTGTATTTCTCTTCTCTAAGAAAATAACTGAAATTTTAAGGTATAATTTAAAGTCCTTTTCAATCTAATGATAATTGGGAAAAGCAGTTTTTAATTATTATTGATATTAAGGTGGTTATTTTTATCCCTTGATTACTAAAAAAGTGTGAATATCTGGGATCTATGTGAACGTGTATTTGTGTATATATGTGTGTGTACATAGTGGAAGTTCAGAAAGAAATGATTTCATGAGCGATGGTTAATGTTCCATAAATGTTGTTGGGTTTAGAATTGCTTCTTCAGCATCAACGTGAAGTTTAGTTTATCCTCATTTCTGATTTCGTGTGTATGGTTACAGAGATTTACAGAGATTATACATAAAATTAAACAACATTTTTAGAAAATTAAATTAGATACTTTTACAATTCTTTATAACAGTGATTTTATGTATATACATACATGTTTATATCAGATCATAGTAATTTTTTGTTTTAATTTTGGATATCTTGTTTTCTTCTATGACAGAATATAGTTAATCAGTAATGGTTACCTTAGTTTTGTAGCAAGTATGATGTGGATATTAAATCTTGAAGACCATGTTTAAATTTAATTATGAATTTAAACATTAGTTGGTTTTTGGCATTTTAATAGGAAAGATGTTTGTTTTTCATGAACATGTACTTTACTGAGTTTGAATATATAATATTTAAAATACTTGTTAGATAAAATTATTCTAATTAAGTTTTCTAATTATTTACTAGAGACTATTAGTAACTACTTGATAATTTTGTAAGTGTAAAAGATAGAATTTGTGCTATATATAAACTATGATATTAAAGATACTTAAAATATTAAAATGTGTGTGTGTGGAATGGTGAGTAGGTTATGGTTGGGGGTGGCGGAGTTAATGCGGGGGAATTGGGAGAAAAGTATAATGTCCAAAACAGTAAAAAATTAATGTCCATGCCTTTTTGTTTGAATTATTTTTGTTCATTGTAGTGTTTTATTTTTTGAGCTTTTCTATGCACATGCAAAATGTTTCTCCTCAGGCCCCCTTCTATTTGCTGGCCCTATTTTTATGAACCATCGAGAACAGGCTCTAGCCAGACTCAGATCCCATCCAGCACAGCTAAAGCATAAACGGGACAAGCACAAAGGTATTTGGTCTTCCTTATCAACTAGGCGGGATCCTTTCCCAATTTCTTCCACTCATTTGAATTTTGTCTCTGGGAAAAGGGCACAAACCTAATTCTTCTACTTTGCTTCTATCATTATGATGTAGCCTGAGGAGAAAGAACATGCTGAAAGTTGTAGTGTTTGTCAACAACTATCAATCTTACTTCCTTTTTTTGTTAACTTTAAGACATTTTATGGTATACCTTTTTCTTTTCCATTTCTTTTTAACTTCATACAGTTAAGAGTAGGTGGAAAAAGTAATGATTGCTTTCTGTTTTTATGCGTTACTATCTGTTCTTAGCTGACTGCCATCTGGCATTTTATGGTTTTTAAATGTGTAAATGCTGTTTATCTCCTTCACAATTAATAATTGAAGTAATAATGAGTTGACTGCTATTATACTTTTCCATTGTTTTAATACTAAAGTTTAGGTACATAGCACACATGAATTATTTAATTTTTGAGGATTAAACAGTGATGGGTATAAGCAAATGGTGGGTTATGTAATCCTACTCTGCTCCTCAGAAAATGAGAGGTCTACAAGTCGGTGAGTGATAAAGGAATCTGTTTATGTGCAATTTTTTGAGGTATCAGTTATGCATTACTTAAAATTATTGCTAAAGGAAGCTTCTTTACTTTTAAACCACAGGTTATGGATCAACTAAGATCAGGGAAGACTTTTAATTCAGAAAATTTATAAATTTACATGTAAATTCTTTATTAACTCTAGCATATGACTAGAGCAGCTTGATATTTTCTTAAATGCCTAAGATAACTACTATCAAACAGAACAAACATTTTAAAATACACATTTCATATAGTCAAATTAATTTGCTTTGTGCCTTATGTTTTTGCTGCAAAACTGTTATAGACTAATTTTATTTTTAAACTTCTGTATACAATATATTATAATCAACTTTATTTTTATTTGCTTCTCACCCTTGATCAATCTGCCAACCAAAGCAAAAAAACACAAACTAAGCACAAATAGAGCATCACTTAAAATATATTCTGCAGGATTAAAAATTGCTGGTATTTTAAATCTAATGTGATTAACCATAGGAAAATTTATGATTGCTTTATTTCGTGCATATAGTAATTAACAATACCATAAATATTTAAATATAAGGAATGATATTTTGGGTATGCTGTGTAAATTATATTAGTTATTGTGAGAACCTCTGATTTTATATTTTCAACTGTGCCACTATTAGAACAGATAGTCTGAGTATCTTTTTCCCCACAATTATAGAAATGTGAAAAATTTCCCCAATACTTTACCTGATGTTAAATATTCACATTACATGAAATAATTTAAAACTTTTTCAATTCTATGCTAGTATCTTGTGGGCAAACATCTTTATTTTTCCCAAAAATTTCAAATGAAATGCAAATAGAGACTAAGGGTATAAATTTAAAATAGGCTTTTTATAATGTTGCATTGATTAGCTATGGAAATTACTGAACAATAGCTAGCCTTCCATCTTTTCTGCCACAGGGTTATTTTCTAAGAAGACTGTATTTTTGTAGCACCCTTTTTGGAAGGGCTTTTCTTTAGTGTTAGAGGTTAGGGCCATATTTTTAAATACCATGTTTTTGGTTTTATTGAGTGAAACAATTTAATCTATTTATCACCAGAATTTAAATTTACAGTACAAGTAACATTGCCCTATTTTATATAAAGATTATTAACCTTCCACTTACTAATTCCTATAGACCCACAAATTCTCTCTCCTTTACCTTCATTGTTTTCACTGTTCCTTCCTGTCATTTGATCACCTCACCATTCACTGCTTTTCACTCTTGCTACATATTGTCAGCTTTTTAATACATATTTTTTCTATATATATTTTTCTTTTTTCTTACCCTATTTGTCTCCCAGTGAGGAATTCATTATGTTAATTGCTGTGTTGTGTCTTACATTCAATTATGTTGATGGTATAAATTGTAGGATGATAATAGAATTTTCTAGGTTGACCTTTTGTGGTGGGGGTGTGTGGAAGGTAAGAGTGTGGATTTATTGTTAACAGAAATGAATTCTAAGATGGGAAGTTGGAGAGCTTCTAGCTGATTGGAAAGAATCATGAATCCATCCTATTTAGGCAAATTTTTTACTAAGTTCAAAAATAGAGTATTTAAGGCTGAATCAGTAAGTATAACTTACAACCCATATAACATATACGGTAGTAAGGTATTTTTAAAATGTAACCATAGACTATATTTCAAACAGATACTTAGGTTAATAGATGTTTTAGCTGTTCAGTGTCTCACATAGAAAAAGATTTTAACATAGTATTCCTAGTTAGGGACATGGAATTGTTCTGGGAGTAATCTTAAAATCTCTTGAAGTGAATGATGTGAAAATTCAGAGATACACTCATAAACATCTATGTGTATTTACATGTTTTTTGTTTAGAAATGGCGTGGTATAATGTAAATGTTTCTGTCTTGGGAATTAGGCCTGTTTTAATCCTAAATTTGTCATTTACTAGAACCATGTGTCCATTCATAAATTAGTTTTCTTATTTTTAAAAATAAGAATAAGTACTGATTATGTCTATAAAGATTAAGATATAGATATGGTGTATGTATACACAGATATATATATATATACCCATATATATATTTTTGCAAATAGAAATTCTTCATGAATACTTTAATTCTTAGAATTGAATTCTTTGTTTTCTCTTTTAGAATTCTAAAGGTACAAAATTTGAGATACATTATATTTTTACTAAATTATTTTTACTAAAGTTTTAAAATTTCAGCCTTTTGGGTAGTGGTAAAATACATGAGCGTTATTTTCAATCAAACTCCAAAACTGCTCCACCATTTATTACTTTGGACGGGTTACTTAATTTCTCTAAGCCTTGGAGTTTCCAACTGCAAAATGCAGTAACAGTACCTGTGTCATTGGGTTATTATATTGATTAAAGGAAGTAACAGTTGTGAATATTGATTGAGCACTTTTCATACATTAATTTACCTAATCTTCGTAAGAGTCTTGTGAGGTAATGTACCATTATTGCTATTTAATAGAAGGGAAAGCTAAGACTTACGAAGTCTAGTTGTCCTACAACCAGCAAACCAGATCAGAGCCAGGATTCTAATCAGAATCACTTAGGCCCTCATGCCCAAAAGCCCTTATTACCTCATTATGCTATTTAAATTTTCAGTGTTTTGGCACCCAGTCAAGTGTTTAGTAAAAGTAACTACTGCTTTGCTGTTTTATTTTAGTGATTTTGCTCAAAGTGTGTATGAACATACTTATCTTAGGGAAAATAAAATATGCTCATACCTGAATGATGGTTTATAAGATTATTTAGAGCAACTATTTTTCCTACAAACATGAGATAAATTTTATTGCTGCTTATTAATACTTTACTGAATAATGAACTTCAACAGAATTAATCTTGAATTTCACTTGGAATTTACACTACATTTTTGGCTACTTAATGGGTAACATTTTTTTGTTAAACTTCTATAAATTTCTAAATTAGTAGAATTGTATTTGATTTTTTAACTGACATCAAATACAGATACAGTTATATGTATATTTAAATTCTGTCACTGCTGCTAAAGATAAAACCTTATTCCTTTTTTATATTAATATTTTCATCATTTGTAATAATCGAGAATTATTTTATATAGATAGATATTGGTTTGTTTAAATTAACTTGAACAAAATGTTTCTAGTGTAGTGTTTTTTTTAACCTTTAAGTACTAGCTGCAACTCTTTTAATTACTGTGATTTTAATTAGTAAATTACTAGTTTTTTTTCTTTCTCTTTCCCTGATGCTATGTCTCTATTGTGGGATTTGTGTCTATATTTAATCTCTGACTCAAGGAGAGGGCAAATGTTAAATTCTAAGGTAAAAGACTATAGGTGTCATTCCATTTTATGTAAATGGAATGATACTTGAAATGTTGAATTTAATTAAGTTTAGCTAAATCATATGAATATAACTTATGTTTATATTAAATCATATTTGCTTTTAATAATTGGATATTATTACCAATGGAGATAAAGCTGTGAAATTTCTACATTTTTCATTTTATTTAAATAGTCTTTGGAGAAGCTACTTACTTCTTTTTGTATAGGCCCTTGTTTGTATTTAGTTGTTTTTCCAAGTTGAGGAATCTTTGAACTAAGAGTGTATTTTATTTTAGATGGAGTGAAACTAAATATATTTTCTTTTGTAGCCCATCCATTCTTGGCAAACCCACATTAGATAATTTAGCAAAAGTGGAATCATATTCTTTATCCTATTATAGTAAAACCTCTCACTAATTCAGAATTTATGGTATTTCAGATGCAGTATTTGTGATCTTTTTGAGTAAAAATTCAAAGTAATTTCTTCCTCTGAATTTTCAGGGTCATACTTATAAGGGGAAACCTGTCTAAAATCACTAGCTTTTCAAACCAAGGGCTCAAGAAATGAAGGATTTCTTCAACGTGCCTTCAACCTCTGGGTCAAGCAATTAATTCTTGTATGTTAAAGGACTTTTACGTTTATGGTACATTTTTATGTAATTTAGGCCTATTTTGAATTGTAATGTAGGTTACCACCTTTTATTTATTGTAGCATTTAGCTAATCTGTGATATGTGTACTGCTTGAAGGTAATAAAACTGAATTTTTACTTAAATGTCTTATGATTGGGATCTTTTCAGTAAGACATGTAGACCAACCCATTCTATGTTATTCCGAATTAGTGAGGTTTTACTGGCCTAATATTATAAGGAGTTTAAAGTTTTATAAAATGTCATTATGTCATTTTGTTATAGAAAGGTACAATTTGGGCCAATTTTGTCTTAACCTGGATATTACTAAAGGTTAGAAATATCATAGATAAAGACAGAAAGGCTCATGTGAACATGAAATGATTTTATGTTATTCTGTATAGCATTTTAAAGTGAATAATGAAAATACAGAATTAAAAATGTGTGTCTGTAGATCCACGTATGTATCTGCATATTATACACACTTGTTTTGAATTGCTATACCAAAAGAGTGTGACTTAGACTAGCTGACCTGTTGAAATTTCTTCTAGATTGACATTTATTTCATGTACAAGGAATTTGAATTTTGATGATATAGAGGTCATATTTTACTGATATGTATGTAGTTTTACACTAGGAAGAATAAGTTATTCCATATTTCAAATTAAACTTTTTATATTCTGGGGTGTGATTTTTTAAAAATTGTATGGTTAGAATGCCAGAATATTTAAAGTCAAATGTAGAAACCAGGAAAGTCCTAAAGCAAGCTTAAGGGAGGAAATTGCAAGAAGGGAGGAGGAAAAGGGAATGAAAGCAGAAAGGTTTGGTTGAAGGTAGTCAGTGGTTGGGGGCCAGAAGGAGACCACACGGCAGAGTGGCTGGGGGCAGAGGGAACAGGAAAGGTGAATGAGAGGGAGCCATTGAACTGCAATATGTTGGGTAAAGCTATTTAGTGTTTATAAATTTTTAAAAGTTTGAGTTTAGTAATACTGATGGACAGAGTAGCCTTTCTGAGATTGGGAGATATTAGTCATTTGTAAGTCAATTAGGATTTATTTTTTTAATAGCACTAACAACATCACTTAGATATAAAATAATTTTTAAATGACTTTGCATGCATTTACATTTTGCGTGAACTGAATTTTCCCATATAAATTACTATATTTAGAATTATTTACTATAACTTAATGACCCTTTCATATTACATACCTGATTAGCCTAATAGGTTTTATTCATAAGTAGATCTGTTTTTACTGATTTAGTGATATTTTCAAACAGAAGAGTATAGTACTTTATCTTTTCAAAATTGCTTCTTTGCAGGTAGATTCTTGATCTATCACTTCTAACAGTTGCAGATTCTTCTTGCTTGTTCCTTTTAACATTTTCTCTTGTTCTTCCATAGTAAGCTGATTTCAAATTTTATTTTGAAGATAAATAATGGCTTAATTACAAATTATAACACTTACAGATGGAAGTGGAGAACGGGGAGAAAAGGATGCAAGCAAAATTACAACGTATCCTCCAGGTTCTGTGCGATTTGATTGTGAGCTCCGGGCAGTACAAGTCAGCTGCGGATTTCACCATTCAGGTAGCAGCTGGAACTTTAGGGTATAACTGCATTTTTACAATTGTGCTAACTCAGTTATTTGTTTAGTATAGACAAATGTAGTCTGTTCACTGTGTGTTAAAAGTTGTAGTGTGGCAATACCTCTCAACTATAAAAAAATGCTTTGTATTTATTATAGAATTTGTTTTAAAAATAGTAGCATGATGGAATAGGTATTTACTTGCCTCAAGATCTGACTTCTAGTATGTCTTCTATTGGGTTTATGTTATAATTTAATTTAGAAAGTTCCTGAATATGAAATAATTTCTGAAATTTTTTTGGACTCCAGGATTTTGTGATTTTTATAATCTGGTCCCCTATTTTGTTACTATTCAGAGAGAAATTTTTATTTTTTTAATGTAAAATATAATTAAATTCTTAGTAAATTATTGCATTTAGGCTCTGTAACTTAGGTTGTATTATTCAACCTTAATTAAAATAAAAAATGTTAAAAAATTCATGCTGAATTGTGTCCTTATTTGATAAACATTGACAGATTTTAAATTCTGATATTTTATTGATGTACATTATTATGCATAGCTTAAACCTATCTGCTACCTATATAATTATCCTAGATAGGAGAGAACAATATTTTATATGTAGTTATCATTAAAATAATTTAAGAGTTCACCCAAACCAGTGTTTTATTAATGTTATTAAATGGCATTTATAAAAAATGTTAACATATGTATTATGAAAAATATAATGCATTTTATAACATATAAAAGTGTTTTAAAGAACTAGAATTATATTTTTCATTAAATATAAACTTGTGCTTCAATTGCCTATTTTAATGGCTCTCTTAAATTTTAAGTCGTGAAAATTATACTGTTCATTCTATAATGTGCTAGAAATATAAAATGTCTCTAATGAAATGATGAAGCTCTTTATTTTTGGCTCCAGTGGTTTTAATGGAAAACGGAGATGTCTATACCTTTGGATATGGGCAGCATGGACAGCTAGGACATGGAGATGTCAATTCCAGGTACGCTACTTTACCGCTTAAAGAGACTGAGTTTGTTCGTTTTTTTCCTTTCTTCTTCCTTTCCTTTTTTTCTAAATGTATATTTCTATACTTGAAATAGTATTTGTACCACTATTTCACTGAGTGTGCCTATTAATTACAGGTGGTTCTTGATTTTGTGGTTGAGTGCTTTTGTGGAGATAGATTTGTAGTCTCAGTAGGAAATTTTATTTACTTTTTATTTATTTAAAATGTGAGTGATTATGATTATCAAAAATATCCTACCCTATTCCTCTCTAAAATTGTTTTGAAAAGATTTTATTTAATTTTAGAGAAAGAGGGAGAAGGGAGAAAGAAACATCCATGTCAGAGAGAAACATTGATGGATTACCTCTTGCATGTGCCCTGACCAGGAATCAAACTTGCGACATTGTGGTTTGTAGGCCAGAATTCAATCCACTGAGCCACACTGCCCATTGTCCTACTATATTCTTAACTGAAATTACCTTTTTAAAGTTTACTTATAACAATAGAAAAGATAATCAATAGCCCCAAATTGCATTAAAAAAATTAGGAGGGATTCATTTATATTACTTGATATATGTTTGGAAATTTTGGTCCAAAATTTAAAAGTTATTGAAGCTTTTGAATAATTTAAACAAAACCCAATTGTCTCTCAGAGAAGCTGTTTTGACTTACCCAAAATAGTGGAGAGCTAACTGAGGGGAGACTGCTAGACATTTCCTAATATCCATTCTGTTCTGTTTATTTGGTAGTAAAGTTTCAGTTGGCAACCTGACCAGGCAGCTAGATTGTATTTCCCTATCCCCTTTGCAGCAAGGTGAGACTGTGAACAAAAGAGATACGTGCCACTTAGGAAACATGCTGTTAAGAGGAAGTGGGGTACCCTTTATTTCATCTTCTCCCATCCCAGCTTGCTGCCTGGAACCCATATGCCGTGGCAGGAGCTGGAGAAGCGATCATAGTGGTCATAAGTAGGAAACCATGTGTTGAGAGTGGCACAGCCACATAATAGAAATAGTCTGTCTGGGTCCCTGACACCATGGAACTGCCACATGAGCTACATACAGTTGGACACTTACTTGACAAAGAAATAAAGCTCTTTCTTATTTAAGTTCTTGTTACTTTGGCTTTCATTACAGCAGTTGAATCCTTAGCCTGCTTAATATAGTGAGGGTGCTTTTGGTAAAAAGTACAGAGATTTCTTCTTTATTAGTTCAGGTCTTGCAAGAAGAAGATGCTAAGACAGAGTTAGATGTACAAAGTATTCATTGGAAGAAAACACCTGTGAAGGAGAAAAGAGCAGGAATAGGCTATGAAAGGTCATGGAAAGCCCCCAGATAGAGTGTAGGTCTGACCCCTATGAAAAGAAAGAAGGGAGAAGTGTGGAGCAGGAAGAGTCTAGGTTACTGTGCAGTTCTGAGAGAGTTTCAGCCAGGCCAGTGGGATGTCCTCTCACCAGGGCTGCTCTTTGAAAAGTCCCAGATGAGACAGCATGGGCCAGTATTACTACTTCCCTGTGCTCAGTCACAGTCTGCTGGCGTCCCAGGGAGAGAATGGCCTCATGGATCCGAAGGGACAGCCTCTGAGGCTCAGTCAGCAGATCGTCTTGAAGATATAAGTGATCCACATTGAAATCAGGCTTATGAAGCCTGGAGATACATAGGGCAGCGTCAGGTCAGGTTTGACTCATTAATTCAGTTTGCTGCCTTGAAGACATGAGTGATCCACATTGAAATCAGGCTTATGAAGCCTGGAGATACATAGGGCAGCGTCAGGTCAGGTTTGACTCATTAATTCAGTTTGCTGCAAGAACTTCTTCCTTTTTGTCTTTCCACTCATTTTATTGTTCCTTGTAGCCAAAAGAGAGCTGCTGAATCAACTGGCTTCTTACTCACATACAGTGAATTACTCTAATCATTAAGTAAAATCCAGTATTTTTAGTTTGTTCTTAAACCGCTCCATGACTGTGGCAGGGATGGAGTTATGCCTTTTCATAGTGAAGATCAGTGATTCTTAATCCTGGCTACATGCTGGATTTACTTGGGGGACTTCGAATGTATCTAGTGGGCTTCTACATCTAGAGTGTCTTAAGAAGTGTGTGGGGGATGAGGGGTGGTGTCGGAGGCGGCAGCAGCAGCCCAGAGAGGCTTTGCCAGCACCTCCTCGACACAAACGGCCCAGACCCTGCTGCTCACCCGGGACGGAGAACCATTGTGTCCCCCGAGAGAGCAGGGTCGGATCCCTTTGCAGGGCACGCCGGGTGGGGCTGGAGTGGAATGTACTGTTACTTTGATGAATGTGGTTGCTAATGAGAAGGCGTAATTGAGATATAATTGAGTTGAATTTCTCCCTAAAAACAAGACCACTTATATTTGACACTCTTGTCAAAACATTTGAA
Source organism: Noctilio leporinus (assembly GCA_004026585.1). Taxonomy (NCBI): domain Eukaryota; kingdom Metazoa; phylum Chordata; class Mammalia; order Chiroptera; family Noctilionidae; genus Noctilio; species Noctilio leporinus. The sequence goes on from PVIW01000250.1 coordinate 531,164, forward strand.
AATGACACAATCTTAATGCCAGACACCGTATTTATAAAGAGAGCAAAAGGCCTTTGGCAACATTACTTTATCAAATGTCACTAGATACGACATTTGGATAGTGGACATTGGATATTACTTAATGAATTGGATATGACAGAATATGAATGGCCTACAGGGTTGAGCAATTACTATCACAGGTGTTAGAGGCAACAGACACTGTGTTTCACAGTTGAATGGAATCACTGTGCAGACTGAGTCAGGGCTTGTCATTCATGTGAAGAATTTGACAACTTCTTGTTCTGTTTTTCATTGAAGATTCATGGCACAGAAGAGGGTTTATTATTATGACCATCGTTGTTATTGCTGTTGTTATTTAGCTGGTGATTTTTTTGTGAGACATTATATAAACTGGGAAAGTATTGCAGTTAAACATAATGGAGTATCAGTCATGGGCAACAAGAAGGGCACGTCTTCAGAGATCAGATTGTACTTGGGTGTCGTTCTGTAGAAAATTGGTGAATAGTTATTTTTTGTGATCTTGACTCCACTGAAGTGGAATTGTGAAAATCATGGCTGTGATCAAATCACTGCCCTCAGGTAACTGAAATATTAGGAATGAACACCATGAGCATAAGATCCTGCCATGCCACACTGAGGCGCAATGGTTGAGGAAAGGGAAGGTGCTCACATCAGCTACAGAATGGAAGAGGTTACCAAAACAATTACCTCGTGGTCCGTGAACACCGTTCCTTGATTTACGGTCACTTGTTCAGGTGATAACATCGTAACAATCTCCTGAGCATGGTCAGTAGCTTGAATTGATCATTTTCATAAAATGTGATAGCTTTTAATGGTGGAAATAAAACATGAGGGGTTGTTAAAGCAAATCCCACCAGAGTTTATTCTTTTTAATGGTTCAAAGTTGTTCTTTTTCAATATATAAATTTCCACTCCTGGTTCCATTGATTAAGTTGTAACTGTGAGGCTTAGTACATGTGGTGTTTTATCTTTTTCTTGCTATACTATCCTCCTTCTACATTAATATTCTGTATACCATCCTAGTGTTTGGAACAATTCAGACAAGGTTCAAATCTTTGCTTCATGTCTTCCCAACTATATGACTGTAATTTAGTAAACCTTAGTTTAGATAAAGATTGTTGAAGAATCAGTATGGTATATGTAAAGTGCCTGGCCCACACACGCACACACTACACATGCACACATACTTTTTCCCAAATAATTTACTAAATGTGCTTTCTAATGTCATGGGAAGAGTTCAAAGGTTATGTATTAGAATACCTGCCACCAACCTCTTGGGAAAATCCTCTAAGCTCTTAAGGTCTACTCAGAATGTTATTTTAGCAATCAGTGATATATTTTATATGGAAGTGCTTTGTAAACTGCAGACAAGTAAACAGTTACAGGAACTTTTAATTCTTTGTTTGAATTGAACTGCACATTTCTCTGTTTAGTTTACCATATAGCCTTTTGAAGAGGTAATTATTTATTTGCCAGAAATCCCCATATCTCAGAGTTTAGAACCATTTTACCATTCATTGCTATTCTTAGCCATCCCAAAATAAAAAGAAATGAGATAAAGTATTTAAAATAAAATTTAAAATAAACAAACTCTACTACTGCTTTTTTGAAGCATGGTTGTTTTGCTCTATTCCCCTTTTATTACCTACCGTTGAGTCACTGCCCTTCATTCATTGAAAGTTTATTACCTCACTCTGGCTGGTGAGTCTCAGTGCACTGAGTGCCGGCCTGCAGACTAAAAGGTCCCCAGTTCAATTTGCAGTTAGGGCACATGCCTGGTTGCAGTCCGGGTCCCCAGCTGGGATGTGAGAGAGGCAACCGATCAATATTTCTCTCACACACTGATGTTGCTTTCCCTTTCTTTCTCCATCCTTTACCCTGTTTCTAAAAATAAATAAAATATTTCAAAATGTTTATCTGTCTCATAGTTTTTTCTTCATCTGAATCTTGTCACACTTGTGAATGACTTCATTATCCATGTGAATAGCCCCATACACCCTTATATCTAATAAACTTTATTTCCATGTTTGTGTTGGTCATTCCCAGGACCCATCTTGGAGCTAGCTCACCTTCAGCTCTGAATTCTTAAGCTTATTGAAGCTATAACCTGAGGACAATTTCTTCTTTTGTTACTTTACTTGGCCATTGACAGTACTTAATTCCCCATAGCCCTCTACTTTTTTACTCTCTTTCACCCTTTTCATTTTATTTCCTACGCAAGAGATTCTTGTGTATTCTCTTCACCTGTACTCTTACCTGCATCCCCAATTTTTCACCCTCTTGGTCTTGATGCTCAGACATGGCAAAATGTAAAGCATGAGTCAGTCTGTCCATATTTTCCATATCTAACTTAAGCTTATGGGAAAAAATAAATCATCCCACATGTACAGATTGCTACATGGTTTCTAGATTCAAACAACGACACTATAATGGGCAGTAATCCTCCCATTTTGTAGTTTTGCACTGTTTGGTTTGGGACCTTTTGAGAATTTCTAACAGATTTTATTTATTTCTAGAAAGGGGAAAGGGAGGGTGGGAGAGAGGAGGAGAAACATTGACGTAAGAGAGAAACGGCTATCAGTTGGCTCTTGTATGCACCCTGACGAGGGACCAAACCCTCAACCCAGGCATGTGCCCTGACCGGGAATCCAACTGGCGATCTTTCACTTTGCAGGATGACACCTAACCAACTGAGCCTCACCATTTAGGGTGGCCTTTTGAGAATTTGATGAAAAATCAATAGATACATGAACATATACTTAAAATTGACTTAGAAATTTGTCAGGTTCACAGATCTGAAGCTCATTTAAAGACTTCCCAGAAGCCCTTTGGAGTAGGTTTAAAAACTCCTGATCTCTGTATTTTATTTATCACATTCACCATCATACCTTTCCTGTAATCTTCAAATTCTCACACATGACCACTATCAGAGCAAAAATAAAAACTGTTAGGTGGGAAATTCTTCAGCCAGCCAACTCTTCAGGTGAACCTGCACCCATACTACTTCTTTGCTCCTTTTAATGTAACATTTAAAAAGAGACACTTGTCCTTGTCCATGTTATGAAGCCTAACTACCTTTTCCTTAGGGATCATGTTCTGTTTTTGTGTCCTCTCTGACCTATATCTTTAGCCTTTTTATTTGTCTTCATTCTCTTAAACTTCCTCCAATGTCTGTCATCTTGAAGAACTCAAGTCTTCTCTTCAACTTTATTTTTCCTTTAGCTGTTGGTTCTTTTTGTCTTTCCTGCTGAGATACTTGGAGGAATTTTGCATAGTCTGACCCCACTGTTAACTCCTTATCTGCTACAATGTGGTACCTACCTTACAAAAGAGACTTTCTTCTTGCTAAAATATTGAGTTATCACTTGTATGTCTCTTGAAACTTCTTCTATTGACTCTTCATGCCACATTTCCCAGAGTTATTCTTCCTCTTTAGTATGAGCTTTTCTTTCTCTGTCCATATGGAAAGTGTTAAAAGAAACTCAGAATGAAAACCAGGGTCTTTTCTCTCTCTAATCATCTGCATTCATTCTCATAGTTTAAGAATGTTACTACCATGTACCTTGTTGCATAAGCAAAAAAAAAAAAAAAGAAAAGAAAAGAAAACAAAATAAACTTCCTCACCCCATATTAATCATTTGTCATGTCTAGTTATTCTTTATATAGCCGTCAACTCCATTCATTCCTTCAGTCCACTTTAGTTTGTGGTTTCATATTAACTCACCCAGATTGTGAAATTGTTTTAACTAGGTTTCCAGCTGATACTCTTGCCTCTTTCCATTTATTTTCAGTGCAGCCTGAACAATTGTTAAAACATATTTTATGTAATTTTTAAAATTTTGAAGTATCATAATATCTCAAAATCAGAGCTCTTCTATTATTTGTGGATTATTTGTATAGTGATTATTATTCTAATTACAGATGATGACTGAAAATGGTAAATAAAGTGAAACAAGAATGGATACAAGGATGTTACTTATCATAATTGTCACCATTTATTAACTGGTAACAATTTAACTTTGTGCCAGATACTGATCAGAACACTTAACATGTGTCAACTTTCTTACTGTTCATAGAAACCCTATGGGTTAGATAGTGTTTATTATTACCTTCCATATTATATTACTGAAAAATGAAATGCAAAATGAATGAGTAACTTGTTCAAAGTCATGGTTGTGTTGGTATCATTTGGTGGAGCCAGGATTCATACCTAAAAGAACGTTTTAAGCTTTCAGCCCTTGCTGCATTGCCATGATACCATATTCTGATTCTGTAACTACTAGGTTAAAATCTTAAATTATAGCCCAGTGAAAAAAAGTAGAAAAGAGGACATAAAACCAATTGTTTCCTATGGTTCCTGGATTGAAATTCTGTTAAATTATTGTATAATTATTTCATCCAACAAATATTTATAGAGCTCTCTAACATGCCATTCACTGTAAAAGACAAAAAAAAAATTTCTACGGCATAGGTAGTACCAGTCTTTCAGAAAAATAAAAAATTCTGCCTATAATTAGGTTAATGGATTTAGGAACTATTTTAGTAATCTCCTTAAAGTCAGTAATTGTCTTCTTTGTCTTTGTATATTGAGCACCTAGAATGGACACAGGCATATAGCACTTAAATAAGTTTGTATTGAATATCCTTATTAGTGCCTATTATCTCTTCTTGTTGCACTGTTTATTTTTTTAAATTTCAGTTGGATCTTGTAAGATACTGACTTAATATATATTTTTTTAACCTAGGGGATGTCCCACTCTTGTTCAAGCATTGCCAGGCCCTAGCACACAAGTTACTGCAGGCAGCAACCATACGGCAGTACTTTTAATGGATGGACAGGTCTTCACATTTGGAAGTTTTTCTGTAAGGAATTTTTAAAGCATTGATAATACTGCGTTGTACCGTTGTCTTACAATATGTCTACTTTAGCTACTTTTATGGTTTAGTGAAATTCTTATACTTTAATTATTGCATATGTATATTTCTTGTCTCCACCCTCAGTACACACAAAAACATGAGCTACATTACTTTGAAATAATTTGCTTCTCTAGTTTAACATTAGAATATTGAATGTAACAGCTGTGTTAGAATTAGACATGTTTTTTCAGGTCAGAATCCTTTAAGCATTCAGTGGAGCTAATTCTGTCATTTGAAAACTTATTTCTCATCTAATTTGTAAAGGTTTATTTTTCTTAACATAGAGAATTTTATTTTAGCACTTTTAAGAAGGCTAGTTTTATTAGATATGCTTAAAATTATATAGTTTGCTTGTTCTCCTCCCATCCCCCCATTCCTGTTTTCCTATTTCATTCTCTTTTCCCTTTTTGCCAAAGCTTGAGGGGGGTGAAAAATGCTCCGAGTATAGTGTGAGTATAGTAGAGAAAGCTTCACAAGATTGCTAATCAACCTGTATCATCTCTGACATGGATTAATATTCAGGATTTTATAACCTAAATTCTTGAGATGTAATTTTCAAGTCTTGAGTATTAAAAATTTTTAATGTGAGCTTTTAAAACATCTTTTATTTGGAAATTATTTTAAGCTTGTAGAAAGGTTACTTAGTTCCTCTAAGTATGCTCTTGGCAGTTTTGAACTGCTGCCCCTGGTGCTTCGAGTAAGCTCATGAGTGATGACTTTGCGGGCAGCCTTTTAAGAGGAGCATCTCGGTCTCCCATAGCTCTTTGTCTTTCTTGGACACAGTCCCTCCTGGTTTGACAGGCAGATGTTATGGGGACTCCTCTTGTTGGCACTGGTTTTCTGGGCCTGGAACTCCAGTGTGGGCTGGGACCCCTTGCTACTCAGCTGGGACCTCCAAAGCAGAAATGTTCCTCCCAGTTCTTAATGGCCACACCATGGGTGTGGAACCTGCTGTCCTACTGGTCTAGACATGGTTCCTTCCTTTTATTCTTAGTTACAGGAATTCTGTTCGGCTAGTCTTTAAGTGGTTTTCAGCAATAGTTTTTCTGTAATTCAATAGTAATTTTGATGTGGTCATGGGGGAAGGCTAGTTCAGACCATCTGGCCATCTGGACCAAAAGTCTCACGATTTTTTATTCTTTTTTACGTCTACATAATACTCCATTATCAATGTATACTGTAGTTTATTCAATCAAGTTTTGTATGCTTGGACATTTAAATGCTTTTCAGTATTTTGCAATGATAGCAATAAATATTATTAGAGGTGCATCTTTGAGGTAAATTTTTTAAAGTAAGATTGCTGGGTCCAAAGTTAAGATCTTTGCAGTTTTGTGAGATATTATCAGTTCCCCTCTATTTTGATTTCTCACCAGCAGTGTATGAGTGTGCCTGTTTCTTCAGTTGAGTCAACAAACTGTGTTGTCATACCTTTTAATTTACCTCACTCAGATGGGTGGAGAAATGGGCCTAAATACTCCAAGGCCTTTAGTTCTTACTGTTATTTAGTGTTTGACGTTAAGGGTTGGGTTTTCCCTTCGGGGCAGTGCTTTTGCCAGGGCCTTGTCTAGGGCGTCTGTGCGCCTCGGCCCTTCTTCGTAAGCCCCTGGTTTGCTCTCCACCCCTCAGGCTTGCAGTGGCTGGTGGGGAGAGAAAACTGTTGCCATTTGTCCTTTCCCCTGGTAAATGAAAAATATAATCAATTTCTTTGCTCACTGTTTACATGTTATACCTTTATTTGTTCTCAAAAAAATAAGGATAGTCATAGAAAGAAGCTGAGAATGAACATTGAAATTTTTAACTTCTCCAGTCAGGTGCTTGCCACTCTTCCTTCCCCTGGTTCATTCATGGGATTAAAGTTCAGATACTTTTATAGTCAGGTGATGGCTGTATTTTCTTGCTGTGGTGTTGAAAGAGTAAGAGAACTCACTAGAAACCTGGTAATTGGGTGAGAACTTAACCAGGCTGTTGCTAGATGACTCTAGGTGCTGTGATGCAGCATTTTTTTACCCCAGAGGATTTTTGCAAGCTGAATGCTGTCGGGGGAGAGAAAGCTCTTGTGCCAGGGGTGGATGAATGTTTTATCAGTCCATCTGCACTCTTTCACAGCTACTAGCTCAGTCCTGAGGAACTTCCTGTTACTTTTCAGATTAAGCTCTTATGTATGTAGGTACCTATAGATAGCAGTAAGTGATTCTGTTCTTTGTTTTGAAACATAAATGAAATAACTTGATCATGTGAAAAATGTACTTAATATATTGTATTCATGGTTATAGTATTTATTATTTTGGTCTCTTACCCAAATGTGGTTTCAGGTTATATGAATTAAGTGAGACCTTCTACGTTACTGTCAACTCAAAATGTCAAAACAATTTTTTTCCTTTCATTTACTTTATTTGAGTTTATTGTAGCATTTCCCCTATAAATTATTTATTTTATATCCATTTATTTATTTTTTGTTTATTATCGCACTAATTTTAAAACATACTGTATATTTATAACATTTCATTTAAATATAGATGAAGACATTCACAATATTTCAGGTAGATTTCTAACATGAAAATATATTTCAACCTTATTATTTTTTTATTAATGAACTTCATCATGTATTAGGAGGAGAATTCCTAGGAATAAGAAAAGGATTTGTTCCTTTATAAATGTTTGGTAAATATTGTAAAACAATTTAATTCATTAAGTTTTATTTTTTTTAATTCATTTAAAAAACCAACAATTGATGAATAATATCTCAGAGCTGTTTTTGTCTATGATCTTTATAAAAAATTATAGGTTGTTCCTTCAGTAATATTGTTAATATGGTTTATTTCACCTTTTAGAAAGGACAACTGGGCCGACCAATTCTGGATGTGCCGTATTGGAATGCAAAACCAGCGCCTATGCCTAACATTGGATCCAAATATGGACGAAAAGCTACCTGGATAGGTGCAAGTGGGGACCAGACTTTCTTGCGAATTGATGAGGCACTAATTAATTCTCACGTGCTTGCTACCTCAGAAATTTTTGCCAGTAAACACATAATAGGTAATACGCAAACAGACATCCCCACCAAAAATTCTTGCCCTGATTAATAGTAAATGATTGATTTTTCCCTATTATGAAATATAGGTATTGTTTTTTTTCATGAAGAAATTTAACAGAAACTTCTAAGTATCTTTTTAAATATTTGTCTATATCCTGGAAGAATGGAATAATTGGGCAATCTAGAAACAAGTTTATAAGCTAGAGAATGGTAGAAATGTAAGTTAAATTATAATAGGGTAAAACCTAATTGAAAGAAGGAATTTTTCTGTGTTGTTCTTGTTAATAAATTATAGAAATTAATTCTTTGGGAGGTTACAGAAATCAAACTTATCATTCCATATTGTGTCTGTGATACTATTAATTATATGATAGAGTGATATAGTAAAGAAATTAACAGTGTGTGTTCTAGGTTTAGACAGTCCTAACTCTGCTACCTACAGGTTTTTAGTTACTCAGCCTCTTGAAGCTTCAGTTTCTTTAGCTTTAAAATGTAGATAATGATAATACCTTATAAGCTGGGCAAAATGAAAAGGTAATGCATCTTTAAAATATGTGAATTTTCCCCAAGGCTTGATACCTGCTTCTATATCAGAACCTCCTCCTTTTAAATGTCTTCTGATAAATAAAGTAGATGGGAGCTGTAAAACTTTTAATGACTCTGAACAAGAGGATCTGCAAGGATTTGGTGTATGTCTTGATCCTGTGTATGATGTCATTTGGAGGTAAGCTCCTCTATTTACAAAATAGAGTAGTAATTAAATTTTGATCAACTTATGTTCTTGTGGTACTATGATACAATTTTTGTATTGACAGAGTTTTCACGCATGAGAGATCTCCTATTTAACTCTTTTTTAAAAAATTGTTATTCTGGCACACTCTGAGCTATTACATTAAAAAGTTGTTACTCTATTACAGTTGTCCCAATTTTTCCCTCTTTGCTCCCCCCCAATCCCCTCCTGCTCCCCTGCTCCCACAGTCAGTCCCCACATTGTCATCTGTGTCCATGGGTTTTTCATACATGTTCTTTGACTGGTTTCTTCTCCTTCTTTCCACCATTATCCCCCTTACCCCTCCTCTCTAGCCATTGAAGGTCTATTCCATGTTTCCGGTTCTATTTTGTATGTCAGTTTATTTTATTAGATTCCTCTTATAAGTGAGATTGGATGGTATTTGTCTTTGCACTTCTATTATAGTGATTCATAGAGACCCTTATAATATACTGTAGTGATTAAGAGCAAGTGTTGTGGGCCAGACTGCCTAAGTTTATCCCAAGTCCACAATTTGCTTTGTGCAACTTTGGAGAAGTTCCTTTGACTCTGTGTTCCTCACTTTTCTCATTTATAAAATAATAGTACCTACATTATAGACTGTTAGAAGATTGGAGAATTTAAAGCAGAGGGATGTAGTAAGTGCTATAGAAGTATGCACTTCTGTCATTATGATTAACAGTTTTACTCTCAAGAGTTCTATTATTAATTAGTTTTACTCTGTCAGCAATCCTATATGAATTGTATAGAATTTATTCTTTCTTGGTGAGAAAAATATTACCAACCGTATAGAAGAAATTACATCAAAGATAATAGAGAATAAGATACGAACTTGCTTTTTAGGAATGTATGTAACAAAATTACCATATTGGTAGAGAAACATTCAGGGTTATGAAACTCCTGACATTATAAAAATGTAGAGGGGATTACAAGTACCCAAGAGACTTAAATTATGTTGTATTTATTTACAATTTATTCTGGTGCTTTATATACAAAATAAGTAAAGAGTTATCCTCACCATTTCTAGCTTTGAAAAGTAATAGAAAGTGTATCCAGAGATTACCACAGTGCCTTATCAAAGCACTTCAGTGGCTTTCCCCTCTTGCATTGTTTATTTGGCCTGCCTTAGTTGGCAGGAATAGAGATAAGCTGAACGGTTGAAATGGTATGAATGAGAAGCGGGAAAAGACTTTTTCATCGTCTTTTTCTTTTACCCCTGCCTGTTTTCATTTCCTTCCCTGCTGCTAAGTCTTAGGGTTTTCTATCGATTTTGAGGCCTGCATTCAGAGTGAAGGATCAGCTTACTATCTTATTGGGCATTTTGTTGGGAGTCCTAGAAGCCAGAATTGAGTTAAGTAGTGCTTTTAGATCTTCCTGGCAGCATTATACAATATAAATTAGATAACAGGAGACTAGAGGTGATCCATCTTGTAATAATTCTTAGGAAGACATGGGATACTAAATGATCACGGAGATATGATGAAGGGGATAGAGAGGCGAATGGTGTGAAGAGAGACCTGTCCTTAATTATTTACTGATTAGGAGTCAGTATACAAGAGATTTAGTTAACAAAAGAATAAGCCCTGGTTTGGACCTATGTTTATTGATGTTTTATTTTCTGTAATCCTTATGTTTTATTTTTAAATGCAATAAATTTACATTAACAAAATGTAAAAATTGGCAGTGTGCAATTTGTTTCTGTATACATTCTCTAAATTAGAAATGCATTTTCTGAACTAGAGGTAACAGTGAAGCTAAGATTAACAGCATAGCTATAGCCATTTCCCTGGGGTCTTACCAGAACTCAGAAGTGGGTACACAGTTAGCTGAACCTTGCCTTTTCTCACCTGTGGTGGCAGCAGTGGGGCAGATGATCTTAAATGTCTTGCCAGGTCCTTAGACATTTACCCCCTTATTCCAAAACAGATATTTAAAAATGAAGAACAACTTTCTCTTATGTTTCAGTAAAATAGCTGGAAGGTATTTTTCCTTAATCAGAATTAGTGTTTCATTTTATTACCCTAATTTCTGGCTGCTTTATTGTTTATTAGCAAGGTTGAACGTCTGCATCATTCTGTTTGTGCTTGCTTTCTGAGGACAGGATTCCATGTCTTTTGCCCACTGTTTGTATTGAATTGATTTCTTTAATGGCTTGCAAGAGCTCTTATACATTGTGGATATTGTTTTGCCTCATATGTATGTTTCACATAGTTTCTTTTGACCTGTACTTTGTCTTACAACATTTAAAATGGATTTTTTATTGTATACGTGATTGATATCTGTAAGTATGCATCAGATTGCTAAGAAATATAGTGGTCTATATTACTGTTTTGTTGAAATTATTTTACTTACGTGACAAATGATATGTTCAGCTCACGTAATGAAAATTAATGAGCTATATTTAGTCCTGTTGAAGCTGCCTAAATTATTCTCTTTGTATCAACAATTATACTTTATGTTGAGGTGCTATAATTACTCTCTCTCAAAAGGTTCCGCCCAAACACTAGAGAACTGTGGTGTTACAATGCGGTGGTTGCTGATGCCAGACTTCCTTCTGCAACAGACATGCAATCCAGATGCAGTATCCTAAGCCCTGAGCTTGCATTACCAACAGGATCAAGGGCTCTCACCACCCGATCTCATGCAGCTTTGCACATTCTAGGTAGAGTTGTTGCTCTTAGATGATCAGATCATTTTAGCCAATTTTCATTAATGTGTTTTGAGTATTTTTTAAGAGATTGAAAATTTGTGTATTAGTTTTTCATGTTTTTTAAATGATAGGCTAGGTCCAAAATAGGTTAAATCTTATTAAGAGAGTTATCCTGCAGAAAATAATACATCAGACTTATACCAGCACCATGAAAGATTCCTGTGTATCCCAATATCTATCCTGCAAGTATCAAGTCAATGTCAATATAATTAAAACAGTTTGTGCAGCCAGTACTCTTGGGACAGACCTTGTATATAATTTTCTTAAGAGAGAAATTTTTAAAACTAATGTTTGCCTGACCTGAATAAATAAGTTGGCTATTCAAATGTATAATTGTAATACTTAACTTATGTACCTTTTTTTAAAATAAATTCTATAAAATGTATGAATTTTATAGAAACTACTTCTCTTTACACAACACAATTTTCCACAGCACATCAACTTTCCTTCTATTTAATTTCATTATTTATTTATTTTATTTTTGATTTAAAATATATATATTTTATTTATCATTTTTAGAATGAGGGGAAGGGAGAGAGGCAGAGAGGGAGAAAGACATGAATGTATGGTTGCCTTTCACCTGTCTCTAGCTGGGGACCTGGCTGGAGACCTGGCTTGCAACCTGGTTACGTGCCCTGGCTGGGAATCGAACCAGCAACTTTTGGGTTCACAGGCTGGCGCCAATCCACTGAGCCACACCAGCCAGGGCCTTAATTAATTTTAAATATAGTATTTTACTTTCCTCTCTATTTTTACACACATACACACACACACACACACTCACATATACTCTATTGCTGGAAATCTTTTATACGTAACTACTTATTCTGTTGTTTTTAAAAATTGTGCTTTTGAAGATTCAGTTACGTTTATGTAGAATTTTCAATTGTGAAATTATATTCTTAGGCATAATCACTTTTTTTTACAAATATTACTTAGTAACCATACTCATAGTTTTATTGTTATAATTTGTCCCCTGTAGCATCCCACCTCATCAATATTATGGGAAACTGTAATGTCAAAGAATTGAATTCTTGCTTTGTTTTTAGGTTGTCTTGATACCTTGGCAACTATGCAGGATTTAAAAATGGGTATTGCAAGTACAGAGGAGGAGACTCAAGCAGTAATGAAGGTTTATTCCAAAGAAGATTATAGTGTAGTGAACAGGTTTGAAAGTATGTATGTTTACATTCAGGAAATATTTATTATCTTCTAACTGAAATATATATGAATTCTAAAACATAAATTATCTTCTTTTTAGGTCATGGAGGAGGCTGGGGCTACTCTGCTCATTCAGTAGAAGCTATACGTTTTAGTGCTGACACTGATATTCTGCTTGGTGGTCTTGGCTTGTTTGGCGGTAGAGGAGAATATACTGCTAAAATTAAGGTAAGTGTTTCATTGACAGTGTTGCCCTTTTTGTTGGAAGATGTTGGTTTTGACTTAGTTTATTATTTTTTATATTAATCTCTTTTTAAAAGGACTTGTGGAAACAGCTAAAATCTGATACAATAATGCTAAGCCATTAATTAATTAAAAAGTTAAAAGTTAAGTAAGAAGGGAGAAAATGAATGGAAGAGAATTCTTCAATAATTTTAGGCTGACAAAAAAGCTTTTAATAGTCAACCTCAGATCTTTGTGCTGAACTAGCAGTATAGGAACAGCAGTACCTTATGTGCTTTTACACACACACACACTCAAATATGTACATATGTGTGTGTGTGTATATAAATTGATTTTAGATAGAGGTAGGGAGAGAAAAAGAAATTTGTTGTCCTGCTTATTTATGCATTCATGCATTGGTTGCTTCTTGCCCTAACTGGAGATTGAACCCGCAATCTTGGGGTATTAAGACAATACCCTAAGCAACTGAACGACCCAGCCAGGGCTGTGCTTACTTTCTTGTAGCCTAAAAATGATAGGAGGCACAACTGTTTTGATGCAGGGACATTTTTATGTATTTTTGAAATATTTTTAGCATTTTTAATGCCAAATACTGTGTAAACAGATATGCTCACTTCAGGAGCACAGACCAGGGGTGAAGTCCAAGAATTAAGATAGCATACAGGGGATGGACTCCCCCTTGTGGACAAACTAAAAATAATCAAGAGCCATAGGTTGACCATACTGATTAATCTCAGAATAAGGATGGAAGAGAAAACGAATTCTCAGTTAAGTGCTATTTGCTTAGGAGGTATGGTCTTAGGTCTTGTTAAAATTAATTTTATTGGGATGATATTGGTTAATAAAATTATATAGGTTTCAAGTGTACAATTCTATGCTACATTATCTGTATATTGTGTGCCTACTACCCAAAGTCAGATTTTCTTCTGCCACCATGTATTTGGTCCCCTTCACTCTTTATCAGCCCCCTCCACTTCCCTTTCCTCTGGTAACCACTATACTGTTGTCTGTGCCTCTGAGTGTTTGTTTGTCTTTCTCGTTCGTTTATTTTTGCTTTCAGTTTTATAGCTTATGTATGAGTAAAATCATACGGTTCTTAACTTTTTTTGGTTTGATTTATTTCACTTAGCATGGTATTCTCAACATGTATCCATACTTTCACAAATGGTACTATTTTATCTTTTCTTATGTCTGAGTAATATTACGTTGTATGTACGTACCACATCTTTAACCAGTCCTCTATTGAAGGACACTTTGGTTGTTTCCATGTCTTGGCCACAGTGAATAATGCTGCAGTGAACATAGGGGTGCATATATCTTTATGAGTATATGTTTTCATATTTTTCAGGTAGATACTAAGAAGAGGGATTGCTAATTCATATGATAGCTCCATCCATGGTTTTTAAGGAACTGCCATACTGCTTTCCATAGTGACTATACCAGTCTACATTTCCACCAGCAGTGAATGAGGGTTCCTTTTCCCCCACAACTTCTGCAACAATTATTACTTGTTTTATTGATAATAGTCATTCTAACAAGTGTGAGGTGGTATCTCAGTATCTCATTGTACTTTTGATTTGCATTTCCCTAATAGCTAGTGAAGTTGAACATCTTTTCATATATCTGTTAGGCATTTATTTGTATGTCTTCTTGAGAGAAGGGTATACTCGTATAGAGGCCCTCTGCCCATTTTTTAATTACATTCTTTATTTGTTTGATGTTGAACTTTTTGGGTTCTTTACATGTTTTGGATATTAACCCCTTGTGGGAACTGTTCTTTACAAATACCATTCTCCATTTGGTTGTTGCCTCTTTATTTTGTTGTTAGTTTCTTATTCTGTGAAAGCTTTTTAGTTTGATATAGCCTCACTTACCTATTTTTGCCTTTACTTCCCTTGCCATTGGGGTCAAATTCATAAAAATCCTCTCTAAGACCAACAAAGTGCATAAACTTAGTAACTATGTTTTTTTTTTTCTATGTAATTTATTGTTTCAAGTCTAACATTTCTGTCCTTGATCTGTTGAGTTAATTATCATACATGGGGACAAATGGTAGTCTAGTTTCATTCTGTTACATGTGGCTTTCCAATTTTTTAAGCACCATTTATTGAAGAAACTTTCTTTTCTTCATTGTATATTTTTAGCTCCTTTGTCGGAAATTATTTGCCCATACACATGTGGTTTTATTTCTGGGTGCTCAATTTTATTGCATTGGCCTATGTATCTTTTTCTGCCAATGCTATATTATTTTGCTTATTGTCACTTTGTAGTAGTATTTGAAGTTAGGGAGTGTGACACTTTCAGCTTTGTTCTTTTTTCTCAGGATTGCTTTCTGTGTTTCAGGTCTTTATGGTTCCATGCAAATCTGATGACTTTTGTTTTATTTCTTTAAAAAATTACATTGAGATTTTGATGGGGATTGCATTCACTCTTTATATTGCTTTGGGTAATATGGACATTTTAATTGTGTTGAATCAATCTTAACATATTTTGGATATTAACCCCTTGCTGGAACTGTTCTTTACAAATACCATTCTCCATTTGGTTGTTGCCTCTTTATTTTGTTGTCTATTTCATTGTGTCTTTTTGAGTCTCTTTTAATAATGCTTTGTAGCTTTCACTAAATAGGTCCTTCATATCTTTGTTGTCTCTGCAAAAAGTGACAATTTTATGTCTTTATTCCTAATTTGAATGTCTCTTATTTCTTTTTGTTGCCTGATTGCTATGGCTTGGACTTCAGTAGTATGTTGAATAAGAGACTCTTTCCTCACTAGGCTAGCAAAGCTAACTTGTCTTAGACTAGCCACCCAGCTGGTCTCTGCACATATTTTAAACATTCTATATTTCCTGTTCCATGTAGTTTCTTCCTATTACTTCTTGAACCTACTACAATTAGGTTTTGGCCCCCACCACTCCACTGAAACTGCTCTTGACAAGGACGTCAGTGACATCTCTATTGCTAAAGCCAGTGCTGATAACCATTCAACAGAATCTAATCCATTCAAGCTCTTTCTTGAAATAGGTTCTTCACTTGACTCCCGAGACACTACAATTCATTTTCCCTCTTCCTGCTGACTGCTCTTCTCAGTCTCCTGCTGGTCGTTCATCATCTTCCTGACCTCAAATTTTGGAACACCATAACCCAGCCTTGGATATTTTTAAAGTATACTCATCCCCGTAATGATCCAGCCTTATGACTTTAATTATCTTTTTCTCTGGTCACTCTCAAACCTGTAGGTTTCCAGTGTTACTATGTAAACAACTACCTACTCTGCACTTGCATGTGAATAGCTAATAGCTAATACTTCACATATGACACATTCAAAACTAAGCCTCTGATGATGCTGTTCTCTTGTTCTTCCCCATCCCAGCTAACTGACTCAGAATCGAGTTTATTTCATTCTTCTAGATGCTCAGGTCAAAAATCTTGGTGTCATTCTTCACTTCTCTCTTTCTTTCATAATCCACATCCACTTAAGCAGAAAATATTATTGTTTGCACTTTGAAATCCAGGACCTGGTACCATGTTGGTCCAAATCAAAGTCATTTTTGCCTCAGTTGTTTCAGTGGCCTTTCAATTTATATCCTGTTTCTGTCCTTAATCCCTTTAATATATTCTTAATACAGCAGTGATTTTCCTTAAAATTACATGAGAATATGCCACTTCTTTCTTCACATCCCTGCAGTGTCTTCCTATATTAGAATAAAAACTAAAGACCTTATAAGAGCTTACAAAATACCATGAGAACTGACTGCCATCACCACTCTGATCTTATATTTTACAAGTTGCTTCACTCAAATTCAGCCACATTGACTTATTCTTGTCCTCAAACATGCCAGACATAGCCAAACCTCAGGACCTTTGCACTTGCTACTCCCTTTGGCTACAGCTCTTCACTTCAATGCCTGCACATTTCACTTCCTCAGCACCTTTAGGTCTTGACTCTCTGGTGAGCCTATTTAAAGCTGTAAATCCTTTTCTATAAACTTGATTCCAATAACTCCCCCCCTTTTTTGTTTGTATCATTCACCCCTGTATGCTTAGTACCTAGAACTGCTTGTATTCAAAAATATTTGTTGAAAATATGCAAGGGAGCCAGGTTAGGGGCAAATCATTAAGAAGTTGTATATCTTGCTGCAAAAAGGGAAATTAGTAACTACTGAGTGACTTAAAGAAAGTAATCTGACCAGAATTCATTTCAAAACATTAAAAGGAAAAACCCTCAACTTTGTAGAATATGGGTTAGAGCAAGGAAAGAATAGAGATAATAAGACTAATTACTTATTATTGAACTATTCCAGCTAGTAACAGTGGATTTGAGTGAACTGACAAGCTTTGGTACCAGGAATAGAATACATACAATGTTGGTGGAGTTATGTTGAAAAAGGTGGTGTTCCAGGTCTTTTCTCTGAATAACTAGGTGAATCATAGTAATAGGAATTAGAACAGAGAAGGCAAGAGGAGGGTTGAGTCACTTCAGAATTAGTGAGACATGGCTGCAGGGAGAATCCAGTGACTGTGGAGAATGAGGTGTAAACTGGGGGTGGATTTCAAATTATTAGAATATAATTGAAAAATTGAGACATGTAGCATAAGAATTGTCCTGTAAATATTATTAACCCCTCTCTTCCTTCTGAGTATCTACCTTTCCTTATAGCTTGCTTGCTATAATTCTCCAGAGAAATAGGGTTTTTTAAAAATATGTAATAGTCCATTAAAAATACTCTTCCTTATAATTCTCATTTATTTTCACTGAATTTTGTAACCTTTTCCTATTTGATACCTTTTTTTTCCCCTTTACTCAGAATCTGTAGGTTTTTTCCTTTTTATAACCATTTTTTCACACTCTTCATTGCTCCTTTTGTTTTTTTAAGGATTCTTATCTTGTGTTATTCCTTTTTCTTTTCATTGTTAACATTTTCTAGCCTTTTTTGCAGGGTATATTTTTAAGTGTCCCACAAGTATTGTTGTATTTAATTCTTATAATTCATATTGAAGTAGGCAGTGATAGTTTCCATCCCTTCTTTATGGATGAGGAAACTGGCCTCTGGGATCTATCATCTAGTAAATATTGAAGCAAGATTCAGCCTCACTTAGACAAATGCTTTGGTTGAGTTCTCTCCTTCAGATCTATAAATGTCTCTTCTTCAGATCTTTATATTTGGTACAGAACTATTTGGATCACTTAATATAAATAGATGAATATATATAAAGTTTTACATTAATATAAAACTGGGATTGATAATAGACTGTAAGACATCACCTGTGTTTATTTAAATATAATTGTAGATGTTTGTATATTTTACTTAATAACATGAAAAAGAATGCGCTCTGATTTGTTTAACATTTTAATGTCCAGCATATATTGGATGCATGCAAAATTAGAAAGCTATTATTCAGCATATTTACATGACTGAAAGATTGGGTATAAAATGTTTTTCTCCTTTCGCCAGTTGTTCGAGCTGGGGCCTGATGGAGGCGACCATGAGACTGACGGAGACCTTCTTGCAGAGACGGATGTGTTGGCCTACGACTGTGCTGCTAGGTAACGGTTTCTTATTCAGTGGAAACTTGACAAACAGTTAATGTGAAAAATTCATTGTAAGTGAACAAATGTAATTTAAAACAGAAGTTTTAAATCTGTGATCAGACACTTGAAATTAAATTATATATTAGGAATGTTGTTCTAACAACGCTGCATTAAAACTAATATCCTTGATATTAGCATTTAATAAGATAAGTTGGCTATTTCTACATTGAAGATTAAGATGGAGGTAATGTATACATATGTTTGAATACATTTTTACTTCTATACATCACTTAGAAAACACCTAATATGCTAGTGTTTCTGTTGATGTGCTGCAGTTATTTACTACCTAACTTTCTGAGTATAATATCAAATAGTCATAGTGGGACATAATTCAGATCAACTGTATACTCTAACATCATGCATATAGCATCTGTTTGATAACACACTTTGGGAAGGCAGCCAGCTTTAGTGAAACCTCTTAGGGGATTACCAGAATCAGGATGTTTGTTTATGAAGATTCATGAAATAAGAGATTTAGATTTTATCAGCCTTCCTGGTAATCCTAAGAATTATCTAACCACTATGTTATGACAGATTAGTGATTGGTATCAAAACTATTATGATGAGAAAAACAAATAAATTGAACTTACTAATAATCATAATAGTACATTATACTTTCCAATGAGAACCATTAAGAAAACCATTGTGGTGTGCCTCACCTTTTTGTTAGTGAAAATCTATATTTTCTGAAAATGGTAGTAAGTCAATGAAATTGCTCTTAACAGATGAATACTTTTAAGAACAAATAGTAAACCTAAAGAAATTTGGCTTGCTGTTCATTGGAATTAACCAATCAGGAGGTACTTTTAAAATAATTTTTAATATTAAAAAACAAAGATTAGAGAAATTTTAGGAAAGTTAATTGATTAATTTTTAACAGAGCCTTAAGATGCATTGGCATTTAGTATTTATTTTTGTGCATATGAAAGTCAAAAATATACTATATGATTTTGTATAGAAAGTCATCTAGATTTTCTTCAAATTTTTATTAACAAATCCTAGAATCCTAAGGCTAGCATTAAAGAACTGCCATAATTTTTCACAGCATCTTTTATAACTTTCTGTCTACTACTATTTAATATCTTTATTAGTGCTGTAATGACACCTTGCCATTTTCAGACCCTATTTTAAACTTTCATTCCTCTACATATCTATTCATGATATTCTTCCCCTTTGTACACTCCAGCTACAAGCAATACACATTCCTTCCACTCTGTCACCTTTGTCACCTGCATATATATTTTTCAGATGCCTTATTATTTAGACTCCTTTCTTCTTTCTCTCTTCCTAATTCAGTAAACAATTTTTGTGTAGTTACTGTGTGAGACAGATAGTTTCAAACACTTTTATCTGGATTCTCAGTCCTCAGAAGAAACTTAGGAGCTAGACATTATTTTCATCCCCATTTTCAGATGGGGAAACTGAGTGACTGATGGTGATTTGCCCAAGGCAACATAGCTAGCAACTCCTGGAGTTGAGCTTTGAACTTGGGCTGCCTCACTCCAGAGGCAATTTCTTAACATGCTGCCTCTCAAACACTTTAGTTGAATAAATTAACTTCAAAGCTAAAATTTCAAATTTTATTTTCCAACAAAACTGGCATATTTTTTAGCAACAACTTTCAAAATTTTGGTCTTATTTTAATATGAAAGGTTTTTTTGTTTTGTTTTTAAGATTTTATTTATTTTCAGAGAGAGGGGGAGGGAGAGAGGCAGAGGGTGAGAGAAACATCAATGTATGGTTGCCTTTCACCTGCCTCCAGCTACAGACCTGGCTGGAGACCTGGCTTGCAACCTGGTTATGTGCCCTGGCTGGGGAATCGAATCAGCGACCTTTGGGTTCCCAAGCTGGCGCCTTATCCACTGTGCCACCAGCCAGGGCTTGTCCTGACATTTTTAAATAAAGCAGTGTTAACATTGTTTCACAAGAATCTTATAATACAGTGGGTTTCATGTTTTTTTTTTTAAATAAAGGATTTAAAAAATGAATGTATGTAACCAAAATGTGGAGGCATTGTGTTTGACTCACTACATTTTCTCGCAGAGAAAAATACGCAATGATGTTTGACGAGCCGGTCCCTCTGCAAGCTGGGTGGTGGTATGTGGCCTGGGCGCGTGTGTCAGGCCCCAGCAGCGACTGTGGCTCCCACGGGCAAGCCTCCATTACCACAGACGATGGGTAAGCGGGTGGGTGGCACTTACCCGACTCTCAGTTTGGGAATGGAGTAGTGCTTAGAAATCTTACGAGGTATTTTTTAGTAGTAGAAACATCTTAGTGAGGCTAGAGCCTAATATGACTGTTAAAATTAAATTCATATCACCTCATGACCAATTGAAGTTTAGACAAAAGGGAAATCATGGAACTGTAGTTCTTTGCTTTTGTCAGGTGTCGTTTCTGTGTATTTCTGGGTGTTACATTGTTTAAAAGCATATTACTAAGTTAGAAATTACATAGAGAAAAGTGACAATGGTAGTGAGTTTGGAATCTGTAAATAAAGAAATACATATATACTTGCTATACAATTTGACAGTGCTTATGAAACAGTTTTATACATTGCAAAGCGTCAGCAGTATGAAGTAGTATACTGTTAATAAAATGGGGGAATTTTACTGTTTAAATGTCATGTATAAGGTGCTTTGCAGTTTCAGAAACACTTTCATATACATTTTTTAAAGATTTTATTTATTATTTTTAGAGACAGGGGAAGGGAGAGAGACAGAGAGGGAGAGAAACATCAATGTATGGTTGCCTTTCACCTGCCTCCAGCTACAGACCTGACTGGAGACCTGGCTTGCAACCTGGTTATATGTCCTGGCTGGGAATTGAATGAGCGACCTTTGGGTTCGCAGGCTCACACCTCATCCACTGAGCCAACCAGCCAGGACCATATATTCTTATTTGATGCCCTCAGCAACTTTGTGAAGCAGTTATTAGCCCCATTTTGCTCTTGGGGGGATAGAGAGGCAAAAGGGGGAATTATTTGCTTCAAGTCATATTGATACTGTGTGAGAGACTGAAATCTGGTCCTGCAGTCTCTTGACTCGAAAACCAAACTCCTTCATACTCTTACTCTGATTGATGTGTTTGAAGGACCATCATAAAAGAAATTCAATTTATGTTTTATTTTTCTTGAGCATAAGCTATTTGAAATGTTAGATAATAGTTATTACTTAAATAAATGTTACATTAAACTTATGTAATACTATATTTCAAATATTTTTATTCAGCTCCTAACAGAGCTGACCAAAAAGAGAACAGACTTATTTATGTGGTTAATTCCATATTGCTGAATATTCAAGTAGAATGCTGTAGAGCAATTAAGTCCCTCATTGTATATGTCCTTTCAACTTACTGGAAGACTGTGTGCTAGAACTGGGGAGACTGCTTCAACCCTGGACTGTACGGTTCCCATCTGTCGTGGAACCTTGGAATGTCACAGCATTTGGAAGCTAAAGCTTATAGAGTA
This sequence comes from Noctilio leporinus, assembly GCA_004026585.1. NCBI lineage: Eukaryota > Metazoa > Chordata > Mammalia > Chiroptera > Noctilionidae > Noctilio > Noctilio leporinus. Next base: position 553,076 of record PVIW01000250.1, read on the forward strand.
TTTAATTAAGCAGCTTTCAAATTATTTGTAAGTTCAAATATTTTGTTAAAAATTCATGGTGCTGGTTAATGTTGCGTTACAAGGGCTAAGGAAGGGAAAGTTACAGTTCCTCACCTAATAGTTCCTGATCAGGTTCAATTCCTTCCTTTTAGTAATGAAGCCAGCAATTTTCAACCCGTGAGCCTCAAGAGTTTTTAAAACATACAGTACCTGGCTATTTAGTCAGGGGCACTGACCTCTTTTCCCTTAGATTGTCAAACTAAAAAGTGACAATAGCCAACACAACAGTAGCTGTCAGATGTGAATGAATCAAAAATCTGCCTACTTTTCTGTCAGATCAACAAAAAATATAATGTGTTTTTTGGTGTGCCACAGTATTTTAGTAATTAGTTTATGTGTGCCATGAGAGGAAAAAGGTTGAAAATTGCCAGGTTAAGCAATTTAGATCTACAACTAAAATCAGAAAAACTTTTTACTTGTGATTTTTTTTTCATAAAGAATGCATCTCAATTCATTAACATAAGATTTGAAAACAAGACTGTTAAATTATTTATTTACTTCAATGAACCCTGAATAATACTGGTTTTGGTATCATTGTTATTTTTTTCTCTTCTTAGGGTTGTTTTCCAATTTAAGAGTTCAAAGAAATCAAATAATGGTACAGATGTTAATGCTGGTCAGATACCTCAATTATTATACAGGTACTTAGCATATTTATAATTAATAAGGTTTATTCTTTTGCTATAATGAACTAGGATGACTGTAGAAAAGGAGAAATTATTTAAACCAGCCAATTATAATATACCAGTAGAAATATAGCTACATTTAACAAAAAACATTGAATATTTTGTATATTTTTATACTTTTTCTACGTCAAGCTTAATTTTAAACTTTACAATGAATCAGATTATCTATGTTATGCCAATAACAGCATTTTAATGACTTTATACAGAGTGGGGCAAAAGTAGGTTTACAACCGTATGAGTAATAGTTTACTCTAGTATTATTTTATTATTTGTTAATTATTGTATTTTCCATATGAACTGCATATGTTCTACACTGTATTTATAATTTGTCTTGATTTTACCAATATCAAAATGTTATAAATTTATAAAATTTGTCTTAGAGAAACGAAATCCAGGTGTTAGATGGGAACTTTGGTATTAGCTTGATTGATGTGCTGCAGTCTTACGTCTTCTTGTTCATCTTATTAAGAAATGAATTGGAAAATTCCTTCCTGCTGAAAAATTTTCACCTTTACTTAAAATATCAAATAATAAGTTGCTTATATATAGTATTTATGATGTTTCATTGTTATTTCAAATTTTAATTTACCTTATGGTAATAAAGACGAACAAAGGTCTGTCCTGAAAATATTGAGCCAATGTCAATATAATTAAAATAGTTTGCACAGCTGATATTTTTGGACAGACCTCATATATGAAAGCATTTGCTTATGTCCCCCTATTCTAGAAGATTACTGCAACAATTTTTAGAATAAAGTATGCAAATAGATACAAACCATACCAAAACATGTCATTCTTACTTTTGAGTAGTAAGTATCAAAAGAAACACTTCTAGAACTCACTTGAAGAATCTGGATGATTTGAATAAACTTCATTTTTCCCAAGAAGGGATTTTTTGTTTATATTTATATTCTTTATTATAGTTAATATTTATAATATGTAGCATTATGAACATAACAAGTTGTTTGGACTACCCCCGATTGCATTTATTTAGTAACTTTTAAATAATGGAATTTAATAGTAGCATTAGTACAGAAAGTAAGTTTTATGTGTTGTCTAGTAAGAGATTCTCTACTATCCAGTCTGACAAAAGTGTGATTTAAATGATGAAATGCTCATATGCTTAAAATTTTACATAACATTGCTAAATGTTTCTAAAAAGTTCTTTTTTGACATTTTACCTAAGAAAAATGTTTATATGATTATTTCATTATTGCAAAAATATATGTTTTGAGAGAGAAAATGTCATTGGCCTTTCAAGCATGAATTTATGTGTGTCTTCTGCCTTTAGACTGCCAACCAGTGATGGCAGTGCTTCAAAAGGCAAACAGCAAACTAGTGAACCTGTACACATTTTAAAGAGATCTTTTGCAAGAACTGTCTCTGTGGTAAGTGATTTTATAAAATTTCACTATTTCTATCCTGCTCAGCTGCATTTTTATGTTTAGCATTTAGCTATTCTTCTAACACTCTATTTCAGCACAGCTTTATGAACTCAGGTGTGTTTATATTAGCATTGACATGTCATTGCAAAAAAATATGAACTTTAAATACTGGGAAAATAGAATTTGAGACTGATTTTAACATGCCTTGCTATTTCTGAAATAACTGGTGAATTTCTAATAAATCATGTATGAATATATATCCTGAAGGAGTTAGTAAGTGAAGGAAAACTTAAGGGTAATATTGACTCTGCAATGTTATTTTAGTCTTTTAGGAACTAATTAGAAGAGTATCACCTCTAACTAGGGATTGTATTGAACTACTTGACATTGCCACTCTACTCCGAAAGTTGCAACATGCTATTGAGGCTTCCTCTGTAGAAAGAAAAGTTGACAGATGTAATTAAAATATCATCATATATTGCCTAGGAAGCATCTATTTTTTATTTATTAGTTGAGGATGTTTATGCAACTTATCTTAACAAGCTATGTCACAGTGACATGAATTTTTAATGATGTAAGGGATACAAAAATTCTTTTTAAATTGTACTATAAATGTGATTTATTAATGTAACTGGTAATCTGTTCTGTTAGTAAAAGACAAAGGGAAAAATTTTTAATTAACTTTTTTTAAACAAAATTAATACATAATCCCTGGTGGGAATAAGGTAGAGATAAAATAAAAACTAAAGATTATATGAAAGTTTTTTCTCCATTATCCTGTTATTATGATGTATAACTACTATGTGCATTTTTATGTATATCCTTCCAGTTACTTTTTTATATTTACACATATTTATTAGTAGTCTACACATTGCATCATACTATGAATCTTCTTATTTGTGTTTGATCATACTTAAAAGTTTTGTATCTTCCTTTTCAAAAATTTTATAGTACTCACTGTGGACATATTCCACATGAGTACATTTGGCTCTACTTCAGTCTTTTCTAATGTTTGAAGCACATTCCATAGAATGGTAGTACAGTAAATCCTCACTTACTGTTGCTGATAGGTTCTGTGCCTCAAGCTAAATGATGTATAATGAAACCAGTTTTACCATAGGCTGATTGATATAAACAAGAGTTAAGCTCCTAGACATCTCATCATGTTAAATAAAAATGATGTTTGAATGAAATGACGTTATTTGAGGACCTGCTCTATATTCATTTATTCGACTCTTCCTATCAAAGGACTGTTTGTTTCTCTTTTATTTTTGTTACATTCATACATATGTGTCTTGGAACTAATTGTTTTCTATTTCTTTGTATTCTGGATTAGGAATGTTTTGAGTCATTGTTGAGTATTCTTCACTGGAGCTGGACCACCTTAGTTTTAGGAGTTGAAGAACTTAGAGGATTAAAAGGGTTCCAGTTCACAGCTACACTTCTGGATTTGGAGAGGTTGCGCTTTGTGGGCACCTGCTGTCTGAGGTTACTGCGTGTCTATACCTGTGAAATTTACCCAGTGTCAGGTATGATGTATTTTTCAAATGATTTTGAGAGGAAAATATTTGAGACTTGAGGAAGTATATGTAGGGATAACCAAGAGTTTACGATTGCTTGGTGAACAAGCAATACGATGTACAGATGATGTACTACAGAATTATACACCTGAAACCTATATAATTTTATTAACTAATACCATTCCAATAAAGTGAATTAAAATGTAAAAAGATCCCTAGCTGCCTTTATGTTTATGTATTGACTTTTATAAAGAGTAAAATATATTACATGTCATTCTGAAAACGAAAAGTGATGTTAGGCTAAAATGAAAGACTAATAAAGTGCTGGTTTTTGTTTTTTGGGGTTTTTTTCATTATTATTTTTAGAGAGAAGGGAAGGGATAGAGGCAGAGAGGGAGAAAGACATTAATGTATGGTTGCCTTTCACCTGCCTCCGGCTATAGATCTGGCTGGAGACCTGGCTTGCAACTTGGTTACATGCCTTGGCTGGGAATCAAACCAGCGACCTTTGGGTTCGCAGGCCGGCACCTTATCCACTGTGCCACCAGCCAGGGCTAAAGTACTGTTTTAAAGAGCCTATCAAATAGTATTTTCGACAGTTGATTTGGACTTAACTGCTAAAACCAATGTTGTGTTTTGTTTTTCTATTTAGATTTTAAAGGAAATAATTTTGTTTCCATTCTAGGTTATGAACACTTGTGATTTTTAGCTATATAAGAAATTACTTGATTATATTGAATTTTTTCATGCATATTTATTATTCTTTTTAATTACCAATATGCTTTGTTTTGTTAAAGCTACAGGTAAAGCAGTCGTAGAAGAAACTAGCAAATTAGCAGAATGTATTGGAAAAACCAGGACTTTGTTAAGAAAAATTTTATCAGAAGGAGTTGATCACTGTATGGTGAAGCTGGATAATGATCCTCAAGGCTATCTCAGTCAACCCTTGAGCCTCCTAGAAGCTGTCCTGCAGGAGTGTCATAATACCTTCACTGCCTGTTTTCATTCTTTCTACCCAACACCTGCCTTGCAGTGGGCTTGCCTTTGTGACCTGCTGAATTGTTTGGATCAGGTAACTTAAGTTTATAAAGTGTTAGCTGAAAATGTGATATATGACTTAATTCTCTGCAAGAAAATAATCTTTCTAACTTTTATAATAGGTAAATCAGGAAATCAGTTTGGAGTACGTGGTTTCATAATCAAAGTCAAAAAAATTGTGTTTGCTTTATCATTTTTTTTAGTTGTGAAATTGGCAGACACTGTGTGCAGCTGCCAGCTTGTTCTTTGAACCTCTGAATGAGTGAGTGTGATTGCGCACGCACGTGCGTTTGTGTGTGTGTGGGGGTGAAAGAGGAAAAGAACAATGGTGAGAACGTGGGAGCCAGGAGAGCACTAGGAACGTAGCCCCCACCACATATCTGCAGAATAGGAGAAAGAGTTGTGAGTGAACTTGTACACTGACTTCCTTTATGGTTTTATTCCCTCATGAGGAAACCACAATTCTCATAAATGTGTATGCCTTATATCACAGTTTCAGAACACCTGAGGTAAAAACATACAGAATTAAAGGGAGAAGGAGACAAATTTATGTTAATAATTGGATACCTCAGTACTTCTTCAGTAATTAATAGAACAACTAGAAAGAAAAACAGTAGGAATACAAGAGATTTGAACTCTATCAACCCCTTGGCCTAGTTGACATTTAAAAAACAATATAAAGCCCTGGCCACTGTGGCTCAATTGCTTGGAGCATTGTCCAAAGGCTGCGGGTTCAATTCCCTGGCCAAGCTGGTACAGAAAGCAACCAATTGATGTTTCTCTCTTACATCAATGTTTCCTTCTCTCCTTTCCTCTTTTCCTTTCTAAAAAAAGCAATGAAAAAATGTCCTCAAATGAGGGTAAAAATAAACAAATAACATATGCAAGTGAAATATACATATTCTTTTTAAGTATACATATAATATTCACAAAGATAGATCATAGATCATATGGCTGGCCATAAAATGTGTTAGTCAGTTTCATAAGACTAAAATCTTACAGTACTTTTTCAAAGCACAATAGAATTAAGTTGGAAATAAATAACAAAATATATCCAGAAAAGTACCGAATATTTGGAAGATAGACAATACTTCTAAGTAATAAGTGAATCAAATAAGATACCCAAAGGAAATTAGAAAATATTTCATACTGAACGATGAAAATACATAAAAATTTGTAAAAAGTAGCTAAACACTGCTTAGAGAGGACATGTATACCTTTGAATGCTAGTACTAGCAAAGAAAGGTTTAAAACCAATGACAGAAGCCAGGATAAAAAGAGCAAATAAAATCCAAAGAAAGACGTAGCAAAGACAGAGGAAGAAAATAATAAAGATAACAATAGAAATTAGTGAAATAATAAACAGAAAATTGGTAAACTCAAAAGTTGGTTTTTTCAAAATTAGACAAACTTTAAAAACTAGAAATTCTAATTGAGAGACTAGGAAGAAAGAAAAACCACAAATAGGGAATAAATATCACCTTAGGTCCAACAAACATCAAAATAATATTAAGGGAATATTTTAAACAAGTTTATACTAATAAATTAGAATAAAATAGAAAAATTTCTTGTAAGTTTAACTTTAGCAAAACTTGCCCAAGAAATAAAACCAGAATTTCCCTATTTCCATTAAAAATTGAATTCATTATCGAAGACTACCAAAGGAAACTCCAATCCCAGATACTGTCATTGGAGAATTCTTTTAAACAGGTAAGAGAGAAATAATATCAGTCTTTCACAGACTCTTTAAAAAATGCAAGAGGCAATGCTTCCCAACTAATTCATCAAGTTAGCTTTATCCTGATACCAAAACTTGACAGAACTGTTTCAAGAAAAGATGATGGCTCTGGCTGGTGGCTCAGTGGGTAGGTGTCAACCTGCAAACCCAAAGGTCACTGGTTCAGTTCCCCCGCCCAGGCACATGAGGAGGTGGCAAGCCAGGTCTCCAGGCAGGTCCTTAGCTGGAGGCAGGTGAAAGGCAACCATACATTGATGCTTCCTCTCCCTTTCTTCCTCCCTCCCTATCCATCTCTCTAAAAATAATGAATAAAATCTTAAAAAAAGAAAGAAAGAAAGAAAAGAAGAGTATAGACAACTACTACTCAGAAACAGATGAAAAAGATCACAACAATATTGCCAAATCAAATCTAACAATATAAAAAATGTATCATACAAGTGAGGTTTATCTTAGAAATGCAAGGGTAGCTTAACATTCAAAAGTCAAATGTAATTCACCATATTAACTGAATAAAGAGGGAAAATTATATGGTCTCAATAGCTACAGAGGAAGTGTAGTTGACCCTGGAACAATGTGAGGGTTAGCTACACTGACCACGCACAATTGAAAATCCACATGTATATAACTTAGGCCAGCACTTCACATACACAGATCCCCAACCACAGATCAAAAATAAACATTGACAAAATTAGCATTTGTTCATTGATGAAAATTCAGCAAACTAGGATTTAAGGGACCATCCTAAATCTGATAAAGGATAGCTAAAAAAAAAAAAAAATCTACAGCTAGCATCAAAAAGAAAGGGGAACAGTTTAGCCAAGGAACTAGCATGGATGACTCAGGGACACGGACAACATGTGGGATTGACTGAGAGGTGGGATGGGGAGGGGAGGGCAGGGGAGAGCAATGGGGGGAAAGTGGGACAAATGCAATACAACAATAAAATTAAATTAAAGTAAAAATAATTATAATAAAATGGGAGGACTTACACTAAAAAAATTAATGGTGAAATACTGGTTGCTTCCCTAAGTTTGGGGAAAACACACAAGGTATCTGTTCTCCCCACTTCTACTTAACATTGTACTGGAATTTCCGGAGCTTCACCCCAACCTTACTTCTCTCACAAAAGTAATTCACTGACGTCAGTCACCAGGGTATCCTAGCCTAGTGGAAAGGTATTCCAGTAATGATGTCTAGGTAGTCAACCTTGTTTTTACTTTAGTTTTTAAAGCTATTTACATACTGCTTATTTTTCTTGGCATTCAAAAAATGTTATTGTGGTAAGAACACTTTAACATGATAATTATCTCTTAATACATATTGAGTGTATAATATATTGTTGTCTATAGGTACAGTGTTACATAGCACTGTACCTAGCACTCACTTATCTTTCATAGATAAATACTACTGTCTAGGCTAAGTTTAACAATCATCGGCTTACCATTTAGAATGTTGTTTTACTTTTAGCCTCTTTGTGACACATGTTTGATGAACAAAGTAATGTATACATGGAATACACAAATTCCCTAGCATATCCTGTGTTGATAAGGTTTTAATTCTCATATTTGCTACTCATTTTTCCTGAATAGACTGTGCAATGTGATGACATTATTTTGTGACCTTAGTGAGATTTTATTAACATTAGTGAAGTGCTATAGTAGCACAGAATTACACTCCAGATAGTTATTTGAGGACAGTAGTTTCGGTGCTGGGAAAGACTGATTCTATGGATAACATAAATATGTATGAACTCATTTACTAGAGAACAGAAAGCTGATTTTTCTTGACCATATTTAATAGTCTTCCACCTTCATTGGATAGTAACTTAAATGTATTTAAAAGTATTGATATCCTTTAACAAGACAATTACAATGATTGAATTCCAGAGAATTTTGGTATAATTTAAAGGGTGTTTATCTTTTACATATCTAGAAATTTTAATTATACTGATGCAGTATTTCTTAGGTGGGTACATATTTTTGTTTTCAAAAGGATATCCAAGAAGCCAACTTCAAGACATCAAGTAGTCGACTTCTAGCAGCTGTTATGTCAGCTCTGTGTCACACTTCTGTTAAGCTGACTTCCATCTTCCCTATTGCGTATGATGGAGAAGTACTGCTGCGGTCAATCGTGAAACAAGTTAGCACAGAGAATGACTCAACACTAGTTCACCGGTTTCCCCTTTTGGTAGCGCATATGGAAAAGCTCAGCCAGGTAGGTCGTTTTCTGAAATAAAACTGTAAATGGAAACATATTTAGCCTAGTGTTTATTCTTCTATATTAGTAAATATATTTATAAGAATTATGTGTTTCACAAGAACTAAAATTAAGAAAAATATTTCCCATGCTTACCTATAAATGAATAGTCGTTTTTTTTCCTCTAATTTTTTATTTTTAATGATTCCTAACCTGTATGAGAGTTGTGTAATGAATTCCTGTGTATTTCTTTTTGGCTGAACATTTGAAAGTTGTAGCTACTATAAGAAACTTGTATTCTAATATAATAATTAAATTACCAAGATAGAATTTTAAGGAAATAATAACAAAACATTTTAATACCATTTTGTTACATTAAAATCAGCCTGCTTCTGGTTTATTAAAAAGCACTAGGGAAAAAATTAACAAATACACATGAAAAACCATATATAATTGCTCCCAAATTAATGAGAATTAATCTTCAAAATAAAGGTTAAAAAGGAGTAGAAAATAGAAAAGAAAAAATAATTATTGTACAATAGCAGTTTTCTGTGGGCTGAAGCAACTGAATAATTAAGAGAAAAATTTTAATGACATTTAGAAACAAAAAGGCTAATAGCAGAATTGGAAGAAAATTTCCAGAGTGAAAATAATACCTTTATAACATCCTAGTAAAGATAATAAAGGTAAATATAAGAGGGACTTTAGAGTAAGCCAGCATGGGGAAATTTCAGCCTTATTTGTCATTAAATGTGAACATAAGTTCTTTTGATGTTATCAACTTACTTATAAAAAAATTAGGAAAAATTAAATTTCTCTGAGGAAACCTGCTAAACTTATAGATGATGGTTTATGGCATTATGTAATTAGTGTAAGTAATCTTTTTCTTCAAATGAGTCAGCAAGTATTTATTGCACATCTATTTACTGAAATTTTAATCAGCTATTAGTTAACATAAGAATAAAAAACAATAAACTGCTCTTAAATTGAGATGTATATAAAGTATTTTTTATAAGATAAATTGTTAATTCAGTGCAAGGAGTATTTGCAAAGAAAATTATCCAAGGGAACAATTTTAAGACTAAAAGCTATATATGTATTTTATTTTAAATATATTTAAAACTTTAAAGGCTTAATTGTACATTATAAGGTAAAATAGTTGAATTTAGATATATCAATTTAATAGATTATGGGTTAGCCTTTAAAAATAACTATATTTACATTTAATATCAAGGCAGATGTTTTTAAATTAAAAAATCAACCAAAAGTATATATATACTCTATGATGACTAAAATATGTATACAAAAGACATACATTTTGTAATATGTATGCCATACATATTCTGGTAGAGAATACTGAGAAATAAAAAATAATTCTTTGGTGATAAAGTTTTGGGTATTCTGTTTTGTTTTGTTTTTTAATTTATTCATTATTTTCAGAGAGAAGGGCAGGGAGGGAGGAAGAGGGAGAAAAGCATCAATGTATGATTGCCTTTCACCAGCCTCCAGCTCAGGACCTGGCTGGAGACCTGGCTTGCCCTCTGGTTATGTGCCCTGACTGGGAAGCAAACCAGCGACCTTTGGATTCATAGGCCAGCACCTATGCACTGAGCCACCAGCCAGAGCTATTTTTTTAACTTCCTTTAGTGTTGCAGTATTTTTAAAAATAAAGTAAACTTTAACCTATTTATTTATTATTTTACTATTTTTATTTATTGATTTGAGAGACAAAGAGAAATGTTGATTTGTTATTTTACTTATTTATGTATTCATTGCCTTATTCTTGCACGTGCCTTGACCAGAAATCAAACCTGCAACCTAGGTGTATTGGGATGACAGACTGAGCTGCGCTACCCAGCCAGGGCCCAACAATATTTTTAAAACGTTTTTAGATACTCACATTTGATGATTATTAACAATTAGTAAATGTATATTTGTATATCTGAATAGTCTATGAAGATATACCCAGATTAGTTTGTATTATTCTATCCTTTTTAAATGGATATTATAGATTTTTATTATTTGAGTAGCATAATACTTATAATCAATTCCTTATATATATTTATATTTTCCCCATATTTCAGAATTTGAAACAGTGCTGTTGAAATTATCATTGACTAAAATTTTAGTATATTCATGCTTGTTTTGCCCAGGATAAATATTTAGGAGTGGGAAAATTCTCAAGTCAAAGGAAAGAAAGAATGTTAAAATTTTATAACAAATTGGCAAAATACCTCCAAAAAGCTAGTGTCAGCTTGTATTCCCCACACTGGTAAATAATATCACCTTTTTTAAAACTTGAGTGGCTCATGATGTGCTAAATTTTCTTTTTTTTCCTTTTTGATCTTTTATCAAAAGCATATTGACACTATCAACTCTGTGTTAAGATTATATGTGAAGCTTAATCTCGTCAGTCACTATTAGAAAATTAATGGGCATAACTAAATAAGTACACTCTACTTTTTCCTTATTCCTTACATCCTAAGTAAAGCCCATACAAGGTTATTGATAATGGAGGACAATTGGGGATTGATTTTTATAAAAAGCTATCTTTCTGAGATATTCCAGAAGGTAAATTTTCTGGGGAATGAAAATGATATAGGGATAAAATTTTAATTTTAACAAAATTAATAATTGGTTATTTTAAAGACAGGAAAACCAATCTTCCCAACATAGTGAAATTGACCAAAATGTTACGGTGGTCTTGTTCAAATGGTTAATACAGATAACTTAAAGATGGAAGATGATCTCTAAGTGACATTTTTTCAGCCTTAGATTGTACACTAAGACATTAAAAATGATTTATAATAATGCTCTTGATTATTTTAACTAAAACTACGTAATTTTTTCTAATGGATTGAAAGTATATTCATTTACATGTTTGATTTGTTTTCAGAAGAGTGATATAACTTTAAGATCCTTTTCCAACCTGAAATTTTATGACTGTGTGAAATCTGTTGAATCTGTGTGTGTGTGTGTATGTATGTGTGTGTGTGTGTGTGTGTGTGTGTGTATCCTGCAAAGCAATGTGGAATATAACATATATATTGTGGAAGAGTTTGTTTGCTCAGGAGCCCACACAGTAATTTTGATCACTGAATCAGTGCAAAAAGATCCTCTGATTTTATAAATGAAGTTGAGTCACTATGAAGAAATGGAAGCTAGATCTAAATTGCTCAATTCCCTACTCCACAGTAAAATTGAAAGGATCGATGGTCAGTTGGCCCCTTGGTGAAATTAAATGCATTTTGCCCTCTGTCTGCAATGGGCTAAGAGATACTGAGGATGGGAAAGGAGGCAAATAATGTTCATGCTGGATATCAATTATAATCAATTAGTTATCTTTTTTCTTCTTTCTGGGAAAAAAGTATTTTACCGTTGTCTTTAATGGGATTCTTTCATTTCTGATCTTGAACTTTTTTCATTGGTAGGGGCTGGAATTTTTCTCTCTTCACTTATAAAATCAAACTTGTAGATGTTATAAAGTTGTATGGGGTATTTTAGTAGAGTCCCATATTTTTGTGTCATGCATGTACAGAAAGAACTTTGTGAAAAAATGGATTTACACAGATTACAGTATTTCTTAGTCACTTTACCTCTAAATATACCAAAAATAATTACCTGAGTTTGGAATCTTGACTATAGAGAAAGCTCTTTAAATGAGAAGAGTTTTATTCAGTTTTCCATGTAGAATTGTTATGAAAAAGTTAAGTAAAAAAAAAAATGACAAAAAGCTAATAAAACATACCTTGGAAAAATCTGTGGTACTTTTATGATACACAGAGGCTAATAATTCAAAAAGAACTTCTAAGTGAAAAATGGGTACAATGATTCTACGTACAGGTGGACAGATACATATATAGACATTGACTCAAGTCTGAATTTTAAGGCTGTCATCTAGAAAGAGGAGATTTTGAAATTGCATGCTCATGTGAAGAAAAATAAAGTGGTAGCTTGGAACTTGTTTATTCCCCCATGTACCCTAGAGCGAAGAGAACATCTCGGGGATGACAAGCTTCCGGGAAGTTCTGGAGAAGATGCTGGTTATCGTGGTGCTCCCAGTCAGGAGCAGCCTGAGGAGAGAAAATGAGTTGTTCTCCTCCCACCTGGTCTCCAACACCTGTGGGCTGCTGGCCAGTATTGTCAGCGAGCTGACAGCTTCAGCCCTGGGATCGGAGGTAACGTTCTGTTTTGCGATTATGTTATAAACACATGATTAAACTTCCCACGTAGTTTCTTTTTTCACGTGTTTTGGCTTTATAGAAACTGATTTCAATCCAACTGTGGTTTTTATTTTTGTTTTTTTAATTTAATATTTTAATTTTTTTTCCATTACCATTGAGTCCCTTTATATCTCCCTCCCCTTGTTTTTTCTTAAGAAATACCTTTAAGCTAGTGAGGCCGTTTTTCCATTCTTCATATCTCTTCTCTTATTTGCTTCCTCTTATCACTTTACCAAGGATGTAACAGTAATATAAAATACGAGTACATACGTTTTTCTCTTAGCTGTTCCATGGCACAACTCCACTGCCATGTCCCAAGAAAAGCAAAAGTGGTTTGCACTGCTGCATAGAGTAAGAGACGGAGGACTGCTGCTGATGAATGTGTAATGTGGAAACGGTTAAGAGATTCAAACCTGAGCTCTGCCCACTTGGTTGACCCTGGACAAATATGTGCCACCAAGTGTTTTTAATGTAGTCAAATATAAATAACACAACATTTATTATTATTACAGTTTTTCTGTGTACAGTTTAATGACATTAAGTACATTTACATAGTTGTATAGCCATCATCAAAAAGTTTTTTTAAAGGATCAAATACTATGTTTAACAAAGCCATTTTGAAACATTTTAAAGTACCTTTACATTTCATAAAGTAATATACTTCACTGTTTCACTGCCGTATAAAATCTATTTTATGAGTTACCTAAACATTTTGGCTGAATTTGGTGAATAATGCTGTTTTTCCCCCAAAAGCAGGTGGTACCTTGGTTTTGAAAACCATGTCATAATATGAATTATACCATTCCAAGGAATATTCAATAACTAGCATATACTCAGTGGTCCCCCAAGTCTCAAGTTTCTTATAAAGGAATTTTTTTCTCTTTTTTACTTTTATAATTCCTAGTCTTTGCTTTTTCTCATTTATAGATTTATTTTAGAATCTATTCTGAATTAACCCATTCAGCCTGCACTCACTATTAATTCATCACAGTGTTTTAGCCTGTAGGGTTTTTGAATGTTTACATGCACCTGAGCAGATTTTAGTATCTCATCCTGGGAAGCTCTTCCTCCATTTCTTAGTGAGCTTAAGCTTTGGCCTTGGATACTATTGAAGCCCTGTCAGAAAATGAAAAAAACAAACATTTTTAAAAAATCTTATCTGCTTAGCCTGTAATATGCTTCCCTTCTGTAATGGATCCTGGAAAGAAAAGTCTGTAGTACATAGGTCCCCCTCAGAATGTTACTCTCTAGTTATTCCTTGTGAATTTACCTAATGAAAAGGAACACCCAAAATTATAGGTTTCCAATATATAACCTTGGGAGTTCCTAAAGATCCTGTCTTAGATATCCACTTTCTTGCCTTCCCAGAGAAGTTTGTAATTCTAGCTAGGATTATAAACTTCACTTTTCTTCCTCTTGTCGGTCTTCCAGATTTTTTCAGCCAACTTAGATCAGCAACAGGTTCTATAATTAAAAAGACTGGTTTTAAACCAGAATAAGTTTTCTGGTTTCTCATCTAATGAAAAGCCTCTAATCAGTGAGGTTGCATTTATATATATTAAAAATATGCCAAGTTATATCACTGTACATATTACTGTTATTCAGAACTAAGAATAAATTATGCAAATGAAGCCTTACTTGAAAACTCACAGGTAAGAGGCAGGGTGGTCTGACTGAAAAGGGGAACCTGAATTCACCTCTTTCTTGAATACCTATCTTTACAGAATTCCTAGAGCTCTCTGTGGCATAGTTTGAAATCTGTTGGTCTATAGAGTATTGATGAAACTTTTAGTATCTCTTTTAAAGTGAGTAATAATTCATATATGACTATGATGATATAAGTTTATAATTCTGACATAAGTGAAATGTCAGAATTAATATGTAATATGTGTGTAGTTTAATATGACTAAAAGAAGAAAATTCTCTCAAATGATACTGATTTGTGAATATAGAATGATAAAATCTGGTTTTATTACTGGTAATCTCTTAATAGAATGTATCTTTAGGGAAGGTCTCAACCCACCTGTTAAATATGCATTACTATATTAAATTTCTTAGAAGCCTTTGGATAGTTTTGTTAAAAGTATGTTATTAATGCTCAGGTACACTACTAACGTTAATTGCTTTTGTCATTCACAGATTGATGGACTTAATTCTCTTCACTCTGTTAAAGCCAGTGCTAACCGATTCACAAAAACAAGTCAGGGAAGGAGTTGGAACACTGGAAATGGGTCCCCTGATGCAATCTGTTTTTCAGTTGACAAGCCTGGAATAGTTGTGGTTGGTTTTTCTGTCTATGGAGGAGGAGGAATTCATGAATATGAATTAGAGGTGCTGGTTGATGATGTAAGTAGTACTCTTACAGCATTCGTGTTGCTGTGTCGGTTGTGTGTTAGGATTTCTTATCATAATATGGTAGTCCAAATCTTTCATAGTATAATAGTCCATATCTTTGAGGGTTTTGCAGATCAGTCATAGATGGATGACAATACAGAAAATGAAAGAGAGCCATTCTACCTGATTGCTTCTGTGCCATCTTGGATCACTCTTGCCTAATATTTTTTATACTCCCAAGAAAGATTTTAAATGATAAGACTAGAAACTATATAGCTAAGCCTCTGACTACAATCACGAATAATTTATTTTTTTGCTATTGTTAAGTTCTCAAGAAACAAGAACAATATTCAGACTGATATTATTACTTATATTCATAGTTAAGCATTTTTTTTGTCATAGAGTACTAATAGGTGACTTTTAGTAAAGCTATTTATTGATTGATCTAGCTATATTTTAATATATTCTAAATTAAAGTGCTTGAGTTTTCACAAAGTTTTATTAAGGGGACAGAAGGTAATTTTTCCTAATAAATAGCAATCTGGATTAGAATTTTTGAGCAATTCATTTAAATTACTTGTTACTCTTATTTCATTAGTCTCTATACTAATTAGATATAGCATTTTTCCTATGAAGAGGTGGTAATTGTTTTAGGATATCAGGTGGGAGAAGTACATTTATATGACTTAGGTTGTAGACTCACCAGGAAATGAGATAAAAATAGTTTATAGAGCACCAAAATATTTTTTGTACATATGGTAAAATGCTAATAGTTAATTTTACATGCAAAGAACTAAAGTGCTTAAAAATAATTATTGATTATAAGTCAAACTTATTCATATGATAAAGAGTATAGCAGATTTTGTTTGGTTTTATTTTAATTAGAGTGAACATGCAGGAGATTCAACTCATTCTCACAGATGGACATCTCTAGAATTAGTCAAAGGAACCTATACAACAGATGATTCACCCAGTGACATTGCTGAAATCAGACTTGACAAAGCTGTTCCTTTAAAGGTAATTTTACTAATAACGTTCCTGTTGTAAGTAAGAGATATTATGCAGTTTACTTAAAAATAGTGAAGTATTCCTTTATGTAGTGCTTTAAATGTTTTAGAGTACCTACTATATTCTTGTTATTGTACTGCATAATATCCTATTGTTACAAAAGATCTCTTAAAGTCCGGTATAGTAAAAAGTATTGTATAACGGAAGGTATTGTTACATTTTGGAGTCAAAGGGACCAAGTGTCAGATACCTGCTCTTTAGTTTATTAGCTCTTAAGACATGGGCATGTCATCATTTTATCAGTCTGAGACATACCTGTAGATTGGGAATAATAATGCTACTCCTATTAAGTAAAAAAATGGAATAAAACATTTGCCTCAACATCTAGCACAATTTAGAAACTCAATCAATATTAATTCCTGTCTTTCCTTTTCTTACTGTGCCAACACTCATTTAAAAAAATAAGTGGCCTTAACAAATAGTGTTAACTATTAAATTTACTTTTACTTTATGTAATGTAATTGGCACTAGTTTATCAAAACAGAAACTGTACTTAATATTAAAGTAATTATTAGTAATTCTGAATGTAACTGTAATAATTCTCATTATAAAGCAGAATTTTACATAAGTATATCAGAAACTTTATCAAAAAGAGTTGATACCAAAAAATATAAAACCTTTAATGTGAAGTTTATATTATGAATCATAAGGAATCATAAGACACCAGTATCTGTCTCATTTTCTGTGTACAATGCATCATATTTTAGACAGCATTTTCATATGGATATTTTCTTCCATGTCTGCCTACCTATTTCTATTTCTGAGTATCTCTTAATATTAAAATATATTGGAAGAAATAAGATCTATGCACAGCACCCCCCAAAAAATCAATCTACTATTTAAGATGGAAAACCCCCAAAAGAATAAGTTGTAGTTCTAGTAGCTTAAAATAAATTTGAGTTGTATTATTGGAGGGGGGAGGATCTGATTCAAAAACCAAATTCATTTTTTACTATGGGTTTAGCACTGTCTCTAGGATGACTTTCACAAAAGTGAGTTCTGCAGTATACCGTTTCTGTGATATACAAAAATAGCATTCCAGAGTAAAATAAGTAATAAAGAAGAAAAAACTGCTTAATTTGCTATGTCATTTAACATGTAATAATTATACAAGCTATTGGCATATTTTAAATTTTCTGTATTAACTCTTCAAAATCCAGGATGTACTTTAAATATGTGTAGAAAGGAAAAACAGAGGGTATTGAAAGAAGTAAGACCTGTGCACAGCCTAAATAAATAAATAACTTTAAAAAATATGTGTAAAAATATGTATGTATGTATTTTGCATGTGTTTGGTAATATTGTAATTCATATTACGTAAAAGT
Source organism: Noctilio leporinus (assembly GCA_004026585.1). Taxonomy (NCBI): domain Eukaryota; kingdom Metazoa; phylum Chordata; class Mammalia; order Chiroptera; family Noctilionidae; genus Noctilio; species Noctilio leporinus. The sequence goes on from PVIW01000250.1 coordinate 570,649, forward strand.
AATTTTTTAAACAAAAGAATTAATGTAGGCATTTTGAAATAATGAATAAAAAACTTTGTATTAATATGATTTAAGAAGCTGACAGAAGGCAGTAATTAAATGGTGAATTGTCTGGATGCGAAAGGTAAAAAAAAAAAAAGTACACGTTGGTGGTTACAGAATAGACAGGGGGATGTTAAAAAGAACAAAGGAAATAGAGAAGCCAAAGAACTTATATGCATGACTCATGGACATGAACTAAGGGGGACATTGCTGGAGGAAATGGGGTACTGGGTGGAGGGGGGTAAAGGGGGGGAATTGGGACAACTGTAATAGCAAAATAAATAAAATATATTTTAAATAAATAAAATAAAATATAATGGACTAACCATTATTTTCTGTCATTTAAAATTATTTCAAAAGTTAAATTCATCAAAGAAAAGTATTGTCATATATTTATCATCTTTTATTATGGCTAATGCTCTTTATAGTATTACTAAGAGTGGAAACTAGAGTCACACTACCTGTATTCCTATCTTAGCTTGCAACTTTGGGCAAGTTACTTAACTTCTTTGTGCCTGTCTGTAAACTAAGGATAATAAACATACTTTATGAGGTCATTTTAAGGATTAATTTAATTAAATCACCAAAAGCACTTTGAACAGTATCTTAAAAAAATAAATAATCAGTTGTTAGGTATCATCTTAATTCATTAAAGATTCATTTAGTCAAGTCATCTATGTATATGAGAAAGTATATACAAATATTTGATATACAAATATATCAGTATATTTGCCCAGTTTAATGCAGAGTTCTTTTTGTTTATCTCCTGTGTATTATGAGTCAGTATTGATGTGTTTTACCTCTTTATTGTTCAGGAGAATGTTAAGTATGCTGTGCGCTTGAGAAACTATGGAAGTCGAACGGCCAACGGAGATGGAGGGATGACCACAGTTCAGTGCCCTGATGGTGTGACGTTCACGTTCAGCACCTGCAGCTTGAGTAGTAACGGCACGAACCAAACCAGAGGGCAGATTCCACAGATACTCTACTATAGGTGGGTGTTTGAATGCAGGTGAAGCACTATTTTAAAGTGGCAGAATATGATGACGTCTGTCCCCAGAGTATCGGCCACGCAGACTATTTTAATCGTATTGATGTTGGCTCAATACTTTTGGGACAGACTATATACATCTATGCCGCACTATCAAGGAAAATTGGTAGTTAGGAGTAAATTATATAGTGTGTCTTTCTTGCACATAGCGCTTGTGCTAATTCATATTAAAAGGTCTTAATTTTTAATATGAAATATTACTGTAGTGATGAAGGCTTTGAAATGCTTTTTGCCATTATTTCTATAATACCTTGGAAACTTATGTACTGGATATATGTACTGTTGTCACTTTTTTAGTTTGTGGTTTACGGTTTTAAATTTAAATGGAATGTATTTATTTCTTTTTAAAAAACACCTAATTTGATCATCAGTCAACTTATCCAAGTACCAGTATTGCCTTTATTTTTTTTGGTACAGTCTGCGGAGTATTTTGATGTCTGTGAATCTAGTCCTTGGGGCCCTAGAATATATAATGATACATATGATGATGTATAACCATTCCTTACATAAACAGTAGCAACTTAGAAAATGGTAATTTGGGGTTAAATTTTTTAAGTATGTATTTCTAACTGAATCTGGATTTTCATGTAACAACTTAGTTGGAATCCTAACTAAGGGAGTAGTGTATACCAATCACCCCATTTGCCCTCAACCTGACTTAGTTTAGCATCAATTCACTGAAATTGTACATCCCTTTCAGAGGCTTGCTGCTTCCTCTGTTTCCTTCCCAAGTAATAAGGAGACATTGCCTAGGCTGTTAGCACTAAACAGTTTCCCTGGGTGTAGGTTTTCTGCCTCCTTTCTGCTTGTAAAATAGAATAGAAATACTAGGTGTTAATAGCTACATATTGGCATGTTGCTGCTGAGATACAAAAGCTTTCTAGTCCTTTCTCCTCAAATTTGTATAAAAATGTTGTTACATAGTACTGAAATAAACACTACATTTTTCCCTGTCTCAGACCATAGATTAAAAACCATATCAAAGCCCTGGCTGGTAGCACAGTGGATAAGGTGCCGGCCTGCGAACCCAAAGGTCGCTGGTTCGATTCCCCAGCCAGGGCACATAACAAGGTTGCAAAACAGGTCTCCAGCCATGTCTGTGGCTGGAGGCAGGTGAAAGGCAACCATACACTGATGTCTCTCTCCCTCTCTGCCTTCCTCACTCTCTGGAAATAATAAAATAAAATCTTTAAAAAAAAAAAAATACACAAGAGTAAATATTTCAAAAACTAGAGAGCTTCTTAAAAACATCTGCTGTCTACCCTGGCCATGTGGCTAGGCTGATTGGAGCATTGTCCCATAGACCAAAAGGTTGAAGGTTAGATTCCTGGTCAGGGCACATATATATCTAAGTTGTAGGTTTGGTCCCCAGTTGGGGCACTTGTGAGAGGCAGCCAGTTGATATTCCTGTCTTACATCAACGTTTCACTCCCTATCTCTTCCACTCCTTCCCCTCTTTCTAAAAATCAATAGGCCTGCGAACCCAAAGGTCGCTGGTTCGATTCCCCAGCCAGGGCACATAAGCAGGTTGCAAGCCAGGTCTCCAGCCTGGTCTGTGGCTGGAGGCAGGTGAAAGGCAACCATACATTGATGTTTCTCTCCCTCTCTGCCTCTTTCCCTTCCCTTCTCTCTGGAAATAATAAATAAAATATTAAAAAAAAAAAAAAAAATCAATAGGCATTTCCTCGGGTGAGGATTAAAAAAAAAAACAGTCTGCTATCTTAGCTTTATATCTTCTAGAAAATACCGTGTTTTAGATATCATGAATTTTTTTTACCAAACTTTAATATAAATATTATTAGCTTCAATTTTAAAATTGTTTTAAAAGATTAAAATCTCTTTAAATATCATTTTCTCCAATGGCTCCCAAGTATATATTTCTAGCTTTCATCTCCTCTGAGCCCTGGACTGAATACCCAGGCCCCTCTTTGATATCTTTATCTGAGTGACAGTAATAGAGATGATGATGATGATAGTTGATGGTGGGCTGGGCACTTACTGTGTGGCACACGATGCCCTGTTTAGCCTGTGCTAGCCCAGCTGTCCCTCACCATATCCTGAGGAGGATAGCCCTTTCCTATCCCTTCTTTAAAGAGGAGGGAGTTGTGACAAACAGGTTAATAAACAACTTGCCTAAAGCCACGCTTAGATGGTGGGCCTAGGATTTGTAAGCAGGAAATTGAAGAACTCCCGCTTACCACCACATCACACACCCACTTTAAGATTCTAAGTTCCATGTGTCTAGAGCAGTCCTCCTTACCCACAACTTCAGCCAAACTCCTTGGAGTCTTTCTTGACTTCCCTCTTTTCCTGATGCTTTACATCTAGCTTATCAAGGCCTGGTAGCTATACTTTGAAAATGTCACATTATTCCCCAAATTAAGTCTCCTTCAAACCATCACTTCTACCTGGATAACTTAATAGCCTTTAAACCATTCTCCTGCTTCATGTTGCCTCCTAAAGTCAGTAGGATTAATCTTATAAAAATGTAAATCCCATCAGTTGCCCTTGCTCAAAGTCCTCCCATAATTTTAATTCCCATTCCAGTGTGAAATGCAGCTGTTACTGTGGCATTCACACCTCTCATGATCTACGGTATTTGTTTACCTTTCCCACCTTGTCACTCTTCACTCTTTCCTTTCATTCCAGATCCTCTTGTCTTCATTCTGTTTTTTCAACTCACTAACCTTGTTCCTCTCAGAAATTTTGTCTTACTGTTCCTTTTGCCTGAATACATTTCCCTCAGATTTTCGAAAAATAATTCAGGCCTTCGTTTAATATCAGTTTGAAGATAGACTACCCATGATCTTAGTTAAAATAACTTTATGCTCTTATCATGCTTTCTTTTCCTTTGAAGCCCTGTCACTCCTTAAAATGATTGGATAAATAATTACATATTTACTTTTAATCACTTTAATTTTTTCAACTTTAAGTGAGGAGCACTGATTTATATATGATTCCTAGAGTTGGATCATGTTTTACCTTCCCTGTAAAATAATCTTCTGTATTACTCATGTTACAGGAGTGAGTTTGATGGAGATTTACAGTCCCAACTCCTGAGTAAAGCCAATGAAGAAGATAAAAACTGTAGCAGAGCTCTCTCTGTGGTCAGCACCGTTGTTCGAGCTGCAAAAGACCTTTTGCACAGAGCTCTTGCTGTGGACGGTAAGGTTTTTCTTTTTCATTTTTTTTAAATTTAATTTTATTGTTGTTGTATTACATCCATCCCCTTTTTACTCCCCTCTGTCCCCTTCCCCACCCAACCACTCCCCCACAAAGTTAATCCCACTTGTTGCCCATGTCCATGGTTCTTCCTACTAGGTTCTTGGCTAAACTGCTCCCCTTCTTTGCCGTTTCCTCCCCACTCCCCCCCCCCTTCCTCCTGCCCACTGCAGGACTATTCTTTGTATTCATGTATCTGTTTTCCTTGTTTGTTTGTTTTGTTCATTATTGTCCCGTAATGGGTGAGATCATATGGTATTTGTCTTTCACTGACTGGCTTATTTCACTAAGCATAATACTTTCTAGTTCCATCTATGTTGTTACAAAGGTTAGGAGTTCCTTCTTTCTGCTGTGTGGTATTCCATTGTGTACATGTACCAAAGTTTTTTGATACATCCACTGATGTATCAAATCATCCACTGATGGGCACTTGGGCGGTTTCCAGCACTTGGCTATTGTAAATAATGCTGCTATGAACATAGGTGTACATAGGTTCTTTACTTTCATAATAATCATACTAGATTAATTAATCACACAGTTACTAAAGAGGAACCATCTTGTAGAATTCCAGAGTGTTCTATTTGTTACAGATTTTCACATACACATTCATTTTGGATCAGTTATACACTTTGTACAGTTATGCAGAATTTTTTACAATGTTCAAACGCAGTTACATATTATTTGTTATATGCTTAGTTAACCTAGTAGGAGAAAAACTCTTGATTAATCTGAGTCTTTATCCTTCTTTCTATAGTGAGGAAGCATTTTGTTTTTTCCTCTATGTCCTAATGGCATTGCCTTTTTCCAAAGTCTGGATAACCCTCAACATTTCCTCTGACTCAACTTGTCGAAGTTGAGTTCTGAGTTCTTCCGTTGAATATACTACAGTGTGTATTCACCTCTCTGTTCCCTCTGGTTCAGGCTGCCGGGATATAAGCACATGTCCACTTTTTCATGGATGACTAACACCCTAATAATCTCACTGCCACCTTCCCTTACTCCTGCCGTGTTTCTAGTCATCCTCCATGCTGGCAGTTGAGTTATGTTTACAAAAACAATCGCTGTTACCCACCCTACCTTATTATTATTTATAACATTTGTTCCTGATCCTAGTTGCACACCTGCATCATCTGGGAAACCTGCTAAAAATGAAGAATATTTAGCATATGCAAATTAGGGGTTTAGGCTGGGCTAGAAAACTGTGTGTGTATGTGTGTGTGTGTGTGTGTGTGTGTGTGTTTAAGTGTAACTGCAAGTGCCTAACCTATTCTGATGCAACAGCTGACCTAGAAATAAGTAATTTGGGAATAATTGATTGGCTTTAACATCAAGATCTTTACAGTCTGGCCTCAACTTATCTTCCTAGGACCATTTTTATGGATAAAAATGAATAAAATGTCCATCAGCAAAGTGCTTTCCTTGGAAAAATAGAAGGCATCATAGTTTAAGAGCAAAATTATTTGGAATGGTTAATATGCACAAACATTGTTCTGAGCATTTTATGTATGTTAACTCACTTGATATTCACATCTAAAAAGAGGATAATGACAGTACCTCCTCTTATTATCCTCTTTTATAGATGATTACTAAGGCATGCACAGATTAAGTCATTTGCCTAATGTCACACATATAGCCATGTGTTGCACCAGTAGTGTTTTAAAATCATGATTGTTACTCTAGGTTCTAATCCTGGCTCTATCATTTTATAGATGTATGACTTGGAGCAAGATATTTATTTATTTAAATATTTTACTTATTATTTTTAGAGAAGGGTAGGGGGAGGCGGGGAGGCAGAGAGGCAGAGAGACGTCAGTGTATGGTTGCCTTTTACCTGTCCCTAGCCACGGACCTGGCTGGAGACCTGGCTTGCTACCTGGTTATGTGCCCTGGCTGGGGAATCGAACCAGCAACCTTTGGGTTTACAGGCCAGGGCCTTATCCACTGCCACCAGCCAGGGCTTGGAGCAAGATATTTAAACACTATATGCCTTGGTTTCCCCTTTTAAAAAGTGGGGTGAGTAAAACTTTCTTATTGAGTGAGATAACACATGTAAATACAGCCCTTATAATAGTTTCAGATCCTTTACAAGCACTCATTGACATTAATTATAATTTTACTCAAGATAACAATATAAATTTAGTATAGCATATATTCATTAAAATGAAATTACCTTCTACCTATAGTTTTTTTTCTCTTTTTTAAATTTTATTGTTGTTCAGTTACAGTTGTCCTAGTTTTCCCCCCAGTTACAGTTGTCCCAGGTTTTCCCCCATTCCTCTAATTAAGGTTTTAATGACTTTTTCAGCTGATGACATTCCAGAACTGCTCAGCTCTTCCAGTCTGTTTTCCATGCTGCTTCCCCTTATTATCGCCTACATTGGACCAGTGGCTGCTGCTATTCCCAAGGTATGTCATTTCATTCTATAACTGCATCTTTTTAAAAAAAACAAAATCATTTTTTAGACTCTGTATGCTTCCTCTAAGAATAATTTTTGAAGCACTTGGGTTACAGATAACAAGCAGAGAGATAGACACACATTAAATGCTAGAAGTTATTAAACCTCTCTGTATTATTAGCACTGCTTACCAGGTTACCATGTTTACTTACTAGCCTTACATTTGAAGAATTTGGAAATGGAAATATATTTCAGAAATACGGTATATAAGAAAGCTAAAGTTAGCTGAGGTTTTTTAATTTATGAGTTTGATGTCAAAGCTCCATTTTGAATAAAAATATCAATGTAAAGGGATAGCAGTATTTTTAAATTGAAATATTCAAGACAAGGAAGAAATTATAAACTATTCTTTCACATAAATACTGAGTAAAACTTAATTTACTGCAAAAATGCAAAAGTATTTAATAATACAGTCCAGGTTACTTTTCATGTAACATCTAAGACATCTGTGATAAATCTTATTTTCCCATAGAACAAATTTCTTGTCAAACACTTGGAGAAACTCTACATGGAAATTCTTAATAATAAGGATAACCAACAATTACAGTAATTAATCATTGTAAAGCAACTTTCACATTTGTTGTCTCATGTAATTTTTCTGTACTAGGTGGCTGTAGAAGTCTTTGGCCTTGTCCAGCAGTTGCTTCCCTCGGTTGCTATTTTGAATCAGAAGTACGCGCCCCCTGCGTTCAACCCTAACCAGTCAACTGACAGCGCCACAGGAAACCAGCCTGAGCAAGGCCTCTCTGCTTGTACAACCTCCAGCCACTATGCTGTCATAGAGAGTGAGCACCCCTATAAACCAGCATGTGTGATGCACTATAAGGTGGGCACCGATTCCTAGGGAGAGTTCAAATTTAAAACTTGGTTTTGATGTTCTGTAATAGTATCTTAAAAGATACGTAGCCTCTCTCTGCTCAGAAGTATAATTTGTTTAATATTTATAGAGAATCAGAAGGTAACTAGGTGTTCTCAGGTACATAGACTTATCATTAAAGGTATAGTTCTATGGGATTTATAGAAGTTTTCTTTTTTTTAAGTACAATACAATATAATGCCAAGCTGCCTATTTTATATTGTGATAATACTAGAAATTATCATTACAGCTTAAAAGTCATACTTTTTAAACCGATATTTGTACTACAGACTAAGCTCTGAAAATTTGCATACCTGATATAGGATTTAAAGTACTTTATTAAAAGTCCTGGCTGGTGACACAGTGGATAAGGCACCTGCCTGAGAATCCAAAGGTCGCTGGTTCAGTTCCCAGCCAAGGCACGTAACCAGGTTGTAAGCCAGGTCTCCAGCCAGATCCGTAGCTGGAGGCAGGTGAAAGGCAACCATACATAGATGTCTCTCGCCCTCTCTGCCTCTCTCCCTTCCCATCTCTCTGAAAAATAATAAATAAAATCTTTTAAAAATAAAAATAAAGTACTCTATTATACATAATGTAAAAAATATATATAAAACACTTAGAAATATAATATTTTTGTTATAGCATTCAAAATCCTTATTTCTTATTTTTTAAATTGTATCATATAAATTAAGGAGAGTTAAGTTATAAATTTCAGTTTTATGTGCTTGTAAATTATTCAGCTTTTTATTATAAAATATGGTAAACATAAAAAGGCAAACTAGTACGGTCCCCTCACTTATCTATTATCGTAGATTCAACAGTTACTTATCATCTTGGTCAAACCTATTTCATTTACTCCATTCATATTTTGTCCCTTCCTAAGTAATTTTAAAACATACTCATGGATATTTCATTATGTATCTAAAATATAGGACCCATAAAAAATAACTATATCATCATACTAAAAAAATCTAACAATATCTTCATGTCACCAAATATGCACATTTTTTAATTGTTTGAATTAGAATCCAGATAAGATCCATTTGTTGTGATTATGTCTGTTAACTCTCTTTAATGTGTAGGTTCTTCTCCATCTCTCCTTTTTTTTATTTCTTTGAATTTTAGTTAAGAAATTGGATCACATGTCTATTAGACTGGAGCCTCTAGAGCTTGCCTCCTGAGCCCATGAAGTACCCCGTAGACACTCGCTGTTTGTTATCATAAGGTGTTCTAGGTTCATTTTATACATTTCTTGCTTATCGGTAGACATCTAGAGATTGTGTAAAAAATGTTGTTTCTCAAAAAATTTTTACGCAGTGGTTCTAGTTTCCATTGGTTATTCTTACCCAAACCACTTATTATTGTGGTTGAAACAAGATGGTAGTTTTCTAATCCTATTATTTCTTCCATCTGGGTTCTATGACAAAGGAGAGGTTTCTCTTCCCTTCCACTTTAAGAAAATGTATTCACTTACTTATTTAATGTGTTTATGTCAGTATGGACTTACTAGTCTTTGTCTGCTTAATGATATAATCCTTTGCTGTTATTATTCTTTATGATGTTCAGATTTTAATTTGGCCAGTGAAAAGTTCATCCAAATTGTATTCTGTGTCCTTTTGCTGTATTTTTGTTAGTTTTTGAGCATTCCTTACTAATTCCAGTGAACACTCTATGGGTCTTTTCTTCTTACTCATTTCATTAATGTTTGTCACTGTGAATAATAATACTATTAAGTAAAATTAATTCTTTGTGTAATATTTGTCTTTAGAATAAATCCTCCTGATATGATATAATCAAAGTACAATATTCCAATAATTTAGAGTAGTTCATTTTGGGTTATATGTGTAGGTTGCTATATGATCAGTTTAATATAAACTGATTTTTATATTTATACTTAGTATTTATATTCTTATCTTGTCCTACTTGATTTAATATTACTTTTTAAGCCCTGACTGGTGGCACAGTGAATAAGGCGCCAGCCTGCAAACCCAAAGGTCACTGGTTCGATTCCCAGCCAGGGCAACTTTACTAGTTTGCAAGCCAGGTCTCCAGCCAGGTCCTTAGCTGGAGGCAAGTGAAAGTCAATCATACATTGATGTTTCTCTACCTCTCTGCCTCTCTCCCTTCCCCTTTCTCTGAAAAATAATAAATAAAATCTTTAAAAATATAAAAAATAAAAAATATTACTTTTTAAATATATAAAATATAAACATGGTTTCAGGAATAAAATTATACAGAATAATATACTCAGAATGTAAGTCCTTTCCCTTTCCCTTCTCTGCTTCTCATTATTCCAGTAAGTTCCTGGTTTGTTCTTCCTGTGTTCCTTTTTGAAAAACATCAGGATAGATGAATGGATGGATGGATATGTAGTCTTACTTTCTTTTTCTTTTTTAAGTAGCATATTATATATGTATACTATTTTGTACCTGGCTTATTGTATTTAACAATGTGTATCGAAATCTTCCCATAATACATTTAAAGACATAATTCTCATTTCTTTTCCTTTTTACAATTGCATAGTACTCCACAGTGAAGTGGAGTTTTATCACAGTTCATTCATTCAGTTTCATGGATGTGTGCATTTAGGGTATCTTAGGTACTTTGCATTTTTTGCAATGAATAATTTGTGAATATGTTTGGGTTTTGGTTTTTTTTCATGTTGTTGGAAACATGTCTCCAAAGTAAATTCTAGAAGTTGGATGGATAGGTTAAACAAATACAGAATGAGGACCCTATGTTTCAGAGATGTGGGATAGCTTATTCAGGGAGCAAATGCATATGTAGTTTCGCACACTCTTTCCACAAAGGGTAAACTGTTTTGTGTCCCCACCAGCAACGAATATGGGCACTTGTTTTCTCACAGCCTCCCTAACTGTATGTTTAAATTTAAGGCTACTTGCCAACATAATGAGAGAAATGCTATCTCAGTTGACTTTTAATTTATATTTATGTTGTTATGACCAAGTTTGAACTTTTCATTTAAATTGAGAGTTATAAAAGATTTTTACCAAAAAATGTTTGACTTATTATATTCTATTCTACAACTAACTCATGGTTTACTATTTGACATGTGCCTGCTTAACTGTTATTTGATTACCATGACAGAATTTTCTCTGTGAAGATGGTGACAGAAGTTTAACAGTGGCCTTAAAAATACATGTCATTATATGCCATCATAAATTCATGTATACAATAAAACTTCAGGGTAGAAAAATTAAAATCTAGATTTTTATTATAAGTGTGTGTGTGTGTTTATATTCTTATAATATGTGAAGGTTTTTGCTAATGAAAAGGAGCATTTATAATAGACACTCTCTGGATGGTAGATAACCTAAAATTGACTTAAGATCTTAGATTTTTGTAATTTCTTTCTTTCTTTTCCATTAATATATCATATTTTATAGGTAATTTGCCTACTTATACTCTATAAATATATACTTACTGAAATGGAAAGTTTATTATATAAGTAAACTATTCCATAAGAACATCAAATAGCTGAATGTTTATGGATATTAAGCAGCTTTTTAATATATTAATAATTATATCAACATATATTTATGAATGTTATTAATGTAATATCAATCAAATATTAGGTAGAAAACAGTAGGTATCACAAGTGGGCAATAAAAGCAGTTGATATTGAACATTAATACCTTGATTTCTGGCCATATTAAACTACTCTTAGTTCCCTACTTAAAATTTTTACAAATATGTTGAAAGCATCATGTTTACAGTATGATGTCTTATTTCTGAGATAGAAAGCAAGAATCTAATTCCTCTTAACAAATGCAGTGTCCTGTTGCTTGGTGACCACAGGTCACATTTCCAGAATGTGTACGGTGGATGACAATCGAGTTTGACCCTCAGTGTGGTACAGCACAATCAGAAGATGTCCTCCGTCTGTTGATTCCCATCAGAACTATTCAAAATTCAGGATATGGACCAAAATTGGCATCTGTTCATGAAAATCTTAATTCCTGGATAGAATTAAAGAAATTTTCAGGATCTTCTGGGTGGCCTACTATGGTTTTAGTGTTACCAGGCAAGTTACTTTTTTCTCTTCTGCTTACTGGTAAAATGCATTTTTGATAGTTACATTTAGTAAGGATAAATCATTTTAAATGTTTATTTAAGTTTTAGAAGAATTTCTTCAAGACATATTACATATCTGGATCGCAATTGAGAAGTAAAGAAGATACTGGGCACAGAGTGGCCAACTTTCAGAAGAGAGGGTGTTAGTTTAACCAAAACAGAGAGTTAATGTTGAAGGGTGGCTATGTACAGTTTGGACCAAAGTATAGAAAACGTGGATTAGATCTTTTTTCCCATTAACTAGAATTTACTAAGGATTCCTTTCTTTCAAGAGAACTGATGAACCACATAACCTGCTGAGTTATGTTAAAGCTATAGTTAGTTATGTGGTCTTTTAAGTGTGCATGTATGAGAGAGCACACTAGAGCACTTTGTTATTTCTGTTACTGGGGTGTTTCTTGAAAATGCAAGTTTTTAAAACTATATGTGGTCTTTTAGTTGGTTTTCAACCAATTAATCATAACTGCTTTTATAATCCTTCAAACTAATAGCCTATTTAAATTTAAACGCTTTTCTTCTTCTAATCAGACCTCCTTTGTGAAGACATCAGACAAAGCCAAATGTCAGGGTAGAGAATTTCTCACTTCAGTAATTGACAGATGATTGGTTGCTCACGTAACTAAAAGCTAGGACGTTTGATTCAGGAGAATTTGATCATAAAGAAAAATAATAACAGTTCACTTGGTATTCCATTATTTCTAGTATTTTTAGCACATGTTTGTTCAGGTAGATCTAGGAAGCCTTCCAAAATGACTACATTTTTACAATCTGATTAGTATTGCTACATGTCTTGAGTTGAATAAAAGATAAAGTTGTTTCAGATTTTGAATTCAGTATTAACTTTTTTCCTTAGGAAATGAGGCCCTTTTTTCATTGGAGACTGCATCTGATTACGTGAAAGATGACAAGGCTTCTTTCTATGGTTTCAAATGTTACGCAATTGGATATGAGTTTAGTCCTGGACCTGATGAGGTAAGAATGAATTATAATTTTTTCTGTTAAGGAAACCTGTTTCTGAGGGCTGCTAATTTAAATTTATTTGCTGCCTATATATAAGAAGCCTGGGATTTATTTTAAGCTAGGGTATGTAAGTTAAAATATTTTGTAGTTTAATTGTGCGCAGTGGTCTATTTTCTGCTCCTTTAATTACATGAAGAAAGTGGAATCTGCTGCATGACCCAGCCTTTGGACACTTAGCATAGTCGTGCCTGCTCCAAACCAGTGCAGTTGGGTACACCCTTCTGAGGAAATCATTGAACCCAGGCTTCACAGGCACCAACTTACTAACTCTTACAAATGTTTTAAATCATACAAGAAAACAAAATCAAGGTGAAAAATGATCATGTTCCCTCAAAAATGAGTGAAAAACATTTTGGATGATGAACTTGTGGACCCAAGCTTTATAACCGCATAAGACATAATACTGAATCTCTTCCATTCCTAATCAATTTCTAACCATCAGCTAACACGTTTGCTTCATTTCAAAAGTTATGCTTGAATGCAAGCCACATTTGTTAATTATCCATATTATCTTCCAAACATGTTTTTAAAGCAGCTGATATGTTTTTGCAATTCCACAGGGAGTCATTCAGTTGGAAAAAGAATTAGCCAATCTAGGTGGTGTTTGTGCTGCAGCACTGATGAAAAAGGACCTAGCACTTCCTATCGGTGAGTCTGGTCACATGTTAGGCATTTATTTATGATTTTTAAAACTTTAAGAATAGAATATGCTTACTATAGAATGTTTTGAAAATAGATTAGCAAAATAAATTTTTTAATTAAATTTGTTGGGGTGATATTGGCTAATATTCATCATATATGTTTCAAGTGTACATTTCTCTGATACATGATCTATGTATTGCATCATGTACCCATCACTCAAAGTCAAAATTGCCCCCCTTTACCTTTTACTGTTTCCTCCCCTGACCTTCCCTCTGGTAACCCCCATACTATTTTCTATGTCTATGAGTTTCAGTTTTATATCCCACATAGGAGTGAAATCATATGGTTCTTAACTTTCTCTGACTGAGTTATTTAGCATGGTATCCTCAAGGTTCATCCATGTGGTTGCAAATGGTGGTATTTTATCTCTTCTTACTGCTGTGTAGTATCATATCTACTTTATCCAGTCCTTTATCAAAGGACACTTGGTTGTCTCCCTGTCTTGGCCACTGTGAATAATCCTACAATGAACTTAAAGATACATAGATCTTTGTGACTGAATGCTTTTGAGTTTTTTGGATAGGTACCCAGAAGAGGGATTGGTAGGTCATGTAGTAATTATATTCTTAATTTTCTGAGGAACCACCACACTGTTTTCCAGTGTCTCTATCAGTTGACATTCCCACTCCCAATGAATGAAGGTTTCTTTTTCTCCACAACCTCTTGAACACTTGTTACTCCCTATCTTGTTTGCCGTTCTAACAGATGTAGGGTGGTATTTCATTGTAGTTTTGATTTGCATTTTCCTAATAGCTAGTGACGTTGGCCATTTGTATGTCTTCTTGGGAGAGGTATCTGTACAGGTCCTCTACCCATTTTTTAATTGGATTGTTTGTTTGGTGTTGAGTTGTATGAGTTCTATGTATATTTTGAAAATTAACTTCTTGCCAGACTTCTTATTTGCAAATATCATCCCCCATTCAGTTGGTTTCCTTTTTGTTTTGTTTTGCTGTGCAGAAGCTTTTTAGTTTGATATAATCACATTTATTTTTGCCTTTACTTTCCTTGCCCTAGGGGACAAATTCATATAAAATGTTCTTCACAACCAAGATTCATAAATTCAGTACCTATGTCTTTTTCTATGCGATTTATTGTTTCAGATCTTACATGTAGGTCTGTGATCCGTTGATTTTTGTACATGAGGACAAACTATAATCTAAGTTAATTCTTCTTCATGTGGGTTTTCAATACCATGATAATACCTTGCTGTTTTGGTTACTGTAGCTCTGAAGTATGATTTGAAGTTTGATACCTCCAGCATCATTCTTTTTGATTTTTTAATCTTTTTTTTTCCATTACCATTGGTCCCCTTATACTCCTCTCCCCACAGCAATTACCACACTGTTGTCCATTCTTTTTCTCAGGATTGTTTTGGCTATTCAGGGTCTTTGTGCTTCCATATGAATCTGATGATTTTTTGTTTTATATTTTTTTAATGACATTGGGATTTTGATGAGGATTGCATTTTTCAATGTCTTTTAACAATGCTTTGTAGTTTTCAGTATAGGTCCTTCACATCCTTTGTTAAGCTTATTTTTTGGTTGCAGTTGCAAAAGGAATTATTTTTCTTTTCCATTTTTTTCTAAATTTGCATTGTTAATATGTGGGAAAGCAGTGGATTTTTGTGTATTGATTTTGTATTCTGCAACTTTATTATTGTTTATTGTTTCTAATGGTTTTTTGGTGAAGTCTTCAGAGTTTCCTATGAACAGAATCATGTCATTTGCAAAAAGTGACACTTTTTTTTCTTCCTTCTCTATTTGGATACCTTTTATTTCTCTTGCCTGACTGCTGTGGCTAGGACTTCCAGAACTATGTTGAATAAGAGTGGTGAGAGTAAGCATTCTTGTCTTGTTCCTGATTTTGAAGGATAAACTTTCAGTTTTTTCCTTTGAGTATGCTATTGGCTGAGAATTTGTCATGTATAGCCTATATTATGTTGAGGTGCTTTTATTCTATACTCATTTTATTAGTGTTTTAATCATAAATGCATGATGTATCTTCAATTTTTTCTATTGATAAGATTATATTATTTCTATTTTTTGTTTTGCTAATGTGGTGTATATCAATTTTGATATAGTGAGCCGTCCTTGTGCCCCTACAATGAACCCCACTTGATTGTGGTGTATTATTTTTTAATGTATTGTTGTATTCAATTTGCTAGTGTTTTTTATGATTCTTGCATCTGTTTTCATCAGAGATAATTGGTCTGTTTTGTGTGTGTGTGTGTGTGAGTGTGTGCATGTGTGTGTGTGTTGTGTTTGCTAGGTTTTGGTATCAGGGTTATGTTGGCCCTATAAAATACTTTAGGAAGTATAGTGCTTCTTCTTCAGTTTTTTGGGAAGAGTTTGAAAAAGGTAGATATGAGATCTTTGAGTATTTGGTAGAGTTCACTAGTAAAGCCTTCTGGTCCTGGACTTTTATTTTTTAGGAGGTTTTTGATAGCTGTTTAAATTTCCTTATTGTTTATCAGTCTATTTAAAGTTTCTAAATCTTCATGAATCAGTCTAGGAAGGTTATGTAATTCTATAAACTTATCTATTTCTTCTTCTAGGTTATTGAATTAGGTAGAATATAATCTTTCATAATATTCTAATATGGTACAACCACTATGGAAAACAGTATGGAGGTTCCTCAAAAAATGAAAAATAATGTTACCATATGACCCAGTAACCCCTCTTCTGAGTATCACCAGGACATGGAATTTCATAGTCACATACGCTCATGAGCAGTAACTACTTAACATTGATAGTTTTGAATTGGAATTATAAAAATGGAGACTGAAGACTACCCTCTAGTCTTCTTAATATACATACACACATATCCCTTCCTTATCCATATAAATGCTACGTGCCAGGCACTGGTTTAGGCACTGGCTATAGAGTATGAAGTCAGAAGTTTGAGATATTTCTTAAATATTCCAGGAGACATATGAAGTAGATGATTAGAACTCATTGTCCGGAGTTTAGGGAACAAGTCAATGCAGTTGTCACTTGAACGTAATTGATACTTAAATACATGGAGCCATACGAAAGATGAGCTAGGAATTGAGTGCAAGTAAGAAAGATAAGAGCCCGGGATCAAAACTGGGACTTGGCCAAAATGTCAAAGGTGGACAGAATATGAAGAAAAAACTGCAAAACAGATTGTGAAGGAGCAACAGCCAATGAAGTGTAGGAGTAAAATGAGGAGAGGGGATATTCATGGGAGTTTTTAACACTGCTGAGAAGTCAGTTAAAATAAACCCTTAGATTGAAAATGTGCTGATTATACATTCAATGAGAAATATATGAGTAAAATGAGAGAACAATAAGGCCTTTTAGAGTGGAGTGAGAGAGTGGAAAGTCGGGAACAGGAGCTAGGCCGAATACAGATAGCTAGCTCTCTAGAAGAGTTTTCGTTGGAGGCAGAACAGAAATGAGGCCGTGGCACACATGGTACCTCTTTACATGATGCGCATTTGCACCATATGTAAACTGACTTATAATCAAGATGGGAAAGACAAAAATAAAGTTTGTTCTATCATGTTTATACCTGGTTTAACATTCTACTCTCACAGTATTTAGGAAATAAAAGTTATTAAATTCCCAGTGCTCACCCCCAAAAGTTTATCTTTATCTCTTCCCTCAGAAAGTACCCTTCCCCACTTGATCCTTCCTTTCTTCCCTTCTCTTTCTCTCTTTTCTTTCTTTTCTATTTCCTTTTCCCTTATGCTCCCTTTTGCCCTTTTCATTTCCCTTGTTCCTACTTAATAACAGTATATAAATGAGAAAATGAGATATCTTGTGTTCTGTTCATCTGGGGAAAATTAGCATGCCTTTGGAGGAAATCTGTCAATAACTGTTAAAAATTTACCTGCTTTTTGATTTAGCAATTTTTACACATATTTGCATAAACATAAAATATATGTTGTAACATAGATTAATGTAACAATTCTTGTGATTGTAATTCCTAGAAATAACCAAGCTGGTCAAATAAGTAATGTTAATCCATATATTGGGAATGAATATAGCTGTTAAAAAAACAGCAAATCAGTCTGTCCTGACCAGAAAACATTGTTCAAATTCTATTAACTGAGTAATGCAAGTTGCAGAAGAAGGTCCCACTTTTGCAAACATTATCTTATATGTATAAATATATCTATATGTGGGTAACTGCATATATTGACATATACATACCTACATTTATCATTTGCAATGTTACTGGCACGTAAGAAACAGTTGACACCATTTGTGTTTGGGAGGCTAATGGAGCAGACTTATTCATTCTGTACTTTAGTATAATTTGAGTATTTCTCTTTGAATGTGTATTACTTCATTATTAATGTTTTATAAATCAAACTATCAAAGAAAATGCAATAAATAAAATCTCTCCAGTAAGTAATAAAGGAGAAAATTAAAACACCTACAAGTTATTATTGTTTACTGAAGGCATAAATCTTTTATAAGATAGCCAAAATAAAAAAGCTCAGATTCTGAATAATCAGTTTCCTCATATTTTTTGTTAAAACATACTCAAAATTACACATAAATAAGCATAATGTAAATCTTTTGCAAATCACACAATTTTGAGTATTGTTTTGAGAGTTATGTCCTATATTTGCATTGAAAATTACATTTTAAAATATAAACCACTGAGATTTATTCAGGATGATTATAGTTCTTTCCCATCTGGAGTATCAGAATTGTGAAAAAGGTATAAAGAATGCAAAAAACTAAAATGTTAAACTAAATATTGATACATTTTAGTGAATCTCTTCATTTACACAGCAGGTAATGAATTAGAAGAAGATCTTGAAATTCTTGAAGAGGCTGCGTTACAGGTATTGTCCCAAACATTGTATGGATAAACTTGGAACATTAATTTAAAAGCATTATATTCATTAGGTAAACCTTATTTTTCTTGAAAATGGGAATCACTCATTAAAGACCCCATTCTATTCATTGGTAATTATAAAAGATACATAACAGACTTTTTCTCCTTGAATGGGAAAGACTCATGCGAGCCCTTGCTTTACTGCATAGTGGCCGTTCCCTCTGGAATGAGACTTAATTGTTTGAGACAAAGAGCATCTGCCAAGTGCCAGGGCTGTTGGGAGGCATTGCAGAGCTGTCAGCATGTACGTTTTACTGACTAGTTAGAAAAAAAGGAGACATAAGCTGTTAGTCATGTAAGTAATACCTGCAGAACACTATAGTTTATGGTATCGTTAGTAGCTTTTCAGTTACACTTTGAGGTCAGTGTTATCTTTTGTATCTTATAATTACAATAATTGAAGTTCAGAGAAGGTATGCAACTTGTCTAAGAATTCAGCTCATTGGGATATAGAGGCTAGTATCTAGGTCTTGTAATAACTATGACTGATGATTTATATTGTATTTTCTGAGATTAATTGATCACAGCGATAATAAAAATATTTCTTTGTTCTTTATTAAGTACTATTTCAAACACTTTGCACATTATTAACTCACTTCTCACAGCAACCCTATGAATTAGACTTTATTTCCATTTACAGATAAGGAAACTGAGGCAAGGAGAACTTAAATGATTTGCCCAGAATCATACAGTAATTAAGCAACCATAACTAGAATTTGACCACTAGCCCTTTGGTGACAAAGTCTATGATGTTGATCATTATACTGTGATCATAGAAAGCCATGATGTCCTTACAACGTTAAGAAACCAGCTTTTGTTTTGTTTTAAAAGAAAACTTAAATCTTTGAACCTTAAGGTTCAAAAATGAGTGACTTCAACACACATTTAACAAATACAGTACGTATGACACAATACTCTAGTTAGGGAGAACCATTTAAGAGTTCTTATATTATTCATCATGACAGGGATTATTATGGTTTATAAAGTACTCTTTAGCGCATGTATAGATTTTTATTGTGCTGCTGTTCAACAACAACAAAAAATGATGTCCCAAATTGCCCACCTTTTTGGCATGTAAGGTAGTTTTGCTGGTGGTCTAACATGTATTGAAAACCTTCTCCCTCTCATGCAATGTAGCATGCATTTTATATGTGTTATTTAATTTAACTTTTATAATAACAACAGAAAAGAGATTGATTTCATCACCAGTTTATACCTTCTACAGATTCCGAAGGGTCTGTAACTTGTGAGGTCACAAACATACAGCTATAACTTGCCCAAAGCCACGATTCACATTCAAGTCTGATTGATTTCAAAGATCATGATTTTTTAAATTTCATAGCTTGTAGAATGCAAAAGTTACCTTTGTATAAATTTGATAGTACCAAAAGTATATAACCCTTTTCTATGAACAAATATTTTGCTTGAAATGTATTATGTAGTCCTTAAAATGTTTTTAGTTTCAGCATTTAAGGCAGGTCTTTCCAAAATAGAGGCTTGCTTGTCGGAGAACTAAAATGCCAGTGTTATCTGCCTCTTTTTCTTCACTTCAGTCAGGCTTACACAGATTAATGCAGTTTATGTGGCAGCCACAGTCACGCTTCCCTCGCTTTTTGTCCAAGTCTAGACACGGTCCCCACCCACTGAAAAGAGCAGGCGCAGCCTGTGCGTGAGAACTGCCAATAATTGGGACACGGAAAGAGGGTGACGTCCGCCGCGGCCTGCAGAGGGGAGCCCAAGGCCCTGACAGACGGGGACGTAACCAGCAAATGGCTGAGTGGGAGGATATGCACCATTTCAATGGCATAGCCATGTCATAACTCACTTGTTTTGTGGGAGGAAAGGACTGGGAGTATTTTTCCATGTGTTTCTTCATGGAAGTTTTCTACTTTGTTGGCTAAAGGAACACTGGAACCCAGGGACAAATTGATTTCCTATCAAAAAGTGTTTGCCAGCTCAAAACTTCATGTATTTAAAGTTTTGTAGTTTAAAATATATAAATGTTCTCTTTTACCTAACAGGTGTGCAAAACTCATTCTGGTATTCTTGGAAAGGGCCTAGCTCTTTCTCATTCACCAACTATCTTAGAGGCATTGGAAGGAAGCTTACCGCTACAGATCCAAAGCAATGAACAGTCCTTCCTGGACGACTTTATTGCGTGCGTCCCAGGGTCCAGCGGCGGGAGACTTGCCAGGTAATGCGCTCGAGGTCCCCCAGGTGCCTTTCCCAAGAGCACACGCCCACTGTCATGTCCGGGAGGACTGGAGCATGCTGCCTGAAGGAATCTCATGTCTGTGTGTTGAACAAACAAACACAGAATGGTAGCTAATGCTTCAGAATATTTTAGAAGTGTATGATAGTTGTTGGTTGGTTATTTTAAAGTTTGCTAGATGAGCTTTTATTTAAAAAATATGTGGAATATGAGGGGGAACCAAAAAAACCTGAAATTTATTTATAAAAGCTTCTGTATTTGTTCTTACATGTTTAAACTTCAGTCGCCTTCAGAGTAGTTTCCATTTGATGCATCTATCAGAACATTTTTAGCACTGCTTAAAAAGTTGTTCAACTTAGAGATTTTGATGGCTTTTAGTGCTTCTGCTGTTTTATGTTTCACCTCTTCTATGTCAGCAAAATATTTCCCTGTAAGGACTTTTTTCACTGGGGAAATGTGAAACAGTCCCTGAAGGCAAGTTCAGGTGAATAGGGAGGGTGAAGCTTGGAAATCATGCCATTTTTGCTCCAAAACTCGGCATGGTGTGAGCAGGTGTGCTGTCTTAATCTCCTCTCATGAAATGAACAAACACGGTGAAAGAATCTTCAAAGAAAACTTCACTGAAGCCAAACGCAGCCTCTCGCAACACCACCAGCTGGTGCAGCGACGCAGATGGGCTCCTCGAGCGCCCGTCTAACGGGGGAGCCTGTGCCTCGAGGGCCGCCTTCCAGGAGGTAGTTCCCTTTGCGGGTGGGGTTGCGTCTCAGACATGCTGTAATTGAAAGTATGTGTACTGGGTGGTGATAATTAATATCTAAACTCCTTATTACTATATTGTATTTTAATAAAAGGAGTTTTTTTCAAATCTATAATGAATAGAAATAAACTTAGAATTCAGCAAGTCCTTCAAGGTTGTAGAATTCTCATTTATTTTGTTGCAATTTGCTTTTTTTTAAGCTAAAGAAAAAAATTATGTTGGCTTGTATGATTTTGCAATGTAGAAGCCTAATCCCTTACTAGTTTTAATTTTTGAAATACAGAAATTACTCTTTAGTTTTTATAAACCAAAATATGGTCATTAGAGAAGACTAGGAAACCTTTCATCAGCCTCACTTTGTTGACATTTTTACACATAACAGAATTACTGCTCATCTCACAGGATAGCTTGAATGTTGATCATGAAATGAATTCAGGAATGGCTTTCACAAAGCAGAAACTGGGCAAAATTCAAATGGAAAGGAAGGTAATGAGGGAAGATAGTTGAGAAGTTGCATAAGGAGAAGATGGACTGACTGCTGTCTACCAGGCGGAATGCCTTTCTGGCCCTCCTCTTACAAAGCTGCTCTTTCCTAGGGTCTTAGCTGGCAACTTGAGGCAGACCTTCTTCAGTTCAAAGGAGTGTACTTGACACTTCAAATTACACTCAACCTAAATTCATTTTCTTGGTTATTTTAAATCAACCATAGTTAAAATTCCAAGCTTCCTGATTTTTTAAATTTAATCTTACTGTATTTTTTCCATTACCATTTATCCCCATTATACCCTTTTTCACTTCCACCTACCCCTTTCTTCCCTTAATCACCACACCGTTGTCCATGTCCATGAGTCCTTGTTCCTTTCTGCTCAATCCCTCCATCCCCTAACCTCCCCTGCCCTGCCTTAGCTGTCACCCTGATCTTATCTATGAGTCTGCCCTCATTTGTCTTGTTAGTTCAGTTTGTTCATTAGATTCCACATTTGGTGTTTGTATTTCTCTGTCTTATTTCACTTCATATAATATTCTCCAGGCCAATTCATACTGTTGCAAAGGGTAATATTTTAAATTTTCTTCTTTTTTATAGCCGAGTAGTATTCCATTGTGTAAATGTCCCATAGTTGTTTTATCCACTCATCTACTGATGGGCACTTGGGCTGCTTCCAAGTTTCCTGATTTTAAAACTTCTATTTCTAAACCTCCAAAATCTCATGTGCGTTAGCATATTTTAAATGAATTCATTATTAACAGTTTTCAAGGAAGACACATATGCTGATTATGTATGAATCAGCAATGAAGATGTTTTGGCATTTTGAAACAGGTTTTATTCCTTACCTTAATTTCATGTGAATCATTGAATATATTGATGACTGTCTTTTTTGTTGTTGCTTGCTTGTTCTTTTCCTTTCTGTAGGTGGCTCCAGCCAGATTCCTATGCTGATCCTCAGAAAACATCTTTGATCCTGAATAAGGATGATATTCGTTGTGGTTGGCCCACCACCATAACTGTACAAACAAAAGACCAGTATGGGGATGTGGTACATGTTCCCAATATGAAGGTAATTATATAAAAATTAAAGTAGTAGTAGGCATTATGCATTGACTATTGTAACCAACAAAATTTTAGAAATGGTAAATGTCTAGAGGCCATTTTCAGGACTCTACACATCTGGTACTGGAGAAAGAAGCCAAAAAAAATTGTTTAAATGACTTGTTTATATTATTAGTGCATATCCGATTTTCCAAGTTGTATGTTTTTTGTTTATTTTTACACTTTGTTAGGTGCTAGTATGATGCAAAGGAAGGGTAAAAAAGTATCTTACAAAGAGTGCTAGGCAGATAAAAGGAAAGCCCTCAATACCTAGTGATTGAATAAATCAGTAAAAGAATACATTTTTAAGTTTTGTATATATTTTTATTTATTATTGTTACTTGTTTTAGAGATAGGGGAAGATAAAGAGGTAGAGAGGGAGAGAGACCTCAGTGTAGTATGGTTGCCTTTCACCTGCCTCCAGCTGCGGACCTGGCTGGAGACCTGGTTATGTGCCCTGGCTAGGAATAGAACCAGTGACCTTTGGGTTTGCAGGCTGGCACCTTATCCCCTGTGCCACCAGCCAGGGCTAAAATTTGTATGTATTTTTAAAAACTTAAAATACATTTTGCATTGTGTATTGTTGAAACCACATTGAAAATATAACAATGATATTTATTAAATAAATTAGAAATAAATAAATTTGTATTGTAAAAGAATGAAGAGTGGAATAAGGCACAGGCCTGCGAACCCAAAGGTTGCAGGTTCGATTCCCCAGCTGGGGCACGTAACCAGGTTGCAAACCAGGTCTCCAGTCAGGTCTGTGGCTGGAGACAGGTGAAAAGCAACCATACATTGATGTCTCTCTCGCTCCCTGCCTCTCTCTCTCCACCTCTTTCTAAAAATAATTAAATAAAATCTTTAAAAAAAAAAAAAAGAATGAAGAGTGGAAATAGTCATGTGCTGTATTGATGAATATAGTTCTTTGAACATCTCTTCCCTAAGACATTAATTAACAAAGACAGTTAGAACGTATTTTAACATGTAAACATCTTTAAACTTTGGGTGTAAGATTTTTTTTGTGTTATTTTCTAAGACTTTTATCAACGGAGTGCATTTTCTTCTACAGAAAAGTATAGCTGTATTATGAGAGGGTATTTATACTTTAGTTACTAGATATAATAATTCAATATTGGTGTCTTCAAGAAGTTACTGTAGATTCATTCTGCTATCTTTTTCTATACTTTGTTATTAATGGTGACTCTTATTTTTATCTTATATTTTGATGTCTGTGATTATTTATTCCAAAAATGTAAGTTTTTCTTTTATACTGTGTTCAGGATCCATACTGTGAAATCAGCCCAAGGTCATTCTGGCACTGTTAAATGAGCCCTGGAAGGGAATGTCCAAGATGGACTAATTATGACGTAGTATTTATAGAATTATGAGTCCATATTGTACGTTGCTCTTTTTCATGTGTCATAGACAATTATATAATAGTAATCTTTGGTTTTCATAATATTGTGTTTAGGTGGAAGTGAAAGCAGTTCCTGTTTCTCAGAAAAAAACATCTTTACAACAAGAACAAGTAAAGAAACCTCAAAGGATTCCTGGCAGTCCTGCCACAACAGCTGTACCCTCTAACACTGACAAGACTTTCGGTGGACTGGCATCACCAAAGCTGGATGTTTCCTACGAGCCAATGATAGTGAAGGAGGCTCGCTATATTGCCATAACAATGATGAAGGTAATCCCTTTTACCAGAAATGTTTATTTTTCACCATTTATTCATTTAACAAACATTTCAGTCATTCCAATTCAGACATTAAATTCTAGGTCTAGAGAACTATTGATGGATGATAAAATTGTAACTTTTTAAAAAAATACTTATTATTTTTTAGAGAGAGGGGAAGGGAGAGAGACAGAGAGGGAGGGAGACATCAATGTATGGTTGCCTTTCACCTGCCTCCAGCCACGGACCTGGCTTGCAATCTGGTTATGTGCCCTGGCTGGGAATCGAATCAGCGAGCTTTGGGTTCACAGGCAGGTGCCTTATCCACTGTGCCACCAACCAGGGCAAATTGTAACATTTTTTAGGATGATGTTATTTTCCTTCAAAGAGGGATTGTATTTGCTTTTGGAAGACATCTAGAGGAGACTGCCAGTAATCAATCAAGTTAATCCAATCAGAGATTGAAATAGTTGAAAGCTGGTTTTAGTTTCAGCAAAAATACTTGTCTGATGTTTTCAATTTGCCTACTCTTAGGACATAACCATTCAGGGATTCAGTATGTACCTGACCAGCCCCCTTCAGATTTTGGGTTTTCCCAAATGCTAGGCTCATCTCTTGATTTCTTCATGCTTTTTAGCTTCTTGATGTCTCAGACAGATTTTTTAAAATTTTTTTATCTAACTTTTTATCTTCAGAGGCAACATTAGTTTAAATTACCAAGATGGTCATTAATTTAGGCAGAAGTTAGGAATTTTGTCATTATTAGAATGAAGTTGTGAGCCATTCAAGGCTTTTATTTAAAGGAAAACAAAACTAAATTTGTGTTTTTTAAAGATGGTGGGTTATTGAGAATGTGATTAGGCAGATGATCGAGAGGGAAGGTTTAATTTAAGTATTTAGGAAACGTTGATTTAATATGGTGAGATATGCTGATCCCTTGGACTACAGAGATTTCAAAATAGATTCATGAGATACTTAGGCTCAGTAGGACTTGGTGGCCAATGGGGCTAGAATAAGAGAAAGTTAACATTTTGATCTTTAGTAGTGAGATTGATAAATTGGGGTGGGGCAAGTTTTGGTTGAGGAAGATAATAGTTTGGGATATGATGAGTTTTAGATACAGTTCTGAAATAACCATTTATTAAAGGAAGTTGGATTACAAACCTGAAATTAACACAGCCTCAAGAAAAGACTGAAGAATAATCAACAATTGGATTGTTCATAAAGTTAGAGGTCTCCTTTCATGAGTGAAGAGGGTAGCTCCAGGACAAGAGGCTGAGAAACACTATCAGTGATTCTCAAATTTGTGTCTACATTAGGTAGGTAGGTAGGTAGGTAGATAAAACTTCAGTCTGTATCAGAATCATCTGGAACACTTATTTAAAAGGAAGATCTTTTAGTCATTAAAAGATTTTGATCCATTAGATCTAGAGAGAGATTCAGGAATTGGCATATGAAACAAATATGCAAAGTGATTGAAGTTCAAAAACTAAACTTGAGAAACATCAATTTATAAAATAGATTAGGAAAAGAAAGAGAGAAGGAAAGGAAAAGAAGAAAACACACACACACCAAGACTGGTAAGAATACTGGCCAAAGAGGTGAGGTGAGACATAGACTCACTGGCATTTACTTTTGCCACTTTACTACTATTTTACACACAGTAACTTAATCCTCACAACAACCCTAGATATTCTGTTTTTATTCCCATTTTACATACGTGAAAACTGATGCATGGAGAAGTGAGAAGGAAACCATGAAGATGGTCTGAGAGAGATAAAAATAGTATCTAGAGTTCAAGTACAGAGTTTAGCCTTAAATAGAAATAGCATTGCCTCTTTTCTTCTACTAGGAAAGGGAAAGGAAAATAACACAGATGCTAGTTAATCCATAGGTTGTGCAGCCAAAAGAATTACTTACAATGGTAATTGTATTTTTAGGTTGGAAAGGGGAGTGATGAATCTTAGGGTCAAGATTTTGAAACAAGAAAAAAATGAAACAGTTATTGTGGAGAATTAAGGAAAACTGATTAGAAAGATTTTAAAACATCCTTGAAGAATCCATTGAAATTGAAGGTCATACAGTGCAGTGTGAGTCATATAAACATGGGTAAGATAATCATTTGGATGGATTCAGCATTAACTATTGCCAGCTAGTTCAACAAATGAGCAGTGAGGGAAGAGAGTTGAGCCTGGGTGGTTAAAGAAAGGGTGGTGGGTCCTCATCGGTTCAGAAAGGGAAATGGATGAGGATTGTGAGAGAGAGAGTAGAGGATTGTGTGAGGAGTCCTCCACAATTTTGAAGAGGACTCAAAATACACAGATTGACTCGGTAGAAGTTATTAAGGCAGAAAACTGAACAGGTCATTTTATTTCAATTTCAAAGAAAGAACGGAACAATTCTGAGTAATGTCATAGGTCTATGACTTCTGACATGAATGGTTGAAATCAATTTTCAGTTAAGATTATTGAAGAATATTACTAAGATTATTTGCAGTTAAGATGAAGAAACTGAAAAGATGGAATTTTGGATGAGTTCATTGATTGTTAAAGAATTCAAAGCAAAACATTCTCATTTATTTCACTTTCACCTTCACTCCCTTTCATTCAGTTTCCTGTGAACATGCATCCCTTTGTATAATTTTTAAAAATCTAGTCACCAGAACTGAATAAAGTATTTAAAGAATGTCATGAGTAGCCCAGGGTTAAATCATTTACAGACTATCATTCCCAAACAACCTTTGAAAGATTGTTCCAGGAGAGAGGATTTTCTTGTATTAACCAATCAAGGTACTGTGTGCAATCCAATAGCAAGCTAAATTTTCTGGAAGATGAAAAAGTGAGATATGATTGTATTATAGTATATTTATCATTACAAAATTTAATCATAATATGTTTATTATTAAATACATTATTGTGTATTTGAAGGGAAGTGGAAGTGGAAAACATATGTACTGGGAATCTGGAAACCTGTGTTTTTTGCTGTTAACACCTTTATAATCTTGTTAGACTTAACCTTAAATTACATTTTTCTCATTTTAACTTTTTAGTAGAGGTGGCTTGATCATCTCTGATTTACCTTTATGAAAATAGACAGGGTGGGGAAAAGGAATGAGGCTTGTGAACCAAGTAGGTGTGATTTTCTTTACCAAGTGCAGCGTGAGGTAGAAGTGAATGAGCAGTTGGGTACCTTTATCCGAACTTGAAAGACAATGATGAATAAGGTAATGTTTCAGGCGTACAG
Organism: Noctilio leporinus; assembly: GCA_004026585.1. Lineage (NCBI taxonomy): Eukaryota > Metazoa > Chordata > Mammalia > Chiroptera > Noctilionidae > Noctilio > Noctilio leporinus. The sequence continues at coordinate 598,440 of PVIW01000250.1, forward strand.
AAATATCAGGAATAATGTGACGTTTCATGTACCTACAGCCCATTTTTGTCTTTACGTTTCGTCACAGTCTTTTCAACTATTTTCATGATTTTTAAGAAACTTATCGTTACAAGATATAGTCAAAACCCTTTGCAAACCCATGGCCCTTTCCCACCCCTTCCCGAAAGGCAACCGCTATTCTGAGTGTAAAGATTCCTAGTCCCAAATATATGTTTATACTTTACTAAATGTAAAGTAAATCTATAAGCTTATATTTATCTATAAGCAATATATTTATAGTTATTTTTGTATATTTCAGAAGTTTGTAAAAATGGGATCATTTATACACATATCATTTTGTCAGTATTTTGCTTAACCTTGTTTTTGAGGTTTAGCCATAGAGCTAAACTTCATTCACTTTCACTGTTTTAAATTAAGTATTCCAATAATGTATAAACGTTCCATAATTTTTTTCATTCTCTTGTTGATGGGCATGTAACTTGTTTCTAGTTTTTTCACTATTGTAAACTATGTCTTCTTTTGTACCTGAGCAAGAGGTTTCTTTTTTCCCTAAATATATATAACTAGAAGCAGAATTGCTGGATTACAGGGTATGCATGACTTGAGCTGTATTAAATATAACCAGATTTCACACATCCACCAAATTATATCAAAGTGCTAGGTACTTAATGTTCTCATCAACACTTGATACTTACCAACATAATTTGATAACTATGATACAATTATTTTATTGTTAAGTCTAGTGGAATAACGTTTCAAATGTTTACTGACCTTTCATAATTTTTCTTAACTGGCTTGTCTTCCTTTTCTTTTGTGTTATCTTTTGTATCGAGGTATGAGAGAGAGAGAGAGAGAGAGAGAGAGAAAGAGAAAGAGAGAAAGAAGGAGAGAGAGATACATAAACCCAATTTGGTTCTGTGAATTACAAACCCCCTTCCCCCAGATGAGAGTTTATCTTTGTCCTTTATAGTATCTTTGTTTTGGAAATTTTTAAATTTATAATATACTCACATTTCTTCTAAATTAGCCTGTGATATCATTATTTACATGTGTGTCTTTAACACACAGAGAATTTAGTCCTGTAAATTATGTGATGTAGCTGAATGTTTTCCTCCTATATGGATAACCATTTCTCTCAGTACCCTTTGTTTATTTAAAGATTTTATTTTTAGAGAGAGGGGAAGAGAAGGGGAAAGAGAGGTTGAGAAATATTGTTGTGCAAGAGAAACATCAATTGGTTACCTCTCACATACCCCACAACTGGGACCTAGCCCACAACCCAGGCATGTGCCCTGACCTTTCACTTTGCAGGACTATAGCCAACCTACTGAGCCATTCCAGCCAGGGCATCTCAGCACCATTTATTGAATGTTCTATCATCACATTAATAAAGAATGTTTCTAATGATTTTATAATTCTTACTGATCTCTTTCTTAAAGGTTTATGAAAATTACTCATTTGAAGAACTGCGTTTTGCATCACCAACTCCCAAGAGGTAAGGATCCTTTCCTTGGTGCATATCTATAACATGTATTGTCACCTGCTTGCAACTTAAATCATTCTGCATTTCAGCTTGATTTTCCATACATAAATATTTTGTAGCATTTGAAAATTTTTAGTAGAAATATACAAACTTTATAATGTGTAGATTTGTAGGTACAGTGTTCAGCTACAATACTACCAATATGTTACTTAATATTAAGGTGATGGAAAAAAATAATATCTAAAACACATAGGTTTGTTTGTTTAGGGCTAGTTTGATTTCCTGTTTTTTGCTTCCTTTTCTCCTTCATCTGTTGAGTTGCAGAGCAATTTCAGTGTACTTTTGATAATGAGATCTTAATTTTTCAGCCCCTAAGTAATTCTTTTAACTCTAGATTTAAGAAAATTTTTTTACTTACTATTTTATTTGCTGATTAGAAGTACTTTTTAAAAATACATCATTGGAAATAGTTTTTAGATGGATTATACTTTAGACAGACCACTTCCATACCATAGTATTTAGAATAAGCTTGTAAGTGAATCCGAAAAAGCATAACTACTTGTATACTTTATTGTCCTGTATCAATGACTTGTTAGAAATTAACAGGTTACTATGGTTTTATTCTGACCTGTATGCAAAAGAAAACCTTAATACAGAGTCTAGAGAGTTTTTGAAATAAGGAAGTAATATTTTCGTCTATGGGTTAATTTTAGTCACAAAATATACAGGGGAAGCATGTAATTTTTTATAAAATAAATGTGACCCCTGGCCAGTGTAGCCCAGTTGTTTGGAGTGTCGTCCTGTAAACCAAAAGATCGCACGTTCATTTCCCAGTCACAGGTTCATTTCCCAATACCCAGGTTGTGGGATTAGGCAACTGACCGATGTTTCTCTTTCACATTGACTTTTCTTTCTTTCCCCCTATCTTTCCCCTTGCCCCATCTCTTTTAAAAGCAGTGAAAAACTGTTCTTGGATGAGGATTAAAAATAAATAAATGAATAAAAAATAACTGTGAATTATATAGATGTATATAATTCATCTATAAATGTTAAATAAGAACTATTGGCCATTTGCTAGTAAAGTGGTTTTTATATGTATTGGGCATTTTAACCTAATTAAAATAGTATTTTATCTAAGTAAATACATTCTTCAAAGCATCTGCCCTGTGAAAAACGGGTAGAGGCTCTGGCATACACTTACAAATTAGACAGATAAGGTAGGTGCTAATTCTCATAGTATTTATATTCCTGTGGAGAAACAAACAATAAATAAACAATGGTAATAATAAGTAAGGTTACTGATAGTGACAGGGTTGGGAGAGGTTCATTATAGGCAGAGAAAATCTGATATGTTAGAGGAACAGAAAGGTAAGTTGGTCTCTAGATAATGAGCAGATGAGAAAATGATTGAAGATGACATTAAAGAAGTATATAATGGCCATGTTTTATAGAGACTGGTACAGTATTTTAAGGAGTTTGAATTTTCTTCTAAGTGAAATTATTTGGAGGGTTTTATGCCAGGGCATGATATAACCTGATTTATAGTTTGAAAAGATCATTCTGGCTACTTTCCGGGGAATGAATTATAGGGGAGCCAAAAATGGAGAGGTGAATTTGACTATTAAGTGACTTGGCATAGCAGTGGGAATGATGAAGTGGATGGATATGGGATATACTTAGAAGGTAAAGCCAATAAAGCCAACAACCTTGTTGCTAGAAGAGAAATAGAAGGAAAGAGAAGAATCAAGAATGACTACAGATTGTGTCAGCTTCAGCAGTGGTCTGAAGTATATAGCAGTACAGGGCTTGCACACCAGTTCAGACCTGTTTTTGTAAATGAAGTTGTATTAGATCACAGTGTTATTCATTAGCTTATATATTGATGTGGCTTCTTTCCAACTCTAATGTAGTAATTGTGAAAGACTGTTTGGTACAAGATTAAGTATCATTACAGAAAATATTATTGATCTCTGGTATAGATTATTATGATTTTTATAAGGATCAGAAAGCCTGAGAAATTAACAGTGATTTTCTTGGTATTCTTGTTCTGCTTTGTTGTGTTGCATGGTGGTTGGGTGGAAGTAAGAGTTCTTCTTTGGATATGCTGCACTCACTTGAGAGGCCAAGATGTCACATAGTTCTCATAAGTCAAGTTATTTCCAGAGCAAATGGAGATATCAATTTGAAATTCAGGGAACAAATAAATTTTGGAGTCATCTATGTAGAGATGGTATTTAAAACTAAGGAATAATGAGTAATCAACTAGAGAGATGCCATTCAAAGAAAAAAGAAGCCCTAGACCCAAACCCTAAGATGTTTCATAATTAGTGTGGCCAAAAGAGAGGGAGCCAACACAGCACTGAGAGAGAAGGGGCGGTGAGGGTAGAGGAAAACCAGGAGATGCTGCAGAAGCCAATAGAAGGCATTTCATGAAATTAGGAGTTGTCAGCTATCGAGTGTTCCTGAGTGAGTGCTAAGGACAGAGAAGCGACATTGATGACTGATTTACGCAATTGCAGCAATAGCAATGAAACCTTGGGAGTAAAGGCCTGGTTAGGCTAAGTTATAGGAGAGAATTGGAAATGAGGAGAGGGAGATGGTGATTATAGACAATTCTTTAAGTTTTGATATAAGTGGGAAAAGAGATATGAGAACTTATTTTCTTGAAAGGGCTGTAATGTCAAAAGGAGGTAGTTAAGATGAGAGATTTTGAGGTTTGTACAGAGATGAAATACAAATAGAAATGATCTAGTAGAGTGAGAGAACTTAATGATGAATGAGAGGTAATTGTGGCAAGGAAGTACCGAGGGAATGGGATTCGCAGCACAGAGGAGCTTTGAATAGACCCAGAATACTTCCTTCGTTGTAATAGGGGAGAAGGTTTGTTAATCTGATTTCACCCTTGAGGTTGTACCTCTTGTTCTGTTTTCTCACTGAAGAAAATGATGTTGTGATTAACAAAGTGAAAAAGAGGGGTGATAGAGGATTGAAGTAAGGAAAAAAATGAAAGTCATTTTGGAGAGTAGGAAAACATACTGTGATGGGCAATAGGATTGTCATTTGTTATAATTATACAATCATAAAACAAACTAATGAAGAAAGTAGAACCAGAGATATGAAAACATGGAACAGACTAGGAGGGAAGGAGAGAGGGAGGAACGGTAGAAAGAAGGGGAAGAGACTAGTCAGAGAACACGTAGGAATGACACATGGATCAGGGGGAGGGAATTGACTGCAGGTAAGAGGGGTGGGCTGGGGGGAAGGGGGCAAAAGTGGAAAAATTGGGATAAAATAAACAATTTAAAAAATGAGTATTTGCTGATATAGCTTAATAATGGCGTCAGCTATTTAACCAAAAGTAAATTTTGTAATATCTTGTTTTTTAGACCCAGTGAGAATATGCTGATCCGTGTCAATAATGACGGCACTTACTGCGCAAATTGGACTCCAGGGGCCATTGGACTCTACACCATTCATGTTACCATCGATGGCATTGAAATAGGTATTGTTGAAGGGATGAGTTACTTAGTGCGAAGAACTAGAATCAAAATCATCTTTGCCCTAGTTTGTCCTTTAACTTGTACCCTAGGCATAGTCAGGTTTTATAACTTATTGGGGCTTTGTTTCCTCATTTATAGCAAGTACTGAATTGGAGGGGCCTTAAAATTTTATGAAATCTTACGGTGTCATTATAGCCCTTGTGACTCCTTCCCTCCATTCCCTAATGCGACTGGCTAGGTGTGATCTCTCTGCTGCTTTGTAACTGTGCAAACCTCATCTCCTCCTGGCACGTCTGTCTTCCTCTCATGGCAGTGAGCAGAGGCCACCTCATTCAGCTTCACATCTCCCGATCTAGCTCAGCGCCTGGCACGTAACGGCCGCTGATAAATGCTTGTTGGATGAGTGAATTTTCTTTACCCACCACTAACTCGGGAAAGTAAATATGCTGTACATCATGGCCCTTCTTTCTCAGTGTTTTGTTGGCTTTCTCTCTTTGACCACACTTTTTTTTAAGATTTTATCATTTCCAGAGAGAGAGGAAGGGAGAGAGGCAGAGAGGGAGAGAAACATCAATGTATGGTTGCGTTTCACCTGCCTCTAGCCATAGAACTGGCTGGAGACCTGGCTTGCAACCTGGTTATGTGCCCTGGCTGGGGAATCGAACCAGCGACTTTTGGGTTCTCACACAGGCGCCTTATCCATGGTGCCCACCAGCCAGGAGCTGACCACACTTTTAACTATGAAATGTTAAGTTTAAGGATCCTCCCTTTTTTGTATTTGCAAATGTTACAGTTTTCTTCCTTTTCTTATAGATGCTGGACTAGAAGTAAAAGTAAAAGACCCACCAAAAGGGATGATACCACCAGGAACTCAGTTGGTCAAACCAAGAACTGAACCTCAACCAAATAAGGTTAGGGTAGGATGAAATCAAAACCTGAATTAGTCAGGGATTTATTAATTTTCTTCAGTGATGCTTCAAGGTGGCCATCAAACATCTAATATTTTACTTGATTTTAGTATTTGAATTCTAAATATTTCTAAATAATATTGAAGAATACCTCATGGTAATTCCAATCATTTCTAAATTGTATATAATGTGTAGTTTTTTACTTCATTGTATATAATACTTTGTACTTTCTGTTAATTAAAATTTTACAACTAACAATACCTCTATTGTAATATAAAGTTTGCAGGGTTAAAGTATCCTGTGCCGTGAATTTACTAACATTGAAAGTAAATAGAGGAATTTTTGTAAACTATTTGCTAAAAAAGGAAACATTGGTAAAGAATTTATATTCTATCTTTCTAAAACAAATAACTTTTTTCTCCGTTTTATCATGTCCTCAAAATTTAGAGAGGGAAGTATAAATATATGTTAATAATGTTCAAAGTTTTTCAGTAATGTAAATTTTAATACTTTTGTTCTGTTGTTATAAATAAGCCACATTGCCTATTGGTCGCACAGGGAAATCAGCTACAAATCATTTTGGAAACTTTCTAAGAATTAATAATCAACTTCATTTTACTGCTTCCTACTTATAGATCTATTCCATGGTTTTCCTGTCTGTCTTTGCTTGTCTCAGGTTCGAAGATTTGTGGCCAAGGACAGTGCCGGGCTCCGCATCCGGAGCCACCCCTCCCTGCAGAGTGAGCAGATAGGCATAGTGAAAGTCAACGGGACCATCACTTTCATTGATGAGGTAATTTGTAATGAAACACCTGGTGATAAATTGTGGACAGAAAGTTTTTGCGTTGTTTGCACAATAATAAAGTAACAATTTTCTATTAAAATATGTTTTAAGTAGTTTGGGTAGTGTTTGGAAGATTGGCAAAGGATGTTCATTGAGTTTCAAATATTTTTATTAATATAAAAGTAACTGAAACTATATTTTTAACTTGAAGGGGACTCAGTTAACATAATAGAATCTGTATAAGTACTTACTTAAAATGGGTATAATTCATCTTGAATTCTTAAATGTGTTCATTGTATTACTTTAAATTTGACAGTACGTTTTTCTAACAATGCAGACAAGTAACTTCTGATTATTAAAATCTAAATTGAAGGGAAGGAAGACTTACATTTTTTTGGGAAGCATCTGATTGTATGTTTAATCCATCTTAAAGTGTGATGTCTTTGTACTTCTACTCCTGTGACATTTTTTACAATCCCGCCATGTCAATTATCATATTGCTTGGCAATCCTTTGCTGCAATTTTTTCCTGAAAAGTTCTATCATATTTATCATCTGCAAAAAACCTAGATGCTTAATCTCCATGGCCACTATTATTTGCCTGCTTTGTGGCCTTTCAGCCCTTGGCACCCTCATAGGAGTTACAGACGGGCGTGGCTTGTTTCGTTGCTTATTTCTCAGATCCACAATGATGATGGCGTATGGCTGAGACTGAATGATGAGACAATAAAGAAGTACGTTCCCAACATGAATGGCTACACTGAGGCCTGGTGTCTTTCTTTTAATCAACATCTTGGCAAGAGTCTTCTGGTCCCTGTTGACGTAAGTAAAAGAACATTTTAAAAATTGTTACAGGTGCACTGTGTCCTCATTACAGGACATGCTATGAGTAAGGCTTTTCAGTTCTGAGGTAAACCACAACTAAATAACTTTCTAAGTGCTTGAATTCTTGAGAGCTTCTGTGTAGTAGAGGTGGAGTGTGGCAAGGCTAAGGATCTTATTATGATCCATCACAGGCAAAAAGTAACAAATGAAAACTAGGTTGTCTGAATTTTTTCAAAGAGTGGTTTGCATATGTTTTCCCTTCCTTATTTACACTATTGTTTGGAATGAATGCCAAACTAAAAGTATGAAATCAGTATCATTATTATTCAAAAACGTGTGATTTTTTATATGTTGGCATTTTGTAATTAGTTCTGTGTTTTTGTTTGTTTGAATTTTTGTCTTTCCTGGCTTATAATATACCATTGTGTTAAAATAAGATGGAGTTTTAGACTTGTGATGCTATACTTCTAGGTGAAGCTAAATCCTGCTGTCTGAGAGAATTCACTGAAACTCTTTCACAAATGCAATAGACTATTTAGAACCAGTGTCCCCAAGATTGCTGCATCACTAAATGTGATAGTAATCCACAACCCTCCTTATAATTTTTTAATAAGTATTTATTTTTAAAGATTTTATTTATTTATTTTTGGAGAGAGGGGAAGGGAGGAAGAAAAAGAAGGAGAGAAACATTGATGCGCCAGAGAAGCATTGATCTTGCCTCTTGCTCTCCACCAACGGGGACCTGGCCCCCAACCCAGGCACATGTCCTGACGGGAATCAAACCAGCGACCCTTTGGTTTGTGGGACAACACCCAGCCAACCTCCTGAACCACACCAGTCAGGGCTAAACCAGATCTTATTAAATTTTCCTCAGATTTATATCTGCAAGTAAATATGTAAAGGATTTTGACTTTGTGGAAAAGATGTACTACTATGAAAGTGAAATAGTAATTCTTTATTTTCTGTGGCTAATAATAAGTAGGCTGTTAATGGTTTGAAATCATTTATCATAGTAACCAAATATTCTTCATGATTTTGAAATTTATATTTTAAGTGAAAGAACTATAACAGTCATTTTACTTTTATCATTTGCAGTTTATTTTTAAAATTTTCATCAGTTTAGACTTTTGTGTATTTTAAGTCCCTAAATAGGGCATTATATTATCTTCACTACCTCCTCCACTCCAATTCTTTGCCTATTCATTTGAAGATTTGCTTTTGAGAAAGGAAGGCAGTCATAGATAAAAAAGATAATAAAAGTAGAAAAGAAGAACAAGAAGTATTGTATGTTGAAATTCTAATTTCATAGTTCCACTTTGGAACATTGGTGTTCTGTTATTTGATACTTATAAAATCTTATTTAAGAGATAATTTGTAGTAGACAGTGTTCTTAGGCCAGAGAAAAGGGCAGTTAACAAGGTAAGAGAAAGCTAAATGGAGTAAGCCATACAGACACTTGTTGATAGGCTTTCACTGGAATGTGAATGAGAATGCTGTCACCAACTTACTTGAAAAAACCTTGATGCAGAGTATTGGAGCTACAACATGTTTAACAATGACATGAATTCTATTTTCATGTAAGTAACTCAGTGCCTGTTGCTGGCTGATGTGGCTCAGTAGGTTCAAGCATCGTCCTGTAAACTGGAAGGTCACAGGTTCAGCCCCTGTTCAGGGTACATGCCTAGGTTGCAGCTGGTTTCTTTATTTTAAAGATGGTGGTGATTTAAGATTTTTATAAATAAAAGAAAGACACCAGCAGGAAAGAGGTAAATTAAAAATGTGGATGAGAAATCTGAAGCCTGAAAAAGGAGGAGAAAATGGAATTAAGGCCATATTTGAGAGTTGATTCTGTGAAGGAGCAGAGGATAATGCATGGCAGCAGGTAAGCTGTAGGGGAGAGGGAGGAAGGGAAGGAGTGGAAGGAGACAGTGATACTTCCGTAAACAAGCAGAGATGAAAGCCTTCAGCTGAGATAGAAACAGGTGCAGTTAAAGGATTCAGAAATGTCATAAAAATTATGATGTTAAATAGAAATAGAAGAGGGATCTGACATAAAACTACTTGCTTCGGGATTATTGAGCCACTAAGGACCAAGTGAGGCCACTGCTAGATCCATTCTGGACACCCTTCCTCCCAAGTAGACTTAAGTGACCGGAACTAAGGAGCCAAGAAAGCAGTTTACAGCATTAGCTGGAATTTCCCACAATGCTACGGCAGGAAAAGGGGGATGCAAAGGAAGTTCAGGTGCTGATGGAAAAGCAGTTGAGATCTCTAGTGGGTTCCTGGCCTAAGTTAGAAATGTGAAAGGACAAGTTGGGATGGTGGCGGTCCATGGGGCTTGGAGGACTTTATAAAACCCTGGAGCAATATAGTGAGTGCACTGTAGTTATAGAGCTGGAAGGATATAGGCAGTTTGTGTGATAAAGTGGAATGTTTTAATGTGATTTCGTAATTAGCACACTTGATTGAACGAGATGGCCCATTACTGTGTCCGTGAAAGTGCAGTGGAAGTAAGAAAGTCATTGGAACAAGTAGGCATTGGTGCTGCAGTGGTGGAATTCTTGCCTGCCGCAAGGGAGGGCGGGGTTTGATTCCTGGCCAGTGCACATAGAAAGTCATTGGAACTGCGTCCCTCTAAGAAGTAAAAGGCAGGGCAGTTAGATGGTCTTCATATCTACAACAGAAGACACACATGCTGGCAATTGTAACCCAGAAGGTTTAAGATGAAAGTGAATTTGTTTATCATTGCAGTAAGGGTCCCACTAGATACCATCCATAGTCATGGGGCAAATGGGAATAGTTTGATGTTGGATCAGGGAGAACCATACAGCAGTTCTGGTGGAAAACAAGTGTGGCGGGGGAGATATATGGTTTATATTTATGTGGGGCCTTAAGATAGGAGAATACAGTATAGCAAAATTAACTGCTCTGGGGCTCCACACAAGTCTGAGGTTGCTTCAGTGCAGGTGTTAGAGGAGGACTCATGCAGTCAGAACCTGGCACAGGGAAGGGCAGCCTCGTGCCACAGGCTTTTGTCTGTAGGGACTGAAGCGGGCCCCGTATACAATCAGTGTGTTTTTAGCGAGCACCTTACGCTGGAGGGCCAGGGCAACAGGGAATAATGATATTTGACAGAGGGAGTAATAATTCTACCTCATCCCCTAAAGACACCAGCAGAGCTATATAAATGCATAGTTCCTTACTCCTTAGCCTCTCTTATTATTAATACATTTACTATTGGACAAGCACTTGACACTATTCTTCCCTTTTTACTCAGTACACTTGTCAATAAATCTGACTGAAAATTGCAAAACACTGATAAATTAAAGTAATAAAGGACCAATGACACTAACTTAAGATGCAATATTATCAAAAAATTGCCTTCAGCAATTTATCTCTTCAGTCTTTTGTAGTTAAAATAATTTTGTATTCACTTCAGTGTTTATACCTTATTTGTATTTGTGTCCTGACTCAAACCAACTTTTGGAAAAAATGGGGATGGGGATTGGAAATTTAAACACTGCCTAAATATCTGATGAACAACTAAAAAAGATAATCATATTTAGAATAAGCTTTAAAGTGATTTTATTACACTGTTTTATTTACTTATAGAATTCTTGTTTTCATTGTAGGTAAGTACTTTAGCTAAACTTTAACCACTAACAAGTTCTATTTAAACAGCATTACTGAACTAAAAAATAAGTTAGTAACTTACTAACTGATTACAAATGGGACTTTAACTCTGTTTTAGGACTTAAGTAATGCTCTAGTTTAGATATTTAAGTAACATTAGACATTCATATTATGTATTAGAAATACATATACTATGTATTTATAAAAGTTTTTTTTTAATTAGTGAGAAATAGAGATAAATAGGAAGGATGGAGGTTTTTTTTCTTATATTTTCTTAGTGACCAGCTCAGAAAACAATTTTTTAAATATATGTTGTTGATTATATAATTACAGTTGTTCCAACTTTTCCCCCTTTGCTCCCCTCCACCCAGCACCCCCTGTTCCCTCAAGTCAGTCCCCACCATTGTTCATGTCCATGGATCATGTGTTCCTTTGACTGCTCCATTTCCTTTACTGTACTTTACATCCCTGTGGCAATTTTGTAACTACATATTTGTACTTCTTAATCCCCTCACCTCTTCACCCATTCCTCCACAACCTCTCCCATATGACAACCATCAAAACATTCTCCATATCCGTGACTAGTTTGATAGATACTTATTTATTGTCATTGTATTGTTCATAGTTTCAACCTTCTTTTTGTTACATACGTCTCTTTTAACATTTCATGTAATAATGGTTTAGTGATGAGGAACTCCTTTAGTTTTTTCTTGTCTGGGAAGCTCTTTATCTACCTTTTGATGCTAAATATATTTTTGCTGGGTAAAGCAATCTAGGCTGTAGGCCACTGCTTTTCATGACTTTGAATATTTCCTGCCAATCCCTTCTAGCCTGCAAAGTTTATCTAGGAATCAGCTGACAGTCTTATGGAAACTCCCTTGTAGGTAACTAACTTCTTTTCCCTTGCTGTTTTTAAGATTCTCTATTTATCTTTAACCTTTGGCATTTTAATTATGATGTGTCTTCCAGTGTGCCCTTTTACATCCATCTTGTTTGGGACTGTCTGTGCTTCCTGGATTTGCATGTCTATCTCCTTCACCAAATTAAGGAAGTTTTCTTTCATTATTTTTTCAAGGTACCCCTATTGTGCAAAATGTTAGAATGCTTGAAATCCCAGAGGCTGCTACCACTACCCTTGTTTTTATGATTCTTTTTTTCTTCTTGTTGTTCAGATTGGTTGTTTTTTTCTTCGTTATGTCCGAAATCATTGATTTGATTCTTGGCTCCATCCATTCTATTGTTGTTTCCCTGTTAAATCATTCTTTATTTCAGTTAATGAATCCTTCTGACTGGACTGTTTTCTCTTAAGTTCCTTAAGCATCCTTATAACCATCATTTTGAACCATGCATCTGATAGATGGCTTCGCGCCCTTTTGTTTAGTTCTAAGTTTTGATCTGTTTGTTCATTTTGGCTATGTTTCTTTGTCTTCTTGTTTTGGCAGCCTCCCTGTGTTTGTTTTTATGTATTAGGTAGAGCCGCTATCCCTCTGTATCTCGGTCATGTGGCCTAATGTAGTAGGTGTCCTGTGGGGTCCAGTAGCATAGCTTTCCCTATCACTCAGGCTGTGTATTTGAGGTCCACCCTCATGTGGGCTGAATACCCTCCTCTTGTAGTTGAGTCTTTGTTACTGTTGGCAGGTCAGTGGGAAGGATTTATGCAGGCCAGTCAGCTGCAAGGACTGGCTGTGACCACTGACCACCAACCTCCACCCTCTGTGGAGGATCTGCTGTGCAGGGGCAGGGTGGTGGTGTTACAGTGTGGTCTGTAGCTGTCCACTGGGTGCACAGGCTCTGGGGTTTCTCACGTGGTGCAGGCCTGGATCATCCCACACCTGTGTTTTGCCCAGGGCCACTCTGCCTGAGCTATAAACCAATCTGAGATGCTGCTACTTGTGCTGAGCTTGGACATTCTTAAGCAAAGGCACACTGTGAATCTAGGGTGGCTGTTACTACTGCCAACCTTGGAGCCACGTAGCTAGAAGAACTGGGGCTGGAGACTCACTGAAACCAGCTGTAGCTTCTTTGAGAGGGTTTAGGAAGTTGTGCAGCGTAAGCCAAGACCAGTCATTCAGATAGAAAACTTACTGTTAACAGCTTGGGTGGACCTATAAATTGGGTAGGATGGAGTCTCTGGGTATCTCCAGGGCGAGGCCAATAGTGTTTGCCAGGTTGATGGAGTCTCAGATATGGCACCTACCTGTCTGCTCTGTGGCCCTGTGCAAGGAGGGTTCAATAAAGGGACAGTGGCCTCTGCCCTCCTTTCTGCCTGGGAGAAAGCTGTCCCCAGCTCTCACCTCGATGCCAGTCACTTCAGTTCCTCCCTGTATGCCACTGGTGCCTTTCATGCTGCTGCCCCAGTGCTGGAGTTCAGAGGGAGTGAGTCTGAATAGGTGAGTCCATGAGTGGGTCCTTTAAGAGAAACTACTTGGAACTCCCAAATTTTCTTCCATCAGCTCAGTCCCCACTGGTTTTTGCAGGCAGAAGTTACAGGGACTTATCTTCCTGGCACTGGAACACTGGGCTGGGAGATCGGGTGTGGGGCTGGGACTCCTCACTCCTTATATATCCCTCCTGAATTTTTATCTATCATGCATGGATGTGGGATCAGCCCATTCTGCATCTTCGCCACTCTTACCAGTCCAAACGGGTGTGTTTTCTTTAATTTTGTGGTTGACTTCCTTTCAACAGGATTTCTAATGATTCTGAGCAATGGTTCCATAATTTAGTTGTGATTTTGATGTTGCTGTGTGAGGAGGTAAGCCATTGTTCATCTGCCCTTCTTGACTTAATGTCCTGAATCCTTTTCAAAATCTAGTAAGAGTCACCTCCTAATTTATCTTCAATGTCAACCCAGATTTCAAATCAAATCCTTAAGGGTTTAAAATGCATCCACTCCAGGGCTAGGTCTGTGCTAGAGGCTGCAGAGGGGGATGCCTGCTGTGCCCCCAAAGAGCTAGTGCGCCTGCTCAAAAATTTCTCACGATGTTTTTCATCACTGTACTTCCCGGTAATACTGTAGCTATTAATTGATTGTCCTTTCAACCAATATTAGTTGAGTCCTTATTATGTACTAGATACTAAGTTGGGAAGTAAGTATGGGGTGGAGAGGCACAATGGAGGAATACAAAATAAATGAGAGTGCACTTCTCCCTCTTGAGGTACGCACTGTATAGAGTGACAGACATACTGTTTTCAAATAATTAAGTTGCATCATGATTAAGTTCTAGAATGGCTTACCTGAGGAGATGACATTTGAGGAGGTCTTGAAGAAAAGTAGCCAGGAGAAAGAATGAATTTCTACACAGAAAATCAAATGTCCAAAGTAATGGAAGCATGCTGTGTTTGAGAACTGGTAAATAGTTTCTATGAATGAAGCAAAGATTTGGGGATAGAAAGCATGTAAGTGTAGGGGGAGTTAGGGTTTCCTCTCCCTTTTCAGGTAGCACTTGGTCTGTAAAAGTAGAAAAGGCCTACATCTTTCTCCAACTATGCATAACATTTAGCTGTGTTTTTTTCCCTAACCTTCAACCCATTGAATTTATATACCTCTTTTGTTAAGACCCTTAAGGGTAAGGTCTCATAAGGATCCCTTCTTATTTATGTTTGTATCTTTCATAAAATGTTAAGTATTACATTTTGCTTATGGTAGGCTTTCAGTATTTGTCAAATGCTAATTTTTAAATTTGTGCTGCTTAAAAATATTTCTAACACATATATTCTTGCCTTAATTATCAGTGTGATCCTGTGATGTTTTTTAATATTTGCCTTTTTTTTTTTTTTTTTTTTTTTTTTTGGTGACAAAAGATAGCTACTCTCTCAAGATCACAAGTAGAAAGTAGTGGAGCTGGTTCCAACACCCAGTTGATGTGGTTCAAGCCCATGCTTTTATGTTTAGTCTGCCTTAATCTAGTAGAGAGAGAAGGATAAACATAAAGTGATAGTGTAAATATACCTTTAAAATCATGTTACTTTGGCTAGGATTACCAAAGTGAATAAATAGGAACATTCATGACCTTGATGGTTGAATGAGGATGACTACCATGATATATGTCAAAGGTGACATGGGTCTGTCTGAGAAGGCATGCCTGAGGAAAGTTGACTTTAAATTAAAATCGTGAAGATTTGGAAACTACAAAAGTGTAAGCTCGTAGAATGTTTCATTCATCAGGGAAAATGTAAGCAAAAAGGAGAGAATTAGTTAAGCACATGAAATGGGAGATATTTGACTGCCTAAGAATAGAATTTTAATTATTTGGAAAACAATTTTACTTTTAGGATAAGATAGTGATTTGAAACTTAGAGGCACAATAATGTGGATATTTTGTCAAAAATGAAATCTTACAACATTATGAAGCAAGTTGAATGGTAGAGAAAGTTTATATCAGGAAAAGTAGATGGTACCTCATTAGAAGTTTTCTAAAGATATTATAATACCTATATTATCTATATTCTTGCAGAAGCAGCATTGGTCTCTGAACACCTGCATGCATTTATATAAACCACTTCTTACCTACTGATTAGGCTGATTGATGTTCAAATGTAGAGAGCAGATTGATTGTTTCAAAATTAGGGGCTCCAAAGATTTGAAAGAGCAATTATGGGAAAATATCATTTGGTGGTCTCTCTTAGAGCATTACCTAGGGCAATTGGTAAAATTAGAAAATATTTCTTTTACTTTATGTTTTTATTTTATGTCCAGTTTCATTCTTTTGGGTTACCTACTGATGTCTGGTAGTCACCACTTAACATGCCCAATTTTTCTTAGTTGTGTTTTCTTAATAAATTTATATGTGTATGCATAACCTGTTTTTTAATCTTAGTAAATAATAAATATTACTTAATGTACCATTAGTAAATGTACTGTCCTAGATGATTATCAAAAGCTCATTTCATACTTTACCTTGGTGTTTAAATTTCCCAAACAGAATGAGATCTAGGCAATTAAAATAACATTGTAATTGTTTGTTGACTCGTATATGCTGTGTTTAATTTTCCTGAGTATTTTATCTTTTTCACTTCAAAAACGGCAATTCTAAACTGTGTTTATCTAGCACAACGAAAGAATTATTATCATTTTTTGATTGCATGGCATTTGACATGTTTGGTCATGTATTTTCATCATGAAAATAATTCACTTATTTGATGTCTTCTATACCTTGAACGACGATTATCAGTTTACAGTCG
This sequence comes from Noctilio leporinus, assembly GCA_004026585.1. Lineage (NCBI taxonomy): Eukaryota > Metazoa > Chordata > Mammalia > Chiroptera > Noctilionidae > Noctilio > Noctilio leporinus. Next base: position 614,756 of record PVIW01000250.1, read on the forward strand.
CAATTTGATGCTTATTAATTTAGTTAGGTTTTTAGTATGCTTTAGTTTTCTTTTTTTTTAACAGGACATTTTTTTGCCTATAAAATAGTCTTTGAGAATAAAATGATTTTGATTTTTGTAGCTGTATGTGTATTTGTGTATGTATATGCACATACATGGACATGTAGTGGTACCCATTAATCTATGAAATTGTACAATATACAATCTAAATTATATATTTTAATAGTGAGAAATTAAGACTTTGGAGCTGTTAATATTTTTATGCATGTTCCTATCTTTTAAACATTCTTAAATTTTCAAAAGATAATTTTGCAACTATATTATATTTTAAACTCCAACTTTGTATTTGGTACATTTTTGATACCTGACAAATGTAATTTTGTTAGATTACTGTGTTTTGGAAATAGCCTTAATAGTAAACCAGTACAGACTAAGAATTTTTCTGTAAATGCAGAACAAAAGCAAAAAAGTATCCAGTTTTGAATCCGCATATAGTTAACATGTATAATGGATTTTATTGATAATACATTACTACAGTGAGTGGTTATATTACTTCAACTTGTCCTTGTATATGTTAACTCATGGACTCAGACTTAGGAAACATTTAAGTTTTCATTTTGAAATTAAAGGAAGGTACAAGTTTTAAATACTATCAATCATCACCACATTGCTTATTTACTGTTTATTTCATCTGCATTGCTCTTCATATTGCTTTTAGTACTAAAAAAATATTAAGCTAAAAAATACTTTTAAAAATCCTGATATTGTTTTATGTTAACAAATACCACCAATCCCTGTGAAGGAGAAAAACCATTGATCAAATTCTAATGTACATTAATAAACCAGTAAGTTTAAGAAAGAGCACCAATTAAGGTGCTCTTAATGTACAATAAAATGTACATTAAGAGCACCTTTTCCCAAGCATTTCATAGTCCTTTGTAACATGTTTCCACCGCTCCTAAAGGGAAAGGACCCTATCCTCTATACATTTTTAAATGTGGGAGGGGGGTTTGGTTTGGGGTTTGGTTTTGTTTTACGTTTAATTGTGGGCATGTTATTTTTCTGGCTTTTATATGTTTTATATTTACAAATTGGCATATATATATTTATATGTGTGTATCTTACACATGAGGTCTGTCCCAAAAGTATCAAGCCAATATCAATATAATTAGTAGGAAAATATAGAACTAGAGCATATTAAATAAATAGTTATTGTCTGAAATGGCTTATAATTGGTTGAGAATTGTGTTGAAGCCTTGGGTGATGATAGCTTTTATTAACATTTTGAATGTCCTCATTTTATCCGAAACAACTATTTCCATAATTACATAATCAGTACAATTGTATAATTGCTACTCGCTGGAAAGATTTTAATTTCATATTAGATAAATACATTCAGTAGAATGACATCTGCATAAAATGTGTATTTAAATTTTCATTACGATAGTTTATGCAAAATGTTTTTTCTGAGATTATGATGCTTTGAATTGATTTTTCTTCAACAGAATGTTTTTAGGCTTTAACATAGCAACTGAAAGATCCGTGCATTTCCTAAACTTTGAAATGGAGAAAATTAGGCTGGTCTTTTGATAAAAGATTCAGATTGTGTGTTTTTCCGTATGTTTTCTTAACAAATTTGCTAACAGATTTCAGAAACATTTCCAACCGATTTTTTCACTTATGGAAGAGAGAAAAATATTTTTTAAATGACTTAAGACTTTTTTTTACTTTTTGATTTTTCTTTTTTTTGGTATTTTAAAAAGTGATAACTAGTTCACATATAGCACATGCCATTGTTACGCATAGTGATAGTTGCAGTATTATACAATCTATATTATTCACCTTTTCTTTATAAAACCACAGACTGCTGTCATGAAACAAATCTGGGTTATACTGGAACAGATAAATCGTCAGATACAGAGTTTTAAAGTTTCTTTCTCGCATTAACTGTGTTGAGCTTTAAATCAACGTCTGGCTCTTAATTTTAGTAAAATGGCATGACACACTATATCCATGGAGAGCTTTTGACAAAATGTATTGGAACTTTTTTCATGTGTGGTTTACTCAGGCGGCTTCAGTTTCCCTTTAGTGAAATAATATTTCAGTGCTGGTGCTAGAGTACAGAACAATGTGTTACTATGAACGCATCTTCTGCAGCTGATGTCCTGTGCCCTTGCTTTGTTGATATTTTTCTTTCTTAAACTTTGTCGCTCAGACTATCTTTAATGCTAGCCAAGGAGTCAGGGATTTGGACGTATTTTCATGGACTTCCAAAGCTTTTTTCCCCCAGGTGAGTTAAGGTATTTCAGCATGTGTAACAAATTTACATGATATCCTTTGAAGTCTTTGCTTAAAATCAGTAATTTTTTTTACCAAAAAAAAGACCTGTGTAGAGTGCTGCAGTCAAGTTTCCTGCATAATCGTTTTCCCTCTACTTCTCCCAAAGAATGTATTGCTAGTTTAAGTTAAATTCTCCCACAATGACATCCAAGTCTAGCTTTTTCAGAACTAGTCTTTTGAGGTGGGAGAGTCCTGACCCTGTGGCTCGTCTGGTTTCCGTGGTGGTGGCAGGGTGCCGTTTTGAACGTTCAGCTGAGGACGAGTGGAGAATAGAGTGTATGTGCCGGTGCCCCGCTCACGTTCCTGTGGAGAACGGAACTGGGCCCGAGGATTGCTTGAACGGAAAAGGCACCGTTCTTACTTTGTCTGCTGCTTCTTTTTAAACTCTTTAGGGTTAAAATATTGCATAGTTTTTGTTTTATATTTACTTATTAGTTTATTGAATTAAATATTTTAATAAAATAATGCTTTCAGTGAGTAACTTGCAATTAATAGTTTTTGCCATCACTTACCTTTTAGTGCTACCCTGAATGATCAAAAGTTGGAAATACAATTAAACTTAATTAAATGCTCTAAATGTATTATTAAATACCAGTGAGATTATTTTTCTGTAAATCTATTAATATTTGCTTGTGATTTTTTAGTGTCAGACCATTTAATCTTTTATCTTCAGTTGTAATAAGGACTAACTTGCCTCTTCCAACTTTGAAATAGCATGACATATTTACTAAAATTGACCATACGCAAGTTGACATTTCTAAATATTTACTGAAAACCTTGTAAATGTAGTAACTCAGTTTAAACTTCAGGCTCTACTGTCCAATTTTGAGTGCTCCTCATATTCACATTTTTGTGCACATGGACATGTTTTTGCATGGGTGTATAAAACAGATATTTTAAAGGTTATTTTAGATTATAAATCTATTCTGATTTTTTCAAGTATTTAAAATTCTCATTTTTATTAAATTGCCAATATACATAGCTAAAGAATTTCAGATTAAGTATAGTATAATAATTACAGTAAATATAAATAAATATTATCTAGTGCATATTTGTATAACTAAAATTTGATTATTGATCAAACAATAAAATTTACAAAATATTATGTGAAGGTTTAAGGTTACTTAATTTTCCCTGTGCCATCATATATTGAATTAAAGCTGCAATACACAGAATCCACATTTTTTTAACCTCAGGATTTTATTTTTTATTTAATGGACATATTTACAAACCTCTTAATGTGAGAACATTTATAGGGACAGAACTATTCAGTAATATTATATCATGCATAATATATTTGAGTTTTTATTTCATTTTATTCTAGCATTACTAAATACTAATTTCAACCTAATGTTTCAGTAAATGATGATCCATTATGATCTTTTACTGAATTTCAATATGGAGCAGTGTATAGAGTATATATTACTGTATTTAAGATTGCCATTTAATCTGCTTCAAAGCAGTAATAATGAAAATGAAAAAATCCCTGGTATGGAACTTTGATATACACTTAGTTGGAAAGAACAAATATGGGAAAGTTGTTATTCCTCTTTATTGCATTTACGTAGGGAACAATTTTATCACAACATTCGGATTCAAAAGAAAATTTAGGGCATGTTATTTTCTTTCATGTGGAAATGGCATTTATATCCAAATGCATTGTAATGATGTAAAAATGCCTGTTGAATGTTACTCTCTCTTCTGTACTAAAAATATAATCATATTTTTCTGTTAATAGCTTTATATCACTGTTAAAAAGTGGCCTAAAAAATCTAGTAAGACATCTTTTTTTGTACCATGTTAAAAAGTATGAGTTGTTAAAATCTTACCTTCTTATTCATTTATAACTAGTAAATATTAAGATGTACCTGATACAATGTACAAGATATAATTTTGTCATCATTGTTGTTGCTAATTGTAAATGAACCTCAAAAGTCTTAACACCTATTTTCTCTATCTGCAAATAATTATTATAGACAAAAAATGTAAGGAAATGAAAATTTAGGCTTTTTAACCTATATCAACATATAGTAATGCAGTAATGATGATTAAAATTATTCACTTGTTCACAAAGTAAACTTGTTTCTCCTGTTAAATGTTTCATTAAAAGATAAAAAAAGAAAGTACTATATTTCTCAAATTTTGACGGACTAAAGTCTAGGGTTTAGTTACTGTCCTGTTATATTTTCTTCTCTTCAACTTTAATTTTATTCAGCATTGAGAAACTGAACAACTCTTCAGTGGTGGTGTTGACTAACCCTTCAGTTATCTTTACACATGTATTCTCTTTCTTAATTGACAGTATTATAAATTGTCACAAAAGCTATTCATAAGGAGATGTTGAAAGTGATAATAGATTGTATTTTATTTTTTTTTCCTATTCAAATTTTCAGGAACCTAAAACTAATACTGATGACTTTTTCAAAGACATAAACTCCTGCTGCCCACAGGAAGCAGTGATGCAAGAACAGGAGATGCCGTTCTTGCGCGCAGGCCCGGGCATGTACAAGGTAGTGAAGACAGGACCTTCCGGCCACAACATCCGAAGTTGCCCTAACCTTAGAGGTATCCCAATTGGAATGCTAGTTCTGGGAAACAAAGTCAAAGCAGTGGGAGAGGTATGGATTCTTGTAGCTTCGTGACTTCTAAGATTCTAGTTTTTAATACAATACAACCGAAACATCTTTTTCTTACGAACATTGCCATTTTCATCCAGGTTTTTAAATGCTGATGTTTTATCTCTATCTGTATCGAAAACATTTAACATAACTTTTCTGTGCTTCTTTTCTAATAACTTTATTCTCATAATTATCCTTGTGAAAATATATCAACAAAATGATGTATATGTGTATGTAAATGTTTGATATCTGCATATATCTTTTTATTATTATAAGTGTACTATATGGTCATGGATTTGCAGCACTTTAAATCATTAGCAATGGCCCTGTTCAGGGAGCTCAGTGGGTTAGAGTGTCGTCTGGATGTGGGTTGATCCCTGATGAGGGCACATACAAGAATCAGCCATGAATGCAACAATAAGTGGGAAAGCAAATTGTTGTCTGTCTGCCTCTCTCTCTCTCTCTCTCTCTCTCTCACCAATAATTTTTTTTAAATTAATATTTGCTGTGGATCAGTATGCAGATGTGATATATACACAGGGTTTCTTTTCTTTGTTCCTGTTCATGGATGTCCCTGAAGTCCTGAGCAAACAAAATTACTCTTTCATCAACTGCGGCATTTGCCTCAGCTGATGAACTTGAAGATGTAGTGTGTCATGCTATTTCTCAATGTCAATGTCATTTTCTAATGGCATTATAGGCACTGCCAATATAAATAAAGAAGTATGTTGTGTTGTGACATTTTAGATGTCTGAAGAAAGAGCCACGTGTTTTTGGGTAACATTTAAAATTATTTAGGGATTATCCTTGGGCCTTAAAAGTTATTTTAACTCAAGTCATAAATAAGCAGTATTTTACGCAACTTTTTATTGATCTCTGTCTCACCTCAGGCTGTGGTCTTAATTTCAGAAACTAACTTCATAGATATTTATTGGATGATTGCACTGTTCAAACTCTTAAACTTTTTGCTGGGTTTCAGCGTGAGCGCCTTGAAAGAATCAAGCCAATCAATCATGCTTTTTGTTATGTACTAGGTAACCAATTCGGAAGGTACATGGGTGCAGCTGGATAAGAACAGCATGGTAGAATTCTGTGAGAGTGATGAAGGAGAGGCATGGTCCTTAGCTAGAGACAGAGGCGGAAACCAGTACCTGCGACATGAAGATGGCAAGTTGGCTTACGTTTGTGATTTACTCCTATTAGCCTTTGAAATGCAGACACTTAAAGCATATTGTAGTTCTTTTATTGTAAATAGCTCATTTTGTGTTTAAAAGCAAAATTAGTGTTAAAAATCTTGCAATTGTTAATACTTGGCTGCTAAATGAAAAGCACATCAAAGAAGAGAATTAAAAGAAAATGTGGAACATAAGAACCTATCTTTGTAAGACATGCTTTTTATTAATATGAATTTATGTGTATATTCTTCTGTACCAGTCCAGGACTGAGTGGTTATCCTTTCTGCCACTAAGTGGAAGTTTGGTCTTCAAACCTCCAATCACAGTACTTCTCCTAGGCAATTTCATTCCATTGAATTTTGTATCAAGAAAAAAAAATAGATGCAAAGTATCTTTTAGGCATTTTCTATTTTGTTATTAGGGTTTCAACTTGAACCTTCATTTTACTTTTACAACAGTGATCTCATTTAATAGAATATTTTCTGTTCTGTCCCCCTCCCTCATTCTCCTGGTGGCAATAACTTGCTCATCAGAATCCAGACCACATCATCAGTTGGGTGAAGCTTTAGTTCGCTGATCCTGACAAGAGTCAAGAACTCCCTCCGTGTTTCTAAAGAACAGTATTCACCTCTAGAACAAAACTGATATTATATTGAAGTTAATTTTTTCTTTATACCCAGATTGTGAGTCCCTTATGGACAGGCACAGGGTTTGTATTTTAAGATTTTATTTATTTTTAGAGAAAGGGGAGGAGAGGGAGAGAAACCTCAACCAATTGCTTATTGTGCACACCCCAGCCTGGGACCTAACCTGCAGCCCAGGGGACCAGGAGTTGAATGAGTGATCATTCAGTTTGCACAACAGTGCCCAACCAAATGAGCTGCACTGGTCAGGATGAGGACAGGTTTTCCATCTTTGTAGTCGTAGTTCTGAAACAATTTTTGCACATGCTAATTGCTCATCAAGTTTTATAACTGCAAGTAAGCCACTAAAGTATTAGTAGGGCATCAAAATAAATGGGTATATAAAGTATAAACTTTTCTTCCAAATCGCAAAATTACAGGGGTAATGTCAGATAAAAAGGACATGCTTCTTCATTCCAAAAAAGAGTAAACATATAACATTCATTATCCAAGGGGTAAGCATAAATGATTAAAAAAACTTTTGATACTTGCTTAAATGACAGATTACATTTAGAAGTACCTGTTAACATTGTACATAAAACATTCTACCTTTTTCCCCATAATAAGCCTTTGAAATAGGTTATATTCATTTTACTGAAAAGGAAACTAAAGTTCGTAGAATTTTAAATGCCTTGCCAATGGTTATAAAGCTGGATGCATGGCAGATGTAAGACTTGAGTGAGAATCTGTGATTCAGAGTCTGTACGCACTACACCGTACCAACTGCATCCATAATTCATTGATCATAGCTTAGAACCAGTCCTCTTTCTTGTTTTTACAGGTGAAGTTTTCTTAGTCAAAGATAATGTCATAAAATAATGTTGAGATGGCAAAACTATTCATTATGTTTTGAAAAAGAAAAAGGCTTCATTTGATATAAATCAGACAATTTACAAAACAACCTTTCCATTTACAATATGCTTTCTGCATATTATAAGGTTTACTACATATTCATAAGTTCTTAAACATTTTCACTATTTAGAGATAATCAGATATAAATGAAAATACCTAAAGTAAGATCAGTTTAACATAAGACATAGTTAAATAATACAAGAATGATTTAGGTGACTGTCAAAGAGCTTTTCTAGCTTATAGTCATTTCAACTGGCAATGGAGTATAGGGTGTGAGAGCGGACTCCTGAGCTGAACTGCCAGGGTCCAGGCCCCGCTCCACTGCTGTTGAGTTATGTGAGCTGTTGAGTTATGTGACCGTGGCCAATTTGCCTACTATCTCTGTTCCCCAGTTTTCTCATTTACAATGCGTGGATACTGTCATAAGTTCTATATAAAAGACAAATGAACAAATAACCACTTTATGATCTTTGAGTCATAATGTGAGTCTTAATTTTTTTAACATAGAAACTAGGGTGATAAGGAAAGAATAAAAAGAATTTTAAAAAAGGAAAAAGGACTCATGGACATGAACACCAGTGTGGTGATTGCAGAAGGAGGAGGGTGTTAGGGGGTTAAGTACAATAAAAATTTAAAAATAAGTTAGTGCTTTAAAACCCCTAAGATTACTTAATACAGTATCTGCATAGTCTGATCATTGGAATTAGCATGTAAATAACTAACATGGCACTGTAGTAATTTATTTATATAAGGTAGTATGAGTGAAACAAAAGTTATTGGCCTTCGGTATTCATAAATAAAACTAAGAAGCAAAGCTACTACTATGGCCAAAACAGACTTTATACTTGGTGCTAGGCCATTCTGAGTCTAGAAGGTGAGAGCAATGCTGCCTTTTCCATTCAGATGACCACTATTCATGAGTATTTTCCAGAAGCAATATTCCACTGCTGAAATATCTTCCACTGAAGATTATTGCCTAAGGGAAGTGCTATGATTGGTTTATTGAAAAAGTCTAGGAATGCTGGTAAAGGGATAGATTGTATATTACCCACAGGTACAGCAGAATTCTGATAAACAGGTGGAAGAAAATGCTCCACCGTATTCTTCTAGTTTTATTTTTCTATTTAAAGGAATATTGAATTTCAAAAAATAAGTTTAAAACTTTACTATTCATAATGTTATTTTTAACATTATGTTACTTTTCTCTCCTCTTTACATTTCATGGAGCTGTTTTTATGTTGCCTTTTTAAGCTGGCATTATATGAATATTAAATTATGATATTAGTGGGTTTTAGTATTATATCAGATAGAATTTTATAGCCACTTGTTAATAGGAGATTTACTTAGTTTACCAATGTTAATTTGCATTGTTGCCATTTGTAAACCAGATGAAATATTTGCCATTTCTTTCTTAAAATAAGAATTCTGATACATTTGTTGACTTGAGTATGTATTAATAGCTCAAACCACATAACCTGGTTTATCATCATTTTTATGTAGGGAATATCCTTATGAAATAAGTAAAAAGTTAAAATTTTCTGTAATTTTCATATGCAAAATTTAAAATATTTTATAAGTCCATATACCAAGACATTTTGAATACTTTTTTCCTATTTGAATACTAATACACAAAATATTCTGATTTCTGGTTTATAGGGTTTCCAGTTTTGTTTTGTAAAGTGCTCTTATATAAATTGGTTATAAATATCATTTTATGGTCCCGAAATATTAATATACAGTCAGTGATGTATTTCTATCACAATAAAGGTAAATTGGTTCCATAAGAGAATAACATTTTTCTGAATTTCACTGTATATTGATCAGTGAAAACAAAGATTTGTCATGTACTTTGTCAGTGTCAGTGACCTAATTGGTAAAGTTCTTATCAAATCTAAATAGGTATTTTAATATCTGACCATCATAAAATCTTTCTTATAATTTTCTCTGTATTCTTTTCTTTTTTTAAGTTTTGGACCTTTGCCCTATTAGAGGCATTCTAGTTATTTTTGTGTGTGTTTTTTTTTTAAGATTTTATTTATTATTTTTAGAGAGAGGGGATGGGAGAGAGGCAGAGAAGGAGAGAGACATCAGTGTATGGTTGCCTTTCACCTGCCTCCAGCTACAGACCTGGCTGGAGACCTAGCTTGCAACCTGTTCTCTGTATTCTTAAACATGGGATAACACATAAGAAGCCCATTTTATAGTTGTGCTTTTTTTTTTGTAGAACAAGTTCTTCTGGATCAGAATTCTCAAACTCCTCCTCCAAGCCCTTTCTCAGTGCAAGCTTTTAACAAAGGGGCAAGCTGCAGTGCCCAAGGATTTGATTATGGACTTGGAAATAATAAAGGTAGGTATTCATAAATAGTCTTTTGCATACCTAATTTAATACTTTTATTACCTTCTTTTCTGCCCGTTATAATTACTCTTTACCCACAAAACTTTATTAATGTTTATTTTTAGAAAACAGTAAAAATGTTTACAGGTTTCTTTAATACTATTGTTTTTGTTTGTTTTAGCTTATGTTCACAATTAAGTTTACTTATTTGTTCCTGTGCTAAATACACTCATTTTCAGTTTGCATCATAAAGATTCTGTGTCACTGCATCTAGACAAAGAACTGTTTTCTGTTGCTTATTATTATTAGGAGTAATGTTAATAAACAAAAAAGAACTTCCTGAGTGATCCACTTAAAATGAATTTTAAGTAATATTGCACATCAACTTTATTAAATTTGTATAGTTTTGAATGTCTAACCAAGTTATTTTAGTTAACGTAGAATTATGTGACATGATATCTTGTATTTGGTATGTATAATGAAGCTGAAAGAAATTCTAAGCCATATAAAATGTATACAACTTTTTGGCTGCATTAATAGAAAAGACCAGCATCTTGGACACTTGAATCAATAGTTATTTTGAAATAATATATACCTGAATTTCATCCAGAATTTCATTTGTGTGTAAATTCCGACACATTCATGTTCTTTGCTATGAATCTGATCCTGACTCTCAGAATCAGCCATGTTGTCAGCAGTTAGCGTGCAGTTGGATTATAGGTTAAAGGGAGAAAATAACTTTCATGAAAGTAGTTTTAGGTGTTCTACTAAGTCACAGGATTTGATTGCAAGAAATATTACAGTGTCATTTTACCTGATTCGGAGAGCAACTGAAGTAATGAAATAGTCTACACAAAAAACAAGATTGCATCAATATAGAGGAAATACTCAACTTACAATAAAATCGCTTGATTTCATACTATTTTCCACAGAATATTTTTATGAAGGAAGCCTAACTACAGATTGATTTTGCTTGTTCCTCTTCTGTTGTGCTGCTGTCTCCTGCAGGTGTGCTTGCTCATGTTTGGCAGCTCAGATTTCAACAAACATTAGCTAAGTCTTCATAGTTCTGTAGGCTAAACTCTTGGTAGTGTTTTCTTCATGTCTCCTTTTACTATTGTCAGTCCTTAAATTTCAATCTCAGTGCTTACCACTACTATACTTCTAATGTGTTTGAAAGCCACATTTAATTCAAAGTTTATGTTTTCTGTCTCAAAAATGTCTAAATTGTACTTAGTGGCTATTACTTTAGATCAGTACATGAAACATAATTTATTGAAACATCATAAAAGTAAACTTATGCTACTGACAGCATCTTATTAAATACAAATAAGTAGCATGGACTTATTAATATACTTTTTAAATGTTTAAGTGAAATAAAAAATGTTAAACTTTAATCTGACTATACCTGACATTTATTTACCATCTTACTTTTAACAACAGTTCCCGTTTTATTTAACTGTACACTATTCAAGATCAAGAAATTAGTTGTACAAAAATTTTTCCTCTTTAAGACAATTTTATAAAATTCTTCATACTCTCTGAAATTCTTTTTGTAACCTACAGCATTAATTTTTTGAAAATAAAGATATGGCCCTGGCTGGTGGCACAATGGATAAGGCATCAGCCTGCGAGCCCAAAGGTCACTGGTTCAATTCCCCAGCCAGGACACATAACCAGGTCTCCAGCCAGGTCTCCAGCCAGGTCCGTGGTTAGAGGCAGGTGAAAGGCAACCATACATTGATGTCTCTCTCCCTCTCCGCCTCTCTTCCTTCCCCTCTCTCTAAGAATAATAAATAAAATCTTTAAAAAAAATAAAGATATGTAGATATACAGTTCTTTCATGTAAATCTATTTCTGTTGATGCTGCATTTGAAATGTTCATTTACAAAGCTTTGTAAAATTTCAAGAATATGGCTGGTACTGTTTTCCAGCTTGTGCATATGTCCAGATAGGGTTTTTTTGCTCACCAGCATCATTTAAACTATTTAATATATATATCAGTATAAATGAGGAACTGTCATTATCCAATTACATTATTTCATATTTTAGAAAAGGTTTTTCTGTTAATATCTTTTGTATTTAATATTAAGGGAAAATGTCAGAATTCATATTTGAGATACAATTTGTTAGGTAGCTCATATTCTTTTTTATCTTACTGTCTTATAGAATTTATATTATCCATTAAAGCAAAAGAGTCCATGCTTTTAAGAATGTATAATTTCTTTGGCAATAACAATTTTAAAAAAGAAAATATTAACCTTATAACTATAATGTAAAGATATTACTAAGTCAGTAACATGTACTTTGCCTCCCTTGAACTCTACATTTAAAAAAATTTATTTGCCAATTTTCTTCATGAAGGGTTCTGTATTTGAGGCAGGGTGATGTTAGTCATTGTCAAGTAGTATGTAGAAGACATTCACTTAGATCTTTATTTTTACTTACATGATGCTCAATCAACTTACAGATTCTTCATAGACTGTATTCTCTCCTATGCTGTTGCTAGATGTTGTATATGAATTTAAATTGATTTGGGCTATTTTAATAGATTGTGTGGGTGCTTCTGTTATTAAAACAGCATGCAATTTTTGGTCCCTGATTTGAGGATAGTGATCACTAACTTCCATGCATTCTGAATTGGCATAGTTTTATTTAGTGTTAAACTTTATCTGAATGTCATGAAGCACCATATACTTTGCCATTTTGGATGTTAATTCATAACAAGTTGTAGTTTTGACTGTTTTGCCCACTGCAGGTGACCAACTGAGTGCCATACTGAATTCCATTCAGTCACGGCCCAGTCTCCCAGCTCCTTCCATCTTTGATCAAGCTGCAAAGCCTCCCTCTTCCCTAGTCCACAGCCCATTTGTGTTCGGACAGCCCCTTTCCTTCCAGCAGCCTCAGCTTCAGAGTAAGTCTGTCTTACCTGCCTCATCAAGCTGTTTCTGAAGCTTTGCTCTGAGTTGTTCATCAATTGCTTATCAACTCACCGGACTGGTTTTGTTTCATGAAGATGTTACCCCTCCCCACATCTTTTAGTCATGTAAGCTATTTTGAGCTAAGACATTCTGCAGCTAAAACATTTGTTTTTAATCACACTTTTTAAAGGTATTTATTAAAATATGACTATTATGCTTTCTAGTGTTAATTCCTGTATTAGACAATATATACATGTTAGGAAATACATATATATCTAAAATTTTTCTTTTATACTATGCATGACTGCTAAGCACCAGTTATAGGGCTATCTTTCCTTGCCTTACGCTTGGTTTCTGTTATCTGGAGATGCCAGCAGGCGGGAGAGACTGTACTGGGTAGGTTTGTTCCTTTTAAGTGAATTTCGTACTTGTCAAATGTATAGCAATGTAGGTTTCCAGATTTTCTCAAACTGTTGTTTCTTCTTTTGCTTTTTATTATTTTTTGCTGTTGTTTTTGTTTTTGATACTTTAAACTGATCATTTGATTCTAGTTTTGTCTCCTAGGATTGCCCTAGCCCTTAATGCATGATAGTAACTCACAATATGGAAAACGTCACCTAACTGAGTGTTCCTTTTTCTTAATGACGACCTCATGCTTCAACACAACCTTCTCTTAAATTCCTTAAAATATAACAGTATGTTTTTCTTGGCCTTCAGTTCTCATGTTGTCTATATAATATATAAGCATATTCACTGAGCAAGATAGTTTATGAAAGTCTTAGATTACACACCTACTATTTGAATTCCAATGCAGGACCTCTTTGCTTTAATACATTTACAATGAGGTCTAAGTTATACAAAAATATTTTAATGACTATTTTTAGGATTACTTAAAATAATGCCAGTTTGTTTAGTTTTTATTAGGAACCAGGGTAATATACAGTTAGCAAATGATGTTATTCACAATGATATAATTATCCACCTTATAAGTAATACCAATTTACCTAATCACCTCTCTTCATGTATGATGTTCATTTGCATGTCTCTTAAAAGGAGAACTTTAAGGAAATATAATAGTGTTATGTGTGTGAAATCATTTTTTTTTCTTCTTTGATAAGCATTATAAAAGAATAAAAGAGAAATAAATACTTAGTTTATTCATTTTACTTAGATGAATTCAGGTTGAAGGAAGTTTTAAAGGTAAGGACAAGGGGAAGAAACCAAAAAGGAAAATAAGTAATAGCCAGGCGTAAAATTTATATTGTATATAAAATTTTTAAACAAAATGATAATGACAAAGTGACAGCTGACAGGAGAACTGAGGGATAAGGACCTTTGTGGTCTGTCTAAAGAATCATTACAAATCTCAGAAACAAATATAATTACCATTTTTATTTTACCAAATTATTTAATAAACTATTTCAAAGCAAAATAAAAGACTGTGATAAATCAGATTTGTCTCTTTGAAAGGATCACAAAGGTTTATAACTGACATGTGTCAGTATAATTTCCCACATGTTGTGTCTAAGTGTTATCAGTACTACCACTTTCTTTACCACCATCTTGGGGCCAATTTGAAATCATGTCCTAGAAATATCCCATGTTCCAGTTCTCTGAATCATTACTTACCTGTGCTGAAGCAACAGGCATTACCAGGGCCTCTACCAACCTCTTATTCTCTGCAGAATTATTGCTAAAGTTTGACTTACAAATTCCAAAAACCAGACATCTTACTCTTTCACATAACTAAAAATGTTATGGATCTAAACATAGCTTTAGTATTTTAGAAATAAATTAGAATTGTAGTAATGCTGTCTTCCTAGGAAAATTAAATGTGGCTGAGTGCTCACTGATAAGGCTGCCTACGTAAGTTATCCTTCCCTGAACTTCACTGGTATCCATTCCACCAGCACTTTATCTTGCTTTAGAACATGGATTATGCATACTTCCTTTACTAAAGAGTAAAATGAGAACCGTTTTTGTTTTATACTTTTGTGAGGCTAAAATAAAATGATACATATAGAGGACCAATTTTTGCTTATACTGATCATCAGCATTATGTGCTGAATACTGTAATTAAGCACTTAGGTTGAGATAATGTCTCCATTTTACAGGTAAGGAAACAGGCTTAAAGAAGATAAATGATTTGCTATAAAAACATTCATATTAAGAAGGTAGATCCAGACATGAGGCCAGTTCTACTAACTAAAAGGCCATGTGTTAAATATTCCATTTTGCCTACTGTTAAATAATACCAAATTATATAAATACATTCTGCTTACATTTAGTTCTGGCTTCTAAAGTATTGGCTTTATATGGATTGGTTATTTTTACATTTATTGTTTAATTTTAGGCATGTAGCTTGGCTTGAATGGAAAATATTTCCTAAATTTTATAACTCTAGTTCCCAGCTAAGTCGATGAACTCTACAAAGATACACATAAACTGCCCTTCATAATAACGTTAATGTTCTCTAAGGAGAATGACCCAATAGGGAGAGAGTAATGGATGATACAAGAGACCGAGGAACAGTGCTTGATCAATATTTTTGATCAAGAAGGGAAGAGAAGATGATATCTAGCACAAAGTGAAAAGGTTGGCCAAGTAGGGGCATAAAGAGTTCGTACATCATGACTGGAGAGAAAGAAGGTATAATATTAGGGGCCCAAGAATGTTCTTTTGTTTCTTTGATTTTTTTCTCAGTAAAATAGGAAGCACACTTAGTATGCGGAGAATGTGTTGGTTGTTTGGGGAAAGAAGAGAAGTATGAAATAGTGATAGCTAACACACACCAAACATTTACTACATAACAGGCAGCATTATAATTACTTCATATGAATTAGCTCATATGATCATGCTAGAGAGCATGCTTCGGTTGAGAAATTTCATGCATTTGTAGCTTAGAGTGTTAATGCCCAGTGGTGGCATCTTCCACCAGGGAATGGGGCCACCTGGAAGGGTCTTACAAACCATACTTACTACTTTAGACTTCATCCTCTAAGCATAGGGAATAAAGTGGAGGAGCAGGCTTCATGTTCCACAGAACTTGAAACAAAAAGGGTGATGGGATCAGCTTTACATTTGTGAAAGAATGCAAGTATTATGAAAAAGGTCTGGAGAAAAGGCGGATGATAAAAATTTGGAAGTTCAAAGAAAGGTTGAACAGGGCTGTAAACCAGGGTAAATTACGGTGAAAATGAGGAAGAGGAAGAGTTTAGAAATATTTAGGCTGTAAAATGCACAGGACCTGCTAATTACAGTTGTGGGACTCAATCTGGAAGGAAGTCAGTTTTCTGGCTTTGTTCTGAAATAGAAACACACAATAAAGCAGGTTTTAAGGAAAAATTAGTTCAGTTAGGTAACTTAGCTTCAGTAAACTATAATATAATTTGAGTATGGAAAATATATTTAGCATCTTCATAACCCACAAAAGCATTGTTGACTTATAAATACACCATCAAATTATTCATATATACATTTTTAGTGAAAATGGTCATGATCATTCCAGCATTTTCATGATTTTGTGATTAGTTCAGAAAGCATTTTTTTAAGTATTTGAATTTTGTTTTCATATTAGGTCCTGTTTATCTCCCACCCTTCTCTGAAACTTCTACATTGTAATATATCTCATTAGCAAAATAAGATATATTATTGAGGTTTAAGTGTATACATTTTGATGAGTTTGGACCTATGCATACATCGCGATACTATCACCAAAATCAACTAAATGGTTATCGTTTGGATCAGACTCTGTCTCTTTTATTATTAGAGATTGACTGACTTCTCCCCACTCCCTTTAATTTATTTAGGAAACATGCCATATTGATAGGATGATGTAATTAATTTCTCATGTTCAAGGGGCCTAAGAACTTATCTAGCTCTCACTTTGGAGACAAGGGAACTCTCAGGGATCTTCCCAAGTTATTCAGTTAACTGGCAAATCTAAGACTTGAATAAGATTCTTAACTCACTCCAGTAATTTCTTTTTCCTATTACATCTCATACCTTACATAATCTGTGAAAATTGGAAAAACCAAGGGCTTATTTATTGTAACTTCCTTATTTTATACCTTAAATCCTGTGGCAGCATCCCTGATAAACTTTGCCAGATGGGAAATTCACATTATCACAGAGTTGTTCTGGTTGTCTGTTCCCAGTTTGTTAAGAGAATATAGAAACAAAAATCCTGCCTCCTGCCCCCCGGCCCAATAACAATAAAAGAAGGGAAGGACACCCCTGATTTATATCTATGGTTAATCCTTTTCCCAGATTTGAGGTAGTGACTGGTGCCTGTTTTGTTCTTCTCTCCAAATGGAAGGATTTTATCCCAGTGTTTTGGTTTCAGTTTCAGTTGTCTGCTCTATATAACTGTTGTATCCTTCTGAAGGCAGGACATGGTTACAGTTAATAATCACCTGATCAAAAGTGTCTGATTTCTGATACATAGGCACTGTTTTTTCCCTTCACAACTAGTAAACAATATGTGGAGAACCAGGTTTTTATTTCTGAGATCATCCTTAGCCTTCTTGTATCTCAAGTTACTGCTCAAGGAGCAATCTTTCATCTTTTCTTGAAATTTTTTGAAATTACTCTTTCTAAGTTCTAGGATATATACACATCAACGTTTCCTCTGAATTTTCCTATTTCATTCATCACAAACTCTGAAATGATATGCTTTTCCCTAATGTTGTGTCCCTTACCATATTTCCTGAGGACTTACTATATATTCAGTACAATTACATCTAGATGTCATTTAGAGATGAATCATGTTTTAGGGGTTATCTGTCTCACATATTTTCATTCATCTTCCTTTTACATTCATATCATGTAAATTAACATTCTATTCTAGTGAAAAGCTTATTTCTGTTTTATCCTTAAGTTGGAAGTTTTGTTCTTTCATTTTTTTATTACTCATTTAGTAAACTAACCTTTATATAAATAATAGTTAGCTCCTATTCCATGTCTTAATAAACTCCTTTAGCATTTATATAATTCCACTTTTCTCCTGATACCTTTACTAGGATTCTGAATATATATTCTGCAGTGGTCTTGCACACTGTCAATATATCTCTTAAGGTTTACTTTCATTTTTTAAATTGAAAAATATAAATCTTTTAAAAAGTCAACTATGTCAAAGTATATTTAAATGAGAACATTTTTAATAAAAACTAAATGCATAGCACAAGTGTTATCTGCAGTCACATCTTAATTTCTTAGGCATTTAACTAACTTCGACTTTGACAAAGTTTTACTTTTTGCTTACTCTGAATCACACCTAGAAATCCAGTCTCTAGACTTTATAACAGTGAAAAAGATTTCAAGGCTATTGTTTTTTTCTTCAAAAGCATTTCCAGGAGCCCTGGCTGGTGTGGCTCAGTGATTGAGTGCTGGCCTGTGATCCAAACGGTCACTGGTTCAGTTCCCAGTCGGGGTACATGCCTGGGTGTGGGCCAGGTCTCCAGTTGAAGGTTCGTGAGAGGCAACGAATCAGTGCCTCTCTCTCATATCAGCGTTTCTCTCCCTTTCTTCGTCTCTCCCATCCCCCTCTCTAAAAGTAAAATAAATCTTTTTAAAAAATACCTTTTCCAGGCATTTGTCCTTAAACTTCTCACATTGTAGCCTGCTAGTGTTGTCCTTGTAGTTTCATTCTTGTCTTTATGGCTGCTTCCAATTAAGATAGTATTTTGATTTCTTGCTTCTGTGTCCTTCTGCTAAATCCAGTCTTCACAGATTTTAGCAACCAAACCCAAGACTGCATTTTTACGTTGGCATTTGGAATTCCCCTTGAACTAACTCTTCCAGTCAAAAGCTGGCAGCCTCCTCACTGATATTTTCAGTGCGAGTTGCAGACTGTGTATTATATGAGATTTAAATAGCGTAAGACATTTTTTTGTAGTTCTTGGCACCTTTTGAGTTTTATGGACTTTAAAAAGAAGGATGCTCAAAAATATTAAAACTCGAACTTGATTGAAAATGATGTCATAGCGTGTAGCACATCTCTCCATCCATGCCTGCCATTCTCTCTGAAGCCCACTTCAGGTGTGGTTGCTGTTCTTATCCACAAAAGTTACTAGAGTCAGTCTTTGACTTTTCCTTTTATTAAATTCATTTGTCAGGCCTAAGATCTCACTTTACTTCATTTATCAGCAGTGTTTGACAGGGTTGAACTTTCTTCCTTGAAACTCCTTCTTCGCCTGCTGGCTCTTTCTTACCTCATCAACTGTCTGTTTCCAGTCTCTTTTTTACATCCTCTGGTATTCTGCACCCTAGGAAGGGCCCGCAGCTTTGGCCTCCTCTAGACCTCACTCCCGAAGTGGCCTTACCCAGGCGGAATGTTACCCTGCATCTGCATGCTTACGACTCCCAAGGTTATCACCACTTGATCAACTGTATTTTTATTTGTTCGTTTCTTCATCTGAAAAGAAGCTCCATAGAGCTTGAACTTTATTTCTGTTCATCATTTTATTCTCAATGACTAGAACAATACTGACACATGATATGTAATTAATACCTCCCATGGAATATCTTTTTGGTTTATGAGTTGTTCACTTTTAATCTTGGCCACAGTAATGAATCAGTCAGTCAACAATTACTCTTGTTTTGAGAAAAGTATACGTAATATTCAGTTTTTTATTTCAACAATATTAAGAATGTTATCTCATTACCTAAATGTTTTTCAGCTCAATTAATTACATTTATTTAATTACTAGGATTAAAATTTTAAATAAAATGGATTTTTTAATGATTTAGAGGGTTTTTTAAAGTATCCTGCATTTAAAGACTATTCTTTTAAAAAATAAGTTATTTAATTTTAAATATTTCATTTTCTGCATGGTAAATCATTAATGTGTTTAACATTTTTCAGTGATTTGTGAATTTTCTTTGCTTTGTTTGTGTTCTGAAACTTTTTATAAATAAAATGTGGTACCTCCATAATAGAATCTACAAAAGAACACTAAATAGTGGGATTAGTGCTAACATTTTTCACTGAAGATGAACTCAGAAAAATAGTTAACCATAACTGTTAACTTGAGCCCATTTTGAGATAATATACATACTGGAAAAAATCGTAGTCACATGTGCATACAGGAATCCATGGGGCAATAAATTAAACTATAAGTAATTGATCTCCCACTATTTAACCCCCAAATTTTTTTAGTTAATTATTTTTAGTTACAAGTAAATGAGGACCAAATTTAAGAAGTATTAGTCTAAAAAGAAATGCTCAAATTTGATTTATCAGAGCTATGAGCCTTACTTGACTTTTAAGTTACCACATTTGAAGCTATTGTTATTAATCTTAATTAATGTGACCTTTGTTTTCAGTTTTAATTTTAGAGAAATAGAAACTTGTTGAAAAGTCTAACTGAATATAAATTTTTTATAACACTTGTCACGCATATCATTTGAAATGCTTTGTCTCTGCTTATGTTCTCTGCTAAATTTTTCTCCATTGAATCTGGGCTGCTGCTTTGCTGATGTTTTCCACTGTAGAATCTCCATCTCGCAACCTTGCTTCTCGTGAGCGCATTTACAAAAATTTTGGTGTAGCTGGGCCTGCCTCTGCTCTTTCATCTCTGTCTCACAAACTGAAGGGTGGGTATGCGTGCAATCATGGATGGGCCATTCTTAATGAACATAGGCAGTTTCAATGAAGAAGTTATGATTCACCTCAATCATTTTCATCCCATTCCATTTTTTTAAGATTAACGTTAACTCGTTTAAATTTTGATATTTGGTGTTAACTTGTGGTTTTTATATTCAATATTATTGATTATCCTGATATGAATGCTGACTATATCTGTAGGCTAAATATTACTTTAATTTCTTTTCAGACCTGTATTAGGTCTTAAAATAGATAGTATATAGATAGAAGTGCCTGATTTGGAGAGTTGTGAAATTATTACCTTCAGAACAAGATGATACATATGCAGAGTAGGGCAAAAGTAGCTTTACAGTTGTGACTATATGAAACACAGAATTTATTCTTGTATTATTATTATTTTCTATACAAACAACTGACAATTGTAAACCTCCTTTTGTCTCACCCTGTATATGTCATGAGACACATTGTGAACTATAAAAATATAGTATCGTATTTGACAGGTTAGTCCTTAACTCATTTTTCTGTTATATAATGCAAAAATTACTTCCCTATTTTAGTGTTTATGAGAAACACTTTGACAATTAGGTTAAATTGTTTTAAGTTACAGTTCTGTCTGGCATGAGTCTTCCTTATGGTTTTTTCTTAGTCACTTAGTTTAAAATTTTTAAACTTGGTAATATTTGAACTATATTGACAATTGATAAAAATTCAGACAATTTAAAAATGTTTTTAGTCTTTTAAAATACTATAGATGCCTAATTAAATAATTTTGTTTGAAAGTAATATTTAAATGTAAAATTCTGTATTTTAAGAAAATTTTATCAAAAAGTGTTATAGTAAAGGCTAATATACTGTATTAAGTTCTTCAAGTAATTTTTAATTTTCTTTTTTCTTAGAAATGGGTAGAATGTTTTAATTGCATTTTTATACATTTGACAGTGATACTGTAGAATATTATAGTTTAATAGTATTACAGAAGCTGGTCTTTTTAGAACCTGATCAATATGGTATATAGTATTATGTATCCTGATACAGACTGTATATTATGGCATACAGTATGACAGTGTAGTATTACATTATGGTATAGTATGGTATGGTATCATAATATAATTTTGGCATAGAAACAGTTATGCAGATCATTAATGAATGCTTAACTTTAAACATGTTTACTAAATTTCTACCCTGCTCTGAATTATTATTTTTTTTTAGAATTCATTTGAGGTTAGAAAATATTTTGCCTGTTAGCACTAAAACTTATATATGATAAATGTAATCTGAATTAGTTAAGTGATCAATATGAAAGTAATATGTGTGATCTATAGATAATTTAATGAAGTCGTTGTTTATGCTGATTGGTATTTCAAACATCCATAACATGATAATTATTAGCCATATTTACTACATGCCTCAGAACGTTAGAAACCCAAATGAAAGAGGTAAACATCAGTTAGCATATAGGTTTACTACACAAACCACCCAAACTTCACATATTCTTTGGAAAAAAAAAAAAAAAATATATATATATATATATATATATATATACACATATGCACACACACACACAAATGAATTTTGGAATAGTAAATTTTTCACAAATTTAATTATAATTTTGCAAATCAATCTTAGGAAGTAACAATTTCACATTATTTATGTGCTTGGACTCACAGCAGGTCACCACTACCGTACACTTACTCTCCAGCTACCATTTCCAGAGCTTAGAAAACATTCACCACTGCTAGAGATGTAAAAACAAGGTATACAGATGCCTATACTCTCTAACCCTTTCTGTATATATTTTTGCTAGCCCATGACAAGTGGTGTTCCTGAGACTGGAAAGATTACATTGTTCAACCATCACAGAGGAGAGACTTTATAAGGAATTGAGCACCATTAATCTGGAAAGGAAACCTCTTTCAATTCACATGTGCCAGATATAAAATATTAACTACTTATTTGTCTAGATTCACTATTATATATGGTTAAGCTTCCATATAAATGTGATGATGAATTGCCAGCTACTCAATTAACAATCAAAAAATCATACTCCAAACATTACACACTCAAAATTAGTGGCAAGGACTGGGGTAATTGTCCAAATTCAGTATATTTCTTTATAAAATTTGTTCTGTGGTTCAATTACTAGATCAGTAACATAGGTACCAATTTCTTAAACCACTTTTATACAATTTGAAAGCAGTTAATTCATCAAGATTGTAACATCTTTTTATCTCTGCTGAGATGGCATAGATATATGGACTTTTTTGGTATGTTGTGGTTTGTTTCACCACTTTCTCTCTGAATTTAGCCCAGTCTCTTATAGTGGTTTTATAAAAAGAACACATATATGATAAACAAAATGTGTGAAAACAAAGAATTACAAAAAAACTGAAGAGAATTATATTTAGTAGTTACTTTTATTCATTGAAAGAATGAGTAATATTCTTAACACTGGCACATTACAGTTAAAATAAGCTGTAGGTAGGCTATTAAACCTTACTTCATTATTTCAGAATTACTTAACTTGGAAGCATCTGACCCTTACACAGCAATGGTTACTGTCATGTCTGCCCTGTGTGGCCTTGGGAGCCATATTGTAAAAACTGGATTTTTGGAGACAAAAAATTTGGGACTAGCAGAAGAAACATAGGAATTCATTTACTCATGCAACAAATATTTATTGAGCACTTACTATATTCCAGAACCCATTCTTGACATTACATCAGTGAAGAGCAGTAGACCATAATACCCGTTCTTATGGACCTTCCATCAGAAGGGCAGAATCTATGGCAATACTGTCTTACCCTCTGCATAACTAAAATATGACTATAAACATGTATGTGCACTTGCATGCACAAACATGCACACACACACATGCAAGCAAGCCAAAAATATTTCCTTATGATATTCATATTATTCACATTCTCTCTCCCCCTTAAAAAAAAATACCTATAATGTAACCAGTTAACATATTTATCTGAATTTACTAAGTACCGTTTTAAAAATATATAAACACTTTTAGCAAAGTTTATGGATTTTTCAAATTTTCATACCACGTGCATCACTTTAATCAAACTGCTTTCCTCCTAACAACTAAGACTAGGAGTTTTTACTTTAGGGAGGAAAGGTAATGTAGGTTGCACCACTTACTGGTAACAGACCACCTGATTCTAATGCCTCAAAGGAAAGCAGGAAATAGTAGGTTCAGATACCAAAAACAATGGTGTCCAAGTAGAAATATCTAGTGTTTTTACCAGGAAAGAGGCAAATTTTTAAAATCATTTTATCTATTAATTTCCTGACCCCTTATTTCAAAGTGCTGTAAGTCAGACTTAGGCTACTAATTCTGAAGATACACTTTTATTCCAAGGGGACTTAACTCAAAGTTCTAACCAGCTAAGAGTAATGAACTAAATAAACTTTTAGAGTACAATGTTTATAAGATGGCCTGAATTACATTTAATTAAATAATACCTTTGGACATTCATATGTTAATTATAAACCCAATAATTAAAATAGCGTGTCTCCTAAGCAACCCTTTAGTAGCCAAGTTGTATCTGTTTGTAGACTTGAAAATGATAAATGTATTTATAAATTCGATGTCCTAATTCAATAAGACCTATAACATTAACATTCCCAGCAAGGTTGTGAGATAACAGTCTACTGAAAATTTAGCTCAACTACTTTATATTTTTAAAAACACACATTTTCCTAATATTTTTTCAAAAAACTAGTTTCTTTTTTTTTCCTTCTAGTCCCTTACTGAATTTAAGTACTTACTAATTATTGTACTAAGGTGGAGGTTCAGATATGATGGGTAATTTTACAATGTTCAGTTTGTTTTGCATCTATGAAAACTTTCTAGGTGGAAATGGTTGTATAGTGATGTGTTAGAAATTTTATGAAATATATTTTCCTTTTCTCCTTTATTGTTCAATTATTTTTGCCTGTGATAAGACATACAAATTTTTTAGCTATTTTTTTTTAGATCAATGCTAATAATTGAGTAGCTAAATGATCAGTAGGTTACAATTTTATTAACCAATTTTACTATGAAATGGATCACAAACAGGTGACCGAGGAACTCTCTCAGCATCGTCTAGACCCGTCTGTACATCCGGAAAATCAGAGCTGTCCTCCAAGCACAGCAGATCCACTAAGCCGGAAGGACGCATGAGCCGGACGACTGCTGACCAGAAGAAACCGAGGGGTACAGACGGTTTATCAGCTAGTGAATCCCTCATGTTGAAATCTGATGCTGCCAAGTTGAGGTCAGATTCTCATAGTAGGTCATTGTCCCCCAACCATAACACCTTGCAGACGTTGAAATCTGATGGGAGGATGTCTTCCAGTTTCAGAGCTGAATCCCCGGGACCAGGTTCTCGGTCATCATCTCCCAAGCCAAAGACTCTCCCCGCAAATAGGTCTAGCCCGTCTGGTGCTAGTTCTCCCCGCTCCTCCTCCCCACATGATAAAAATCTACCTCAAAAAAGCCCTGCTCCTGTTAAGACAAAACTTGACCCACCTCGGGAACGTTCCAAGTCAGACTCCTACACCCTTGATCCAGATACCCTCCGCAAGAAGAAGATGCCCCTCACAGAACCATTGAGGGGACGATCTACATCACCAAAACCAAAACCAGTACCAAAGGATTCAAAAGACTCCCCTGGATCTGAAAATAGAGCTCCTTCTCCCCATGTGGTGCAAGAAAACCTTCACAGTGAAGTGGTTGAAGTCTGTACTTCAAGCACTTTAAAAACAAACAGTCTAACAGATAGCACCTGTGATGAAAGCAGTGAATTGAAGAATGTGGATGAAAGTTCGAATAAAGTTCACTTCAGTATAGGAAAAGCACCACTGAAAGAGGAACAGGACATGAGGGCATCCCCCAAAATAAGTCGAAAGTGTGCTAACAGACACACCAGGCCCAAAAAGGAAAAATCCAACTTTCTCTTCAAAGGAGATGGCGCCAAGCCGTTGGAGCCCGCCAAGCAAGCCATGTCTCCTTCGGTGGCGGAGTGTGCCCGGGCAGTCTTCGCCGCCTTCCTGTGGCATGAGGGCATAGTGCATGATGCAATGGCTTGTTCTTCTTTCCTGAAATTCAACCCTGAGCTCTCCAAAGAACACGCTCCTATAAGAAGTAGTTTAAACAGCCAGCAACCCACAGAAGAAAAGGAAACCAAATTAAAAAATAGACACTCATTGGAAATATCATCTGCACTGAATATGTTTAATATTGCACCTCATGGACCAGATATATCTAAAATGGGCAGCATCAACAAAAATAAAGTGCTGTCTATGCTCAAGGAGCCACCTCTGCATGAAAAATGTGAGGACGGGAAAACCGAAGCCACTTTTGAAATGTCCATGCACCACCCAATGAAGTCTAAATCTCCTCTTCCCTTAACTTTACAACATTTAGTGGCCTTCTGGGAAGACATCTCTTTGGCTACTATCAAAGCAGCTTCCCAAAATATGATTTTTCCAAGTCCTGGTTCCTGTGCAGTCCTTAAAAAGAAAGAGTGTGAAAAAGAGAATAAGAAGGCCAAAAAAGAGAAGAAGAAAAAAGAAAAGGCAGAAGTTCGGCCCAGGGGTAATTTGTTTGGCGAGATGGCCCAGCTGGCAGTAGGAGGACCAGAGAAAGACACCATCTGCGAGCTGTGCGGAGAGTCACATCCATACCCGGTGACATATCACATGAGACAAGCCCACCCAGGTAAACGATATTCTTAACTATATATAAGAACTTTTTGTGAAAAAAAAAAAATGAACTAGGTACTTCTAACTTGAGATGTTCTATAAATTATGTTAAAATATAGGGAAACTATTGCACAGAATTTATGCTATATTAAAGCGTATTATCAATATAGGTCTTTTTGTGTGACATAGGTAAAACAGTTTAGTAGTATTTTATTTCAATGTAATACATTATGAAATTTATTCTTTAAATGTTTTATATGATGCTGTTAAGGTATCTCACACAGTAGAAGAAATAATGACTACGTCCACACACCGAGAGGAAAGGTTTCAGTACAAAGTCTCCTTTAATAACAGTGTTTTCTGGTCAGAATGGCAAATTAAACTAGATTGTACTGATTGAGGCTGGAAGGGGAGCATTTCCTGTGGAAGTGATGCCAACTTTTTTATCAGAACATTGCATTTTACTTAAATGTAGGGATTCCTGTAAAAATTGATTGGTGTTCAGAATGTCCTCATTACAGGTTTGGTTAAATTTTCTTCTCTTTCTACATATTACAAACCTTTTGTAAAATAAGTGGTTCTTTAATAAAATATTTTTACAGAATATGTTATGCCTATTTTGTTTCATTTTATTGGCATACTTAAGTAAATATGAATGTAGCCACATTGTACATTTCATCTCATTTGTCTGTATAGCGTACTTCAGGTATCTTTTTGATCGATGACATTTTGATCAAGCGTGCTATCTTTCTGATACAGTTCATAGCCTGAAAAAAAAGTGAGATGCTTCAGAATTTTGCTTACTTAAGATAAAGGTCAATCTGTCATTAATGTATAAGGGGCAAGGATCACACTACTAAGGACACTCGATGCATTCTTGTTTCAAGGTTGTGGCCGTTACGCTGGTGGACAAGGTTACAATAGCATTGGGCACTTTTGTGGCGGATGGGCGGGCAACTGTGGTGATGGCGGCATCGGAGGAAGCACTTGGTACCTGGTGTGCGATCGCTGCAGAGAAAAATACCTCCGTGAAAAGCAGGCTGCCGCAAGAGAAAAGGTATTTTTATTCCATTTTGTTGGTGATCAGGATAAAGCTTACAAAAATCTTTTTATGATTATATGGTATCATAATTTCACACAGCTGATATTAAAGATCAACCTTGTAACAGCAATATTTGCTAAATAACTAAAATCTTTTGCTAAATACACAAACCCCAAAGATTACTTACTCTTTAAAAAATAATTGCATTTAGATTTTACTCAGTAGATGTTTTAATTTTTCCCAAGAACATAAAAGAAATATAGTTTATGTTCAGTATAAAATAGTTTCTGTCCTTGAGGAGAAGGCTGAAGTGAACGCTGTTTTTGGTAATCGTGGTTGTTTTTAAATGATCCTACAAGTGCGTAATAATTCTATTGGAGACCCAAAATACTTAGGTGAAGAAGTTGAGAATTTGTGTATGAACAGAAGAGATGGCTGCGGTGTTTCTTTGCCAGGTCAAGCAGTCAAGGAGGAAGCCGGCGCAAGTGAAGACTGCCCGAGCCCTGCCCACCACGGAAGCGCACCAGGTGATCAAAGCCAACGCGCTCTTCCTGCTGTCCCTGAGCAGCGCGGCCGAGCCCAGCGTTCTGTGCTACCACCCTGCGAAGCCGGTCCAGTCTCAGCTTCCCAGTGTGAAAGAGGCCGTTTCCGAGGGTCTTCCTGTTAAAATGCCTTGTCTCTACCTGCAGACCTTAGCTAGGTAATATAACTTGCTTATTTTAGTCAACCACTTGGGATTAACAGCTATTGGTGATGAACTAATGTAATGAATACTTGAATACCTACACTGTATTGCATATGGTGTACAGCACTGAGACCTCCAGGAATTCATTTTCTGAGTTGCTTTGACCAACATATGACTGATAGGGTATACACTGTAAGGTACTAGGGTTTTTTTAATCTATAAATGCTATCTCATTTGTATTATTAATCATATAAAGTATCTTAGAAAGTTAGATGTTAGTCATCTTACTCTTTGGTAGGTTGACTTCATTCTGTTAAAATCCAGAAATGCTAAAGTGGAAAGAAACTATTTCCTAAATAATTCTTTAATTTTTTAAAATTATTCATTCTGATAGCATTTAAATGAATACCAGCTGGGTACCAGCGTCGTACTAGACCTTGAAGACACCAAGATGAATAGAATAAAACTGTGGCCCCCATATGCTCACACTCTGATGGGACACAGACAGACATGCAAGGAAATACTTAAAATGCCACATGATCAGTACTACAATCAAAGTATGTACAGGATGTTCTTAGAGCATAAAAGACAGAGCATTTCTGAAGTTTCAGGGGAAATTAGGAAAGGTTTCTCAGAGGGTCTGCCCCTTTACTGGAGTCTTAAAGGAGAAATAGGAATTAATCAATCAGGTAATGGGAGGAAAGCACTTATATAAAAACACAAACAGCCGAATAAAACACAAATGACGGAATGAGCCACACATGTAAGGACTCACAGACTTATTAAGACATTGACTACTGGAAGAAATATATAAAATGCAACACTAGAAGTGGTTACCCAAGACCAGGTAATGTGGGACTTTGTCTGTAGTCTATGCTAAGGTTAGATTTTACCCCACAGATGAAACAGCAAAGAATTTTATAAAGGGAAATAGTACTAATGTGGAAACTGGACAAAAATGTATTAGTGATGATGGAGAGGAGCCTGTTAGTAGCATGGGCTCTGGTAGTACATCCTGTACTTTCCTACGTTAAACACTGACACTCTAAAACAGCTTTGTCATCAGGTGACAAATGAACATTTTAGAAATTCCCTGCTGGCGTAGCTTGACAACCAACAATTCATTTTGGCAGTGTTGTCCTTTTTGTATAGTAGAGTTATGCCTGGGTTTGTTGCTGCTGTTGTTGCTTTTTCTTTCACTTTTGTACTAACTACTTCAATAAGCTGAATGGGAGACAAATGAGAATATGAGTCTAAAAACATTTGAGACCAAGGTGAAAATCATCAGGTATCCCAAATGCAGCAAATCTTTAGCTTCAGCCAGACCACTTTGTAGCGTAGGTTAACAGCTCTTTGTTCCAGTTTGAAAAGAGAAGAATGAAATTGTAAAACATAAAAATGCTAGCCTACCATGTTACAGATTTTATATTTTTAGCTTTCCGGGGAACAGGCAATCCCTCAATCCATGGAAAATTTTATGTATCTAATCTTTCTCAAATTTAAGTCATATATGCTCCTACCAAAAGGGCAACTGCTATCTTTAGTCCATGCAAGAAGCATGAGCCTAAACCAAGGCAGTGATGATAGGGAATGAGAGGAGAGAATGGTTGGGAGAGGAGCTCTGGTACTCATAAGACCAAGTCTGCTATAGCACTGAGATATTTTAACTAGGCCCCTGGGTAATTGGTGGGACCATTCACCAAAACACCACAAAAAGAGAGAAAAGTTCTCAAAAGAAAGGAAAATAAATTCAATTTTGGATTTGAAATGTTTGTGGTACTTGGAATATCTTTGCATAAAATTGTGAGACCTTTATGTCCTTCTATTTATGTCTATGGTTATTTCAATACTTTACCTATGTAGATTTACATGTGCTGCTTTTAGTTTTACCAAAGAGATTATAAATGGAGAGTGTTTGTAATGCCTTCATACTTCAAGTTACTGAGTTTGATGTAATGCAGGCATCATCATGAAAATTTTGTGGGCTACCAAGATGACAACCTATTCCAGGATGAGATGAGATACCTACGCTCAACATCTGTACCTGCGCCATACATATCAGTAACTCCTGATGCAAGTCCTAATGTATTTGAGGAGCCAGAGAGCAATATGAAGTCCATGCCACCAAGGTATTTGAGTCTCTCTTCTCTATTGAATAGCCAGTGTTCGGTGGAAGAAAGAGCTAGAAAAAGAACGTCCAGATGTTCTTTGGTACATCCTTCCATCTCAGGAAGGATGCTGAGTCAGCTCTGCTGACTATTAGAGAAGTAAGAGAAAGCCCACATACATGAGTAAGGAACAGGATCCTTGATAGCAGAAGCAGACTAATTGGAAAAAAACAACTAATAGTTTTTTACTAATAAAACATTCCATGGTATGACATCACTTAGTGCTGTAGTAAATCAAAGTAGAGAAAGGTCACTTGGAGGCAATGCTTAGAGAAGGTTTCATGAGAGGAGAAGTACTGAAAATAAATTTGGAACTTCTTGGAATATTGCTTACAATTCTTCCCTACCCAGCCACTCCCAATTAAGTCTAGCAGTATCAGAGTAAAGAGCTTCTTGGAAACTGAATGGGAGCATGTAAATATAATGCCCAGGGTACCATTGAGACTTTTTTGAAGAGGAAAGACATGATAAAAACACTAAGTCTGGTGGTGTCAATTGAGAAACTGATACATTTAGAGATTTCAGTTAGCTCTTTCAAATTAGATTATTGGCAATGATGATGAAAAAGGATAAATAAAGGAAATACTTGGTAGGAAAAATTAAATTAACATCCCTATACTCTGGTCATTCGGGAACCAGACAGACACATTTGCCTCAGTCAGTTACATTGATAGTCTGTTCAAACAAGAACGTACATACACCTCGGTGATGAGCTAAGAGAGTGATCAGGGAATTAGCCACCAACTAGAAAATATATTAGCTCTACTGATTGATATAGGATTCAAAGATGGCTTGACCCTGGCTGGTAGCACAGTGGTTAAGGCGCCGGCCTGCGAACCCAAAGGTCGCAGGTTCGATTCCCCAGCCAGGGCACATAACCAGGTTGCAAACCAGGTCTCCAGTCAGGTCTGTGGCTGGAGGCAGGTGAAATGAAACCATACATTGACGTCTCTCTCCCTCTCTGCCTCTCTCCCTTCCCCTCTTTCTAAAAATAATGAAATAAAATCTTTAAAAAAAAAAAAAAAAAAGATGGCTTGAATGAGTAAAAAGAAACAATTAACAGAACTCAAGGCTCAAGGTGAGCAAAAATGTCATAAGTTGGAATGAGATGACAGAAAAAAACACAAAAAGATGTTTATAAATTTGTCCTAGAGAAAAAGGAAGGGAAGCTACCTCTCTTTTTTAAAAAATTCTCACTCATGTCAATATGTTTCCTTTGACTCTAAAGAGGGAAACATTGATTGGTTGCCTCCTGTACATGCTCCAAATGGGGACATGTTTCTATTGATTTGGGAGGGAGAGAGAGAGAGAGAGAGAGAGAGAGAGAGAGAAACATGGATCAGTCACCAGGGGTTTAACCCTAACCCAGGCATGTGCCCTGACCAGGAAAGGACCCAGCCACCCTTCTGTGTATAGGATGACACTCCCACCAACTGAGCCACACAGCCAGGGTACTTCTTTATTTTTAACAAAATACCCCAATAAAGGAAATTAATAACCATGTTAATAACTTTCCAAGTGTTTTTTTAATGTTATTACAGCAAGTAGAAGAATCATTAAGTTCTTATATAGAATGTAAGTATAATATAACTGCCAAAAATAAGTTTGTTACATACTCTAGAAAAGACTTTTGGGCAGCACTTCCCAAGAATGAGAAACTTAATAGAATGTTCAAGTACCAATGAAAATTGAATTATTTCACTTTCTGTATTGGGTTTCTGTATATGCATGTCCATTTTCTTTCTTTTCAGTGCTTTTATGACTGTATCTGCCTGTTTTCCTGACTATCATGACACATGACTTTCACCACAGTATCTTGATTCTGAAAGAAGCTTAGATCATTTAATGCCTTTTTTTTTCCTTCCATTTGAAGCACAAAGTAGATTTAAGAAAACCAAGTTTTAAGATACAGTTCTAGCCCTGGCTGGTAGCACAGTGGATAAGGTGCCAGCCTGCGAACCCAAAGGTCGCAGGTTCGATTCCCCAGCCAGGGCACATAACCAGGTTGCAAACCAGGTCTCCAGTCAGGTCTGTGGCTGGAGGCAGGTGAAATGCAACCATACATTGATGTCTCTCTCCCTCTCTGCCTCTCTCCCTTCCCCTCTTTCTAAAAA